>OZ038509.1:26925521-27023021 GCA_964036315.1 Acanthosepion esculentum
CAGGAATGAATTACATGTTAATAAAAGTTTTCAGTAGAAACATCAATGATTATATTGACAACAAAACTTTGCCAAGTTTTTGTGCAATTCTAAAATGAAAAGTTGGAAGACTTTTTAGGAATGGTCTCTGGAATGGTGTTTTCCTAAGTGTAGATTAGATCTGGCACAAGGCCAAATGTAAGGGGCACCTACTGTGGATCAAACATACTATTCAGATGTAACGGATCTAGTGGGACAAGCTTGCTAACCATAAACAGTGTCTGGAATGCGAGTAAATGATTTGTTTAAAAAAGGCAGATGTTATTATAATCAGCTGCTACACTCGGACTTAAAAGGGTCATTTAGAATAAGGGATAAATTCACCTTGTGAACCATATTTAAAATCAGTCATCTCTATACTTTTACATCTATATTTACCTTATTTAAAAGCTCAAAAATTTAGGGAGGGAGAAAAATAATCACATAAACACTTGTGCAACAAAATATTTAGTCACTTTTCACAAGAATAGCAACATGGTGATACCAAACATAGCCTAATATAAAAGATTTAACATGAAAGATTAAAAATGAACAACAGTGAAATTATTAAACCACCTACTGCTACAACTACTAATCAGCAGTGGCTTTATGTCATATTCAAGAATTTAATTTCTTCTTTTCTGATTGATTCCTTTATAATGATGGCTAAGTAGACCAATTCTTGCAGAGCCAATGGCATTGACTGCATAATAATGTTGGTGCAGGACGAGCGGTTGATTTTGTCAAGCCCTTCTCTCCTGTTGTTTGATTTCTTCCTTTTTTTCTTTTCTGATAGCTTCAAAGTTTTTGGTTCCGATGGTGATGGAACATTGCCAGTTGGTACGGTCTTGTGCATGTTTCAAACGATTTAGGCTCAAGTCCAGTGACTTTCAGTGTTGCTTTGTGTTAGTCCTTGTATCTTCAAAGTGTGCATCCCCATGGTTTTTTCCCTGAAATGAACTCATTAAAAAGACTTGACATGGAAACCATGACTATTCGATTTTTGCTACATGTCTTGACTATTGAAGACGGTGTTTAATGATCAGCAATTTAATGCTTTGGCTGCTGGCTCTTTCCAGGACTTCGGTGTTAGTCACATAGTAATTCCATTTGATGTTCAAGATTGAACAAAGATTTTTGCTGGTGAAAGCGTGCTAATCTTTCGAAATTGCAATAATGTACTCCAGGCTTCTCAACCATATTTCAATGTTGAAATGACAGCATTATAGACCATATTTTTTTTATTAAGTTCATATATTAACTTTCCAAATGCCTGCATATGCAGCTCCAATTCTGTGTTTCATGTCCTTTTCTGATGTGCGCTTGTTTGGTAAAAGGTGGTCTATATATGGACAATGCTCTACTTGTTCTCAAATATTTGATGATAATTTTATACTTTTATCTTTTTCTTTCTATCCTTTTATTGATTAGTTTTTTTGTTTTTCTTTTGGACACAATGTGTCCATACTTATAGATTAAAAATAACAATATCAAGCAACAACAGAGCAAGATGTTTTTACTAACCAACCAAACATGGGTTCTATTCTAATAGTCTCTTTTCTTGCACTTCTTGCCTGTGAAACTCTTCCAGTTTCTTGCTTTCATCACCTATGATCTTCAAAGAATTTAAATGTAATGTCAATGCTACCATCTGTCTTCCTGAATGCTATTCTTTTATGTTCTTTCTCCTCACTAAAGTCTTCTCGTTCTCTTTCACACTCAGTAACACCTTGCATCTTAGTGGCATTGCCTTGCTTGGAAGTGAAATGATTAAAAAAAAAAAGTATAAATAAGACAAACAGAAAATGAAAAAAAAAGAAAAATTAGTAAGGTTACTTTCTGTGAGTGACTTTCTTGGGAACTATGTTAGAATCATCTAAGACACACAGTCTCTAGGTTACTTTATATATTGTCCAGCTAGCCATATCCCATGAGATTTGCTGGAACAGTTCATTGAACAAGGAAATGATAGCCAATAAATAATGAACCAGATAATCAATTGGTACGTTGATCTCATAAATTTAAGCATATTGGCTGATAGATTCCATTGTTTTACTGTTGAAATAGCTTTTTAGTTTTATTCTAATAGTTTCTTTTTTGGGACTTCTTAATTTTGGAACTCTCTTTCGGTTTCTTTATTCCCCGTCACCTACAATCTTCACAAATTTAAATGCAATATTAATTGCTGTCTTCTGTCCTCCTGAATCCTGTTCTTTCATCATTCTTTCTCTTTACTAAAGTCATCTCGTTCTTTCATACCCAGTAACCCCTTGTGTCTTAGTGATATTATTGCCTTGCTTGGAATGAAATGATTAAAAAAAAAAAAAACAAAAAAAAAAAAACAACAGGTTTCTACAGAATTATTTTCTAACCACCCCTTGTAGTTCTTTAAATTTTGTCATATATTTTTTTTTTAAGTTTTCATTAACAACTTTTTAAAAAAAATATACCATGCATCTTCTTACTCTCCCAAAAATGTGACTATTTGAAGGGAGTGACTAAAGTTTAAAAGATAATGTTTGTTACATGCTATGTGCGAAGGGGATTAATTAAAAGTCCCCAGTATCATCATCATGTGTCTCACTATGGCAAAACAAAAGATGAAGATTGGCTAGGTAAAAAAGACTTACCTTAGGACGGACACCAAGGAAACCGCTACAATTTGGGGCTCCACAAGCACAGATTTTCTTTTCATTACCCAAACAATCTAAGTTGTAATTAAAAGTTAACTCAGAACCTGAAAAAGAAAACAATTATCCTATTTATTAAATAATAGACAAATACATTTAAAAAAAAAAAAGAAAAAAAAAGAAAAAAAAAGAAAGAAAAAAAAAGAAAAAAAAAGAAAAAAAAAGAAAAAAAAAGAAAAAAAAAGAAAAAAAAAGGAAAAAAAAGAAAAAAAAAGAAAAAAAAGAAAAAAAAAGAAAAAAAAAGAAAAAAAAAGAAAAAAAGAAAAAAAAAGAAAAAAAAAGAAAAAAAAAGAAAAAAGAAAAAAAAGAAAAAAAAAGAAAAAAAAGAAAAAAGAAGAAAAAAGAAGAAAAAAGAAGAAAAAAGAAGAAAAAAAAAGAAGAAAAAAAGAAGAAAAAAAAGGGAAAAAAAGAGAAAAAAAAGAAGAAAAAGTAAACATTTTAGAGGATTTATTAACATTACCCAACAGAAGTTATTAACCTTTCAGAAGGTAGATTTTAATTTTTTTATTGGATAAATACATTTGTTTGATTTAATTATGTAACATAAAAATCAATAGAATTTGTATTTTATAATCTTTGCAAAAAAAATAATAAAAATTTTTTTTTTAAATTGTTTGGTGTCATGAAGACAATTAGAATTTTACACCAAAACAAGAAACTATCAATATTTCATATGATACAAAATTTTGAAACATTGCTGGTAAAAAAAATCATGCATATTGACATTTATATGGGTCATACAATTCAAGTCAGGATCACTTTAATTTACACTAGGTTTCTTTACTGATATTTAAGTTGGGACCAAATATATTTTTAATAATACTGTAAATTAGTATTTGAGAAAACAAGAGCTTTTAATTTTAAGAACTTCTTAAATTAATAAAGAATATATAATGTATATTTGGGCAGCAATCTTTCTTTCAAACATGTTCCATTGAATATGACAAGGAAGGAAAATTTGATTAATTTTTTATTGAGTTTTGCTAGTATTAACTTTTTTCTGTTTGGTCAGAGTAAGGTGTGTAAAAATTGTCTGTAGTGTTTGTCTCAAGCACTTTCATTCACTTTAGGCGTTTTCAAAGTTTGCAGTTTAATTTTTTTTCCAGTCATCTTTTAAGATGTAGTTGTGTGATGTCTATATTAGTAGCGTATGTTCCCAGCCTGTGAAGGGAACATGGCTGTAATTCTATTTTAAAAATACCTTTAACACATTATCTCTATTGTTAAATAAAGTGAGACACACACATCCAATTGTTCAAAAGAGGATAAGTGGACTGGTAAATAATTCCCAAAAATCAAACACTAACAAAAAAAAAAAAAAAAACCCCCAAAAAACCAAACATTATGAAACTTAATGTAATTTTCTAATATTTTAATCTTTCAATGAAGAAAAAAAAAAGATAAAAATAGAAAAGATCTGAGAAAGTGTTACCTGCTGGTATATCATGCAGGGAAAATAGACCAACCCGTACATCACCATTGACCATCCATTTTTGAGTTTCACAGTTAGGTTGGCAGCTGTGGTTCATGAATCGTGACAGATTTCCTTTGGGGCCAGCATCTATAATTCTTTATTAACAAAAAACAAAACACATTTTCAGACATCCATTGTCATTAAATCCACAAATATTAGAAAATGACATAGAAAATGGAAATAAAATTAAAGCTTTCAGATATTGCATTACATTGGTTCTTGCTGTATAAGTTAATATGCATTTATTGCAAATAACATGTCAGGTTTAAAAAATGAAATTTAGATGACATGTCGAGATTTTAGGGCATTTTATTTTTATTACCAGAGACAGAGAAGAAAAATCTTACCGATTTTTGTCCAATGTTAACATATAAAAGTTGGAAACATTATCTTCATGAGCTTTTAATATTCTTTTCTTACATTCTTCTTCGTCAATTAAATCCCCGACATATTCATTTACAAATTGACCCTGAAAGATGACAAAGAAAAAAAAGAACAATCAGTCCCAATTTCTTTTAGTCTGTTTCTTTTGTTTTACGGCATATCAACCACAATGGGTTATTTAATGCCGACAAGATTTTTATTGCTGGTAATATTTTCTTTTTTCAAAAATGTATTGCTGGTAATAACCCTTCTTCAAAAATCTACTGCTGGTAATAATTTTTTAAAACCTATTTTTACACTTTCATGGTGTTTTGACACCAGTTTTGGGTTAACTGTTTACCCATAGCTAGGACCCTAACAGGTGCTACCACCCCGGATCAGTGTGGATCTGGGAACACCAGCAATTACGAGATGGTTCCACGCTCCTCAAAACCTGATCAGAGGCCTTGCTGTTGGATGTAGTTTATCATCTTGCCTAGGACGCGGGTGTAGTTTATTGTCTTACCCAGGACGTTTCTTTAAGTGTTTTGCCAGATTGAGCAAATTGATAATCACTATTTCTGATAAAATGAAATCCATAATTATACAATAACGAACGACAAAGTCTGCTTTCTTGTCAAGGCCTTTATTTTCTCTTTCTCTGAGAGTTGCAGAAATAAATCTATTTCTTGTATTTCAGTCAATTTTGAAACAATGGTTTAAAAAAAAAAAAATCCAGATTCTATGTTTGCTTTAAGCCTTTTTTTTGAGCATTCAACAAGCTCAGACCCACCCCCATGCATTATTTGTGATGATGTCATCATATATTATAGAAGCATATACATGGGTGGGTTATGATAGGTTGAACATTGAGAGCCGATTTGTGATCAAGGTCTTACCATTTGTGTGAATTCCTACGTTATTTGTGATGATGTTTTCATATTATGGCAGGGTATACATTGGGGAGAGTTACGGTGGGTTGAACATTGAAATCCAGTATTTACGCAAAAGGGTTTTTTAAAAGAAAGAAAAGAAAAAAACTTTTTTTTCTGACTTCATATCATATTAATTGTATACAAAACATTTTTTTGAGAAAACTTTGTTTTATACACATTATAAGAATGAGTCATGACAAGAATATCATTTGATTACTGTAAATAAACATTGATTACTGTAAATACAAAATCAAAGACAGAATCACATCAAATGATTCTTTTCTTATTCACATCTTAAAAATTTATTTGTATTGACAGTCATATGTGACAAGTTTCTAAAGTACTGACTGAAAACTAAAAATCCAAATCAAGCTTTTGACAAAATAAAAATAAGTAAAAATTAAAAATACTATTATTTCCCAAATTAGGACAAAATCTTTTGTTTAGGCTCTTTTTTCTTTCTTTTTTTGTTTTGTTTTTAACTCACAAATTCATATAATTAAACAATAATAATTAAAGTACAACTGTTTCCTTATTGTTAATTATCATTAAGTATGTCAATTATTTTATGTTAGAGGACAAATTATCAGGAGCCAAAAATTGTAATTTTCTGGTATTATGCAGTTTGGAAACTCCAACAGCCAGGCATTTTTTGAAATTGCAGTCATCATTAGTTTGTGGATGGTCCATTGGAATTCTTCTTTTTAAACTACAGGGTGGTCTGGAGGACTTGACACCTCTTATATAATATAATTTTCAGATGGCTGACAGGAGTTAGGGTTACAAGGGGTAGGAGTGACAACAAGACTTTCGGACCATCTTGTAGTTAGATCTGTAATATAATAGTTTATAAAAAGCAACTTTCTAAACTCAGAGGAAAACAAAACTGAGGCTTGAAACCAAATTGAGGAACAGATAATGTAATCAAAGTTACAGGGACCATTATAATCTTTTTGTTTGGAAAGCATTCTTATTCCCTTTTTTAAGCCTTCATCTACTTTTGATAACATAACTGTGTGTGTGTGTGTGTGTGTGTGTAATGAACTGGCAAGATTAAGTCATATATCACTAACTCATTATATATATATATATATATATATATATATATATATATATGAAAAAAAAAAATTTCTGGCTTTAAATAACTTGCAAAGGGTTGATAAGCTGTACAAAATGAATCAATCATCTTCTTTCTAGCACCTCAGGACATAATGGTTCTCCACAACTTCCTTTTCTTAAAGATATAAACTTGCAAGATTTCCCGGAAAATATAGTGAAATAATTTCCATTATTTTTATTTTTTTTATTCAAAACTGTTTTTCTCCTAAACTGGCTAACACCCAAGGCTCAAAAGCCCAGTTTATATTGCTATTTACTTTCCCTATGGGCATTAGCACATATTAACTTCTATGTACCATGTCCTTTCAGGAAGCGAGTAATCATGGCTCTCCAGTCCTTTGCAGCTTCTTTGTCTCCTTATTAGCTCTGCCCAGTCCCTGGTCTGTCATCCATATAAGGTAGATTATGCGATCGTTCTCTCTGCTCCTCTTACATTCAAAATGTCCTCATGAGTGTCAATTTCTCCAAGCTCTCTTTGCTTATTATGTGTCCCAGAAATTTCAACTCTCTCTGATTGTAAGTACAAGTGACCTTTTTGTCCCCATTTTCCTTAAAACTTCTCAGATTCTGTCCATTTAACCAATATGCTACCTGCACATCACAAGTTTTCAAACAAAAGATAACGAAGCAATATGATGAACCTTATTCCTGAGTCTGACTATATTCGGAAAAAGCCGAGCAAATGAACTGACCTTTTTAATATCTACATTGGTCATTAATCCCCATCCGCGAGTGGCCGTCTTGGCAGGTACAGAATCTGGATAGAGTCTCTTGGTGAAGCGTTCGTTTTGGCAGTGTTCTTTTGCAGGACACACCTGTGCATGGCATTCATACATGAGCATCCGGTTGAGACACTCAGAATCTGAACCGCATGGGTTCTCCATATCCGGCCGGCATTCACAACGAGGAATTTCAGACAAGTCGGCTTTGTGTATCAGTACATTTCCAACCGGAACATTGGTCTGCAAAAAGTTAGATTCCATTCATTCAGGCATTTCTTCAGAAACATTCTGATAAAGATTTTACAAAAACTAAATACAATTATATATCAGTGGAATTTATTCTTAGAAACTAGAAAATTTGTACAACAAAGCAAATTGAATGAATGAATGTGATTTTCATTTAAACTGTTGATTTAAATTTCATTGATGATACACTTAGGTTGTGACAATGTTTAAGTTCATATAAACTATATTGTGTAGGTGAGTAAATTAGAAAGAAAGAACAAGGAACAATAAAGTCCTGACACAAAATTTGTGTATTTTTTTAAAATAAGGGTAGCATAATATAACAAGCAATTACTGAAATTTTAAGGATTTTATCTAAAATATTTCAAATGAAATTCTTTTTTTTTTTTTTTTTAAATCAGTCTATCATTTCTCATGAAATAACACTGCTTACATTAATTTTCTAGTTTAAATAGTTTTTGTTAATATATAATCCAATGATTTTATTGCTGATATTCTTTAAACTTTTATAAATCTAGAAGGAAAAACTGTTTAGATAATTACCTTAAAACAAGGCAAAGAATTGATTTATTTTTCTCTCAATGAGTAATTCTGTTCTCATGTAAATCTCAAGTTATAATAGTAGCTTACAAGTTATAAGAGTCGGACAAACAAACAAAAAACAAATACAATTTCTATTAACAAATGGCTCTGTCTTTCACATAACTTACTTTCACAAATTTAAATGGTGCTGGCTTCTTTCCGATTTTCTCATTTTCCAGCTGATCCCGATTTTCTTTTGCCGTCTTCCACAATTTAAATGCTTCTGTCGCTTCTGCAATTCCTGCAGATCGAAATAAAAGCTAAAATAAATACAGATCCTTGCTTGAAAAGATCAAATCGTAATAATGATAGTAAGAAGCTCCCGTTGGGTGTAGGGTAAAAATTGCTGTTAAAATAATTCCACAATATCTGAAAAACACGCATGACTGGCACATTTTTTTTTTTTTTTTCTTAAACTAGCACAGTCTACTTTACTTTTCTATAGATTTTACTGCAAACAAAATTTATTTTTCATAAATTGTTTACCCATACATCAAAAATTAAGGTTTTAATATTTCAAAAAAACTTCTCAAAACTTTGTTGGCACTTGTGGTAGGTATTCTATGGTTAGGTTATATATATAGTTTATTTAAGTTATAGTTAATTGGATTGCAGGATTGTTAATCTTAGCTACCCCAGACCCTACAGAACTGATCTGTTATAAGATCTGAAACAGATCTAATCTATCAGCTTGTATGTATTTTAAATTAAACATTATTATCTTGTTGAGTGGTAAATATACAGACGCAATATGCATACTGCATTAATATCAAGTAAAATTAGGTTCTTACATAATCTGGGATTGCAATTTATGTGATAATTCCTCCTGCTTTTGGGCCCATAGAAATCAAATGATGATATGGACAAGTATTGGAAATTTATAAATGTGCTATGTCAACACTTACATCAACTCCAAGTTATACAAACTTACAGAGTATTGATTTTGTAAAAACAGATTGCCCCAATTAGATGTAAATAAAAAGTAGCAAAATTTATCTTAGTTCAAACAATTGGTTTGAAAATATTAACTATCCCAATTTTCAAGTTTTTCTTTATTTTAATAAATAAATCTAGAGAATTATCACAATGGAAAGTGCATAAAAAATCTGATACTAACCAGCCTGGAAGATTTTTGCCAAACCTTTTGTAGCAGAAGAATCTTTGCTCCCTTTATCTCCTTCTTGGAATAAAAACACCCTACAAAAAAGTGCAAATGATTTACTTTTCACAGTTTAGTAAATATAAAATTTTTCATGAAAATAATTCTTTAAATAAACTTCCGGATTTGTTTAAATATAAAAATATGACGTCGTCATTTTTTGACAGAATCAAGCATTATATTCAATATTTATCTGAATTTCTGAGATGAGGAATTATTATTTCAGTCAGACTATGTTGTTATTATCACAACTTTTTGTTTTTCTATACCTAGGAAATATTATTTACATTCAGATTAATGTTCTCATCTTTGTTGTTATTATCACAACGTTTTGGCTTTCTGCACTATTTACATTATTCGGACTATTGTCCTCATCTTTGTTGTCATATTTATCACAACATTTTGGCCATTGTATGCCCCAGCCTTCTTCAGGTGGTTGGAATGTCGAATTGAACCCTTTATTTTGCTCGCTGGGGTAGACTGTTCTAGTACCACGTGCCATGTCTAATGGATGTAAAGTTATCTCATGTTAATTCCCCTCTCCAAGTTCTCCACTGCCTTAATGAGGTATTGAACTCACACTCTTTTGGTCCTGTCACTGGATATAACACCTTTATCCACTGTGCCATGTGTCCTTGAGGACACATGGCACAGTGGATAAAGGGGAAATAACAGGCGATAACTGATATCCATTAGACATGGCATGCGGAACTAGTACAGTCAACACCAGCAAGCGTTGTGATAAATATGTCAACAAAGATTAGGACAATAGTCCAAATAATGTAAATAGTGTACTTAACACCTCATCTCAGAAATATAGACAGATACTTTGGCTTTCTGGGATGAGAAATTGTCATTATTTGCAGTCATCTTTGTTGTTATCACAATGTACCAGCTTTCTGGGATGAGGAATTATCATTATTTTCATTATTTGCAGTCAGACTAATATCCTCATCTTTATTGTTATTATCACAACCTTTTGGCTTTCTGGGATGAGGAATTTCCATTAGTTACAGTCAGACTAATATCCTCATCTTTGTTGTTATTATCTGAACGTTTTGGCTTTCTGGGATGAGGAATTATCATTATTTACTGTCAGACTAATATCCTCATCTTTGTTGTTATTATCACAACATTTTGGCTTTCTGGGATGAGGAATTATCATAATTTCCATTGTTTACAGTCAGACTAATATCCTCATCTTTGTTGTTATGACCACATTTCAGCTTTCTGAGATGTCAATTCTAATGTTATGAGTCAAATGCTATTGAGAAACGTTTACACATGTAGAAAGACCTGAAACACCAAGACATTGATCACCAACTGTGTCCCCTATAAATTATTCTAGTTGACCCCACCCTACTCACAAGCCTGAGTTCATCCCTGCTAAGTTATCAGTTTCTTTTATGATTCTTTTTTTTTATTTTCCTTCAAATGACCAAACTAATTAGTCAAACAATTTTTAGTTTATTAAAAATGATTGATCTTATTCCATCGATTTTCAGCTTTTTGGGATGAGGAATTATCATTATTTACAGTTGGACTAATGTCCTCATCTTTGTTATCATTGCCACTTTTTTTTGCATTGTGTTCTGTCTTCTTCAGGTATTTATTGATCCAAGTAACCTTCTGGAAATTTCAAACTAAACCCTTTATTTAATCTATGAGAATAAATTATTCTTGCTTTGCAGTTCATGTCTAGGGATACCTCATCTTGTTCTCTCCTTAGTACTAGCTTCAGAATTGTCACATATGATAATAGACTGGTGGATTAAAGGAGGACTTTTGCCTGTTTCTGCAGATACATGAAAATATCATATTTCCATCATATACGTTCACTTTTGCATGAAAATGTAAATATCAGCAACATTTTGCAGAATTTCTACACTTTTCCATAAAAATGTAAATGAGTCACATTTCAACAGAATTTAATTATTTTTCTATAAAAATGAAAATATCAGATACATTTTCAACATATTTGTTATATTTTACATCAAAATGTAAATATCAGCAGAAATTTCGTTATATTTGCAAGTTTTGCAAACGATTCAGACGATTAAAGTTTTGTTTCATGAATTTGGTGGCATTGCAATTGGGGAGGAGTCAGGCAGTACAGATTCAGAGGAAACAGGGCTAGCAATAACTAAACAGTTCTAAAAAGAGAATAAGACCAGATATCCCTAGACATGGACAGTGGAATGAGAACAATTTACTAAAGAAATTACCTGACAGTTACTGAGAGGGTACAATGATACAAAATGTGATTATAAAAACAAAACACGAGGACATTAGTTTGAATGCAGATCATTATATGCAAGTTTGTTTTTAATAAAAAGAATATTCTAGTTCTGAATAATAAAGTAACACATATATATATATATATATATATATATAAAAATGTTTGGTTGAATAATCTAGGCATATTATGTCTATTTTTATTTTAATCCTTTCAAATTCATGGATCAATTTCTTAATGTTGCCATTAAACACGTTAAGGAAGGCACCATAGTTTTTTTTTTCATTTCTTTTATTTTCCCCAAGTACTTTCAATCTCATCCAAGATCATCTTCAGTGGTGAATTGCTAAGACAAAAACTAATGTCATAGATAGATGTGAATTTTTTTTGTAAATGAGCATGAAACACAGTTGATTCAAAAGTTAACAGTATAAAGGGAGGTAACTTAATTTATATTTGCAAATTTTTTTTTAAAGAATTACAATTAAGTATTTAAATGTTAGGCTATGGAACTTAAATCTGACATGTGTAATGTAAGCTCTCTTGATAATGAGTTTAATGGCAACATTAAGAAATTGATCTGTGCATTTGAAAGGATGAAAATAAAAATAAATGAACATAATATGTTTAGATTATTCAACCAAACATGCTTGAATGAAGATATATATATATATATATATATTGTGTATTTGGGCAGCAACCCCCCTTTTATACATGTTTTGTTAAAGATGATTGACAAGGTACTGCAATTAAGCTTTTTATTTCATATTTCTTGTGTTCATACCAGTATTTTCTTTTCTGCTCAAACATTCTGCATTTCCAAGTGCTTTTGACGAAACTTTTAGCCATAATTAAGGATGATTTTATTTCACTTTTAACTGAATGTATGGGTTGTGCTATGTATGTGTCTTGAGTTATCAGGATGTTTTATTTTCCAAACATGGTCAGAACATTATGGCCATGTTCATAGTTAATGTTATTGAGTGTTGGTCTTTTCTTTTTATTATTAGGGCTTTCATTATTTTTAATCTTTTTTTTAAATGCAGATTAGTTTATCATACTTGTATTTTCTACTAGTATGTTTCGAATGGAGTCTGGTAGGTTTTTGTGTATGTTTAAATGAGTTCTAATGGAGCTATGGTCAGATAGGTGTAACATAAGTCATCTGGATAGGCATGTAGTAGTGTGACCGATGTAATAATTTACAAGTTTGGTTTGATCAGGAACACAGTTCCTTAAGGGTCATTTGAACTCGTAAATAATGCTGGTTCTTTGTACTTTTGATTTTGCAGGCGTGCTTTTATTTTTGATAAGGTTAGCTTTTTAAAATTTTTTGTAATAATTAATTTTTCTTGTTCAGTTCTTAAAACACCTGTACAAACACGAGAAAAATTAAATAAAAAGCTTGTCAGACGTCTCTAATGAAACACATACATACATACATATATATATATATATATATATTATATATAAAATCCTACATTGACTGCACAATTCAAAGTTTCATGCTACCTGCAATCTTTAGGTGTGTAAAAAATTTGCACCTGAGGATTGAGCACTGTTTTGTCTTACACTATATATATATATATACATATATATATATATATATATAAATACATTTACCTATATTTATTTATTTGATTATAGTTTTAGGCAGCAATCCTTCATTGATGCATGTTTTATAAAAAACGACAGACAAGGTACTACGATTAAGCTTTTACTTAATTTTTCTTGTGTTTGAACAAATGTTTTCTTTCTTGGATACAGAGTGTGTATAAACTGCCATTGATTAAAAGGACATCTGAACAGTTTCTACACACTGTGTTCCAAAAAGGAAACACTCATCTGAACACAAAAAAATTAAATAAAAAGCTTAATTGTAGTACCATGTCTGTCGTTTTTAATGAAACACACTCGAAAATCTATGGCAAAGTGGAGAAAAAAATTGTGTCGAATTTCATCCTGTAAAACTTGATCAGATTAAATGATCTTTAAGTTGATGTGATTACATATGTGCATAAAGGAGAGGGGATGCTGAAATTTGAAATTTCTCTTTTTTTTTTTTTTTTTAAAACGTGTCTGGGCATATAACTGATCTTATTTCATTTAGTTTTTTTGCTCTCCTTATTCACATTTACATTTTTCACAGTAGGGTATTTATTTTTGTCTACCAGCCTGAATATTCAAGAAAATTTGAGAAAAATATATGCTCTCTGGCAGGATTTGAACCTGCATTCCCCTAGATAAACCATAATTAGATCTGAATGAGCATTGACCTCTCAGCTACAGAAGGCATTGATGACCAAGTTGACTAGTGCCTTTAAACAGATTTTTCTTAGAGACTCACAATAGACATATCAGTTTCGTATCCTAATGTAAACAGAGCAATTTGTAAAGATAGGAATGGATTTTTGTTTATTTTTTAATCTGACAGATAGAAGTATTCACTAAAAGTAATGTTTAAGTAATAAAAATCTGCCTATAATATATATATATATATATATATATATATATATATATATATATTATATATATATATATATAAAATCAAGAACAATTTTAAGGGAAAGAAGTACGACAAAGTGTAAAGAGTTTATGTGGGATGCGTTTCATCCTTTAGGACTTCATTGAACTAAGTTTATGTTCATGTGACTACACATGCATACAATCAAGAGACACTTGGAATCTTAAATTTAAAATATATAAAAAAAAAAAAAAAAAAAAAAAAAAAAGGAGAAAAAGTGTTTTGTTTGTGTATATAATCCAACCAATTTCATTTAGATTCTTTTTCTTTCTGTCACTTTTGTTTTATATAAAAACTTACCTAGCTTGATTTGTCCAGTAATAGTCATGAGACCCAAAGAACCTGACTGGAAATTCACCAATTTGATGAGGTTTTTGTTGAATGTTCATGGGGACATTTTTGGGATGACAAATTTCTCCTGGCCACCATCTAAAGAGAGAAAGAGAGATATCAAAAATTAAATTCTAACATTGATTGCTATTTCAAAGTATTAAAATATATATATAAAAAAATTTTTATATGAAATTATTGCAAACAGTAATTGTTACTGTGAAAGATAAATCCATATAACAAAGACACCCCCACATATCAATTTAATGCCTTCTGCAGGAAAGGGTTAAGCCATGTATAGAAAGAAGACAAAAGGTTGCTAATATTATTTTTCTTTTTTATCATTTCACCCCCAAACAAGGCAATAAAGCCACAAAGATGCAAGGGGTTACTGAGTGTGAAAGAGAAAGAGAGAAACACAGGGAGAGAACAACAGAAGAATAAGAATTAAGTCAAAAAATAATCATTGATAATGCATTTAAATTTTTGAAGGTCAAAGTTTAATGGAAAGAAAGAAGCTGAAGAAAGTTCTAGAAGCAAGAAAAGAAACTGCCAGCATGAAATTTATGGTTACATCTAGCCATTTCAACTAAAATGATGAGAGACCTAGCTACCAATCTAGTACTCTGCTTAAATTCATAAAGTCTAGGTACCAAAGAGGATTGCTCATCAGAACAATTACCATGAAAATATAAAAAGGCAGAGAGTAGACACATTACAGTAATGGGACTGAAGCCAAGATGACAGATCAAAACTAACTTGTATTTTATCAAGAATCTCTAAATACATAGCAGGAGCAGCTGACCATATGAGGCACCATATAATGTCTATTTTAATTACTATGGTTCTGGTCATTTTGCTGATGGCAAGATGACCAAATTTCATATCTAAATTGTATGTCTATTTAAAATATGACATTTATTAGAAAATATATTCACCTTAAATACAGAAAGAGTCATAAAAATGACTTCAAAGGTGTTGCAACCAGACTGAAAGGGATTTAGATGTGTTATTTTATGGGTACACCAACTCCAATGGTCATTTTGCACTGAATCGGGCAGTTTTAAGATTCATTTTCATTTTGTGTTTATTTTGCAGACAAATTCTTTTATAAGGCATTATTATATAAAGGTGTAGATAAAATTTGGTTTTAGTTGCATTTTGGACAAAAAGGGAAATTAGACCTATTGACACAGATGCCCATTTCAATTTCAATATGAAGTTAATGACAGACCTAAATATTATATATATATTCTATTTATTGCTGAATAAATCCTGAAAAGTTCAATAAAATCTTGTAATTATCTGAAATTTTTTTTTTTCATTCTGGTCTCCAACTTCATGATTTTAATGACTACATGGTTGTCCAGGCTGAGTAGGAAGGGGAATGTATTATTTCAATGTCTTATTTCAAATTCAGTCAAATTGTGTGTGTGCTTCTGTACACATTAATTGGCACAAGCACACATGTCACTCACCCAACAGACATAGACATTCGATATGTGCAGGTAAAGCCACAAGCAAACAAGTGCTTGACAATCAATTGATCTTTTATAATCTAGATTTACAAGATGACTACATCATCTCTGAAAGTAAGTTAATCAAGTTGCTAAGTAGTTAATCAAGTGAGACACATATCACCCTTCTGAAACATTCTCACCCCGGCATCTTGTTTATTCTATTATACACTTTTCCTTTGTCTCTATAAAATGAATAACAAACTGAAGAACCCATCTATGACAGGTAAGAAGTTAAGACTTTGCTTGCAGCTGAGGAAAATTGCCTTTTCAAATACTTTTTTCTTCCAAACATTAATAATAAAAGACGATACTACAACAGACAAATACTAACCAAAGAAAAGGGATTTCGTAATTATCATATTTTTTTGTGTATAATACAACTGGAGTAGAATACGACCCCATGTTTCTGAAGCTAAAAACATGGAATAAATTACATCCTTGAGTAGAATACAGACCCATGTTTCTGAAGTTAAAAACAGGGGGAAAAATTACATGCTTGAGTAAAATATGACCCAGTGTTTCTGAAGCTAAAAACAGGGAATAAATTACATCCTTGATTATAAAACGACCTTATAGTACAGCCATCCCTATGTAATTTTTTTTTTTTTTTTTAGTTATACCCTATTATCCATTAAACTATGAATGGTGTACATATATTTCACTAAAATATTTCATTTGTTATGATATTATGGAATAGAAAGAAATTGGATGTTTGGTCTGTACATGTTTCTTTTAATTTCTGTTTCGGAAATTATTTTCAAATTTTCGTGGAAAGGTGCTAACTAGACATACCTGGTAACACATTTTAAGGTGTTAATTTATCATACTTTTATTTTATTTTAGTATATTTCTATATATTAATAAAGTATGAAAATAAAAAAAATATTGTCTTTCATTAAGAAAGAAGAGAGAAACAAATATTGTGGATATATCAAATGCCTTTTGGAATTAATTGTTACCAACACCTGTCTATTTTTCTTTTATCTATTGAGCTGTCTGAGTGTATTTGCAATTTTGCTGTTTCAAAGGGTTTTTTTTAAGCTGAGTAGAAATTTGTGAAAATTTGTACTTCTGTATAATACAACCCCTAATTTTTGTTTAAAAGTTATCGTAAGAAAATATGGGATATGATTATTTTATCTTATGAATATTGTTCTGTGAAAAATTTCATAAAGTCTATAGAGAAATATTTAATCTAAGTGAGTGACATTTAAAATATTTATTGATTTAAAACATTTTGTTTTCTGTTTTTTGAACTAAGCAATAACATATCTATCTAATTATTTTACCTATTCAGTTTGAAGAAAGATTTATAAACTGCATTAGAAATGATAATTAAATTAAATGTGAATAATTACCTAAAAAACAACAACAAAAAACAAACAATTTTTTTAAGTTTGTAAATTTAAATTCTGTAGTTAGATTTTCCTGCAACAAAGCTCTCAGATTTGGATTACTGGTGGAGACAACTTCTCCATGAAAGTCCACATTACACCACAAACAAACAAAAAATAAATAAATAAATAAAAATTTTTTAAAAAAATGTTAAAATGTTTTTCAGGGGCCAATAAATATGTCTACTTAATTTAAGGGATCGACGTAAAATTCTCAGTCATGCACAGCAAACAAAATCCTCCCAATCATGTTTAAATTTTTTATTCTATTGCCAACGTTTTGTTCAATATGAACATAAACAGAACAACTGTTTATTTTTGTTTTTTTACAGCTTATCAACCCATTGCAAGTCATTTAAAACCAGAAAATATTTTTATATTGTTAGAATTCTTTTTGTGTAGGTAATAATGGTTTAGTGATACAAGTGTTACTAATTATAATAGAAGAGATGGATTCATACCTTTGCCCAAAGGTATTTGCATGTGAATACAATAAACCCAATTAGGAATTGGAACTTGGCTCTCCAATCCATTATTCATTGCATCACCCACATATCCAAGCTTACAGCACCTTGTATTCCCAAGTGGTTACCCATCTAGGTACTGTACTGACCAGAATGCTAGATGTCTATCTTTACCTAAAAAGCTGTCTACTCAATTGCTGAGAAACTAAAAGGCTTTACAATTAAAACTGCCCCAATCATATTAATTACATCTAGTTTTTATTTTTCATATCCAAAGGTTTTAGTCTACTGATAAGACCACTGGAATTTTTTTAATGTATGTTGAGTTGATTTTTCACATGAGGGGAGATTTTGCTAATTTGTGGGACACACTGTTTATCTTGTATGGCTAGCTTAGATATTAAATCCCAATATACAAATATACACGCCATTGTATGCCTAAGATTTCTACAAAGACATTTAAAAAAAAGAAAAGAAAAAAAGTCAAAAATCAACCTCCCACTACCAACAGACAAAATTATAAGAATATGTTGTCTCATTAGAAAGCAATGTTTATTTCACATTCAATGTAAATTTTTATAGACATAAATTTGACCTATCAATGGGTTCACAGCTTGGGAGTATTGGCCTAAATATATATATATATATATAATGTAAATCTATTTAAACTTTGTGAGTGAAAAAACCTGGATAGCACAATTTTCAAACAAACTGGCATTCAAGGAAAAATGGAAAAAAAGAAAGCACCAGAAACCTCCAAACAGGGCAAAAGAAATCATACAGTGCTGTAACTCTCTGGTACAAAGAAAAAACACCCAGCAAGTAATAAGTTAAAACAAAGAGTGCTCAATACACTAAGTCGTGCAAAAGTAAAATAAATAAATCCTAATGAGCCAGGTACTACCTACCTAGGTTGACAATTTGATGTATATAGGCCCTAACTTTCTGTACAAACAATTATTTTTATTTCATGGGTGACTTTGGCTGGATTTCTCAGTTAATTTTGATTATTCTCAAATATATTTCTAAGTTATAAAAATTGTTATCGCACAAAAAAATTACGTAAAAGAAAAAAAAAAAATTGCAGTAAAGAAAACTTGAGAAACCAAAATTTCAGGATTGCCGGTCCAGATCCGGCCCGGAATGTTTTGTTAATTTGCTCATAGAGTTGGCCTGATTCCAAAATGGTATATGTTGGGCTATGGCATCTAGGAGTAAAGTTGAAAAAGTGTGATACAATGACATTTGCGCACATGCACACACACACAAAAAAAACCCACATTTATGAATACAAGAGAGCTATAAAAATTGGAGAAACATTGTAGACAACTTTCATACCCGACCTGTCCTTCTATGAGAACCTGCACTCTAGTGTCACATACTTGGCAATAAGAATGTAGGTGACACTTTCAGCAAGGGAATGATTGTCACCAGGGACAAGTACTTGCAGGGAACGTATCTAATTCTCACTGACAGATCACATTTCTTCTTCTTCACCATTCCCCTCAACAAAAGCCTCACCATCCCACTGCCAACAGACATGCTGATCAGAAAAAAAAACTGGCAATTTTTAAAACTGGTTTATCCCCTCTCTTTGTTTTCCCATCCCCAAGACTCACACAATTTGCTGCATTTTTCACATCTGAACATGTTAGTCTCCCTTACGTATATTATTCTCTCATGCACAATATACAAACCATACTTTCAATTGTGAAATAGCCAAAATGATAAAATTTATTCATCATAAATCATCTAAAAGAACTATTGAATCAACTTTAATAGAATGATTTAATTGAAAAAACAATAAGATGGTTTTTATAATATATTCCCTTTTATATAAGAGATAATACTTGAAATTTTAATTTAATGTTATATTATTCTTAATATCTAGTTAATATTATTATGAATTATAATTTGAATTATATGTATTCACTATTTTTCAACCTATTTTTTATTTTCCTATCAAATCCTTATATTCAAGATTTCACTGATTTGTTTACATATTTACTTCCAAATATTTATTTTTAATTGTATTAACTGTTAAATTTTCAAATTAACTGTAGTGTTTCTAAGTAGCAAGGTTGCTAAGGACTTTTCCATAATTATTTTCCTCCACTTGTTCTGATGATGTTCTTGTTAAACAAAACATTGACAACAGAAAAGAAAGAAAATGTAAACATCACATTGCTTTTCACATATCATATCTGACATCCTATCGCTTCTCGGCCTTTTGGCTAAGATCACGGTGTAGTATCTGTTCTCAGATTACTCGCTGAATGATCGCCTTTTGGCTGAGATTCGATCACTGATACAGGCCGGTCGCAGGGATTCGTCCCTGCGCTGGTAGTATCACTGTTAGTATCACTGATACATGCCTGGCACAGGGATTTGTCCCTGCACTGGTAGTATCGTGGCTACGTCTAGCTATGACCAGCTCTGACCAGCTTGGACAAGCTAAGACCAGCAAAGTCCAGCGGCCCGGGTGGAAACACTCGGGTCAAACCCCCCTCCCTCCCCACGTTAAAAACCGACCTTGTGTCACAATCTGACTCAGTGGGGGGTCAAGTAGATACCAAGTGTAGTATCTGTTCTCAGATCGCTCGCTTAATGATCGCCTTTTGGCTGAGATTCGATCACTGATACATGCCTGGCACAGGGATTCGTCCCTGCGCTGGTAGTATCGCAGCTACGTCTAGCTATGACCAGCTTGGACAAGCTAGGACCAGCTAAGACCAGACAAGACCAGCTATGACCAGTGGCCCAGGTGAAAACACTCGAGTCCCCACGTTAAAAACCGACCTTGTGTCACAACCTGACTCAGTGGTGGGTCAAGTAGATACCAAGTGTAGTATCTGTTCTCAGATCGCTCACTTATCGGCCTTTTGGCTGAGATTCGATCACTTGATACTTACCTGGTATAGGGATTCGTCCCTGCACTGGTAGTATCACGGCTACGACTAACTTGGACCGGCTCCTGCCAGGACCAGCTATGACAAGCCAAGACTAGCTACAACCAACTTCGACAAGTTAAGACCAGCTATGACTAGCTTAGACCAGCTTGGACAAGCTATGACCAGCGGCCCAGGTGAAAACACTCAAGTCCCCACTTTAAAAACCGACCTTGTGTCACAACCTGACTCAGTCGGGGGTCAAGTAAATACCTATCATATCTGACATCCTTTGTTCAGATATTTCATTCCAGTTATTTTATCATATAAGTAAATCCACCTTTCAGATTAACACTCCTTTTTTTTCCTAGTTGACATAAAAATGTTACCCTCCTATAATTTTCTTTTCTTTTAATCAATTCACCCTAAGCAAGGTGATAATGCCACTAAGATGCAAGGGGCTAATGGGGATGAAAGAACAAAAAGACTTTAGAAGGAACCCAATCCTAAACAGGAAACAAGGGATAAACCTCTACTCTGTGTGTGTACATGTGACAGAGACAGTGCATGTGTACGCGCAGTAGAAACACCTACCACATAATAGTAAGATATTAGTGGCAATGGTGTCATCATTTAGCTAATCTCCTACTATTACGTGGGAGATATTTCTGCCACGGCATATTATATATATATATATATATATATATATATATATATATATATATATATATAAAAACGACTTGTGTAGCGTTTTTGACATGCTTTTTATGTAATATCCTAAAAGAATATTGCTCTACTTTTTATTGAGCCCTCTATTAAATTAAATGTTACGAACATTGGAATTGTACCCTATTCGTTCTCATCTTACCTGTGTGTGCGTGTATGTATATCATACACACACAAGGTGCTGAAAAGTTCTCAGCCTGACTCAATTACAAAAATCTGACCAAATGACAACCTTTTCTTTTTTTTTTTTTAAATTCTAAATCTGATCTTGGATGCTGTTATTACTAAGAAGAGTTGAAATGAATGCAGGCAAGATTTCAAAGCTCTAGCATCATCCCTTCATAGCCTATGAATTTTTCAGCCCACCCTCGTATATCACTTCATATTTATATACTATCACGTCTTATGTAGAGCAATATATTTGTCCCCCACCCCAAGAAGAATCATTGTTAAAAAAATCCCCAGTGAAAGGAAAAAAAATAAAAAAATAAAAAAAATATAAAAATAATGAGGTGGGGAGAGGGGGACAGTAGATACAACAATTTTCAAACAAAGGCTTTTTATTCAACATCCTAAACAATTTAATATTATTTTTGCAAATTAGAATTCAGATATGGCCATAAGCATCTTTATCATTAGGAATTAAATGTATTAGAGCTGCCATCTTCTCTTGTGGAATACAACAAAGCAAATCCTTTTTGTCAAGTTTTCTGAATATTTTCCTTAATTTAAAAATCAAAACATTTTAAACTTCTAATAAGGGGTTTGATTCTACTATGAGAGTTGTTTTGTTCTTTGCCAAATGGCATGAAACCCTATTCTCCCTGGAAGAGAGTGTTCCCCCCTCCGCCCTTGTCTGTGACTAATACTTCCTAAAAACCAGACTTGTATTTCTATCAATTGTTATTCTATACACTGTATAGAAATGTATTATCTTTATTGTCAACCATTATTTTTGACTGGTATTTTCTTTTATCTGATTTTTTTTTTAGTTGCTTTTACTTCCAACTTTATTCAGGTGGTTAGCCTACAGCGCTGTGCGTACTGATTGCCTCTGAATTTACAGCAAATAAAAATTGTGGTAAAAAGCAGCAAAAGCATTAAGATGCATGTAAAAATTATTAATAATATAAAGAAATTACATTGAAAAATAAATATTCTTTTACTGTCACATTTACTAAAAAGAAAAAAAAGAAAAGAAAAAAAGTTGCATATATGAAGTTTTCACTTGCAGATGAATTTACTCACCTATAATTACCAACTTTCACCCAAACTATATCACCATACAGTGGTTTTTTCCCACGGGCACAATCTTGACAATACCAAGTGCCTTCTGGACAGCTTATATTGATGCAATCAGCATGGAACGCGGCTGGACAGCTATCACAACACAATAAGGTACCACCTGAAATCAAACAATGAAACCATTATCAAAAATGCTACTGAAAACAACCATTATGCTTTTTCATAATATTTAAAGATGGCAGTTAAAAATAAAAATTACAAAAGATTATATAAGAAGGCATTGTACCTAAATTACAAATGAAACACCAGCTAACATTAATATGTGTTGCAGCCTTTTTGTTCTTAGGTGGCACAAAGTGATTGCTGCAAATAATATTGTTTCCAGCCATGTTAACACTACCGGCACCAATACAGAAGTCTCCGACATGGTAGGCTGTGGGGCAGCGTAAGCAACGACATAAACGACCTGATGAGAGAAGAAGAAAAAAGAAAAATCAATCTCCGTATACATAGAGCAGGCATTTGTATCTGTTATAAATACATTGTTTTGGTTTTTATACTAGGAAATGATCAAACTGTGACAGTTGCCAAGAATCAAAATCTATTTCCGTCTTTCATTTGAGATTTAATTTAATAATAATAATAATAATAAAAAAAAAAAACATTATTTTTATGCATTGCATAAATTGCTTATATTTAATCGGGATCCATTTCTCAAAGCTGAGAGTAAAGACAAACTTGTGTCAGAATATTAATGTCATGTTTTGTGTCTCTTTTACAAAGTTTGAAATGAAATAGTTTTTCTCAACCTGGTTGTTATCTCAGTCATCTTTTGTATACTTTACTCTCTGGGATAGGCATTCTCAACCAGTGGTGGAATTTCAGGGGGTTTTTTTTTTGGTGGGGGGAGGGGAGGGTTTAGACCACAGGTTGGTAGACTCAAAATGTTAACTCTCGAACTGCTCAAGGCAGCACAACTAAGAGGTCACGCCAGGTTTTCTTTCTGCAACCTCTCACACTCTCTCCTTTGTGTGTGTGTGTGTGTGTGTGTGTGTGGGGGGGCACTACAAAAATATTCTGTGTAAATGTATACGTACTAATAAGGAAAAGAATGAAGGATTTTCAATAATATATGTATATTATTTGGAATGCAACTTTTGAGTTGGATAATCTTGGAAAGATAGGGAATGACACCCTGACTTATGGGGGTGAAAAGGGGGCACCAGGCAAAATAAATTGAGAACCACTGCTTCAGAACATCTTTAAGAGCCTGTTACATTTGTTAACATTTTTTTGAAACTGATTCTACCCATGGGAGGAGATTGTTCTCCTGTCAAAATCTTTTATATCAATTTTATCATCTTTATAATAAATTTTGGTTGATTGATTCATTTTATCTACTTTTTGCAGGTTAAAGACAGAAAATATTTTTAGATTGTAAGAATTTCGGGGGGGGGGGGATAATGATTTACTGATGCAAGTCCTACTAATTAACCCATAGCTGTGGGGAGAAAAGGGGGATTCATACATTCCCAAGGGTATTTGCAGGTAAATGAATATAACAAACCTGAATGTAACCAGAATCTGGCTCTCCAATTTTCAATTCCAAGCCATTATCCACCTGCACATCCAAGATGACAGCACCTGTTATTCTAGGTACTGGCCAGGTTTGATGTTGATCAACTTCGGTGATCATATTATGTGATATGGCCATAAGCGTTTTTATAATAAAGAAATAATAACTAGCAATACCCACATAGTTTTGGTATTTTAATTTCTGGACATAATATTTCATGAATAAATAAGCTCATTGTGAGTTCTACAACTACCAAATAACTATGAAAATTCCCTTATTGAATCAGTAAATATTTGAGCTGAACAACTTTAGCCAATTATTGCAATAACAACCATAAATATGAAAGTAGTAAGAGGGTACAAATGAAGATTTAATATTGACAACTTTTTCCATTTTGCGGCAGTAGACATTAAACATATGAGAGCATTATTTCCGCCACTATCTTTTCTTCACTGAAACCAAACAGCATCTCTGAAATATATTTTCCATTTTTTCTTGCAATCAAAACGGCACAGTTCATTATTAACAAAAGAACCAGCAGAATGACAATACGATGGTAAGTTTACCATTTGTCCTGGCTTTGAATGTTGATCTGGTGATCCTGCTATGTATTTAGAGATTCTTGATAAAATCCAAAGAAGAATCTGTAATGTTACTGGTCCTGACATCTCGGTTTCTGTAATTCCTATAAATATTTTCATTGTAATTGTTCTGATGAGCTTTCCTCTTTGGTACCTAGACTTTACAAATTTAAGTACAGTACTAGATTGGCAGCCAGGTCTCATTTTAGAACTGAAATGGCTAGACATGCCAGTAAGTTCTATGCTAACAGTTTCTTCTTTCATACTTCTTGCTTCTGGGTTTTTCCTTCCTAGTAAGCTTTCATCTTCAAAAATTTAAATGCAATGTCACTCGTTATTGTCTGCCCTCTTAATTCCTGTTCTTTTATTGTCTTCTCTCCTTAATAGTAGTTTTTCTCATAGTCTCTAATACTCAGTAACCCCTTGCGTCTTTACTGCCTTGCTTGGGTGAAATGATTATAAATATATATATATATTTTTTTTTTTAAATTAATGAAATAATAATATTAAACTTAATATATTTCGTTATAATGACACTTTTGCTTTTCCCATTGAACCATAGTATATGACTTTATTTGACTTAGCCATTAATTAAACTCTGAAACCTCAGATAAGTAAATGCCCTTAACAAATTCCTTTATTCATGTCATCTCTGTATATTTCCAGGTTGAATGTTTTTGGCAAAAAAAGACACAACAATAAATTATGTTAAATTACAAATACGATTACTCATGTTTATTTTTAACACCTGAAAAGCCAAAATTGATTAGATAATGTCACAATTACCTTTAGCAGCTTTAGGGTTTTTTGAACTGCTCGTATCTGCTGAACAAGTGACACAGAGATGGAGAGGACAAATAAAGGATTTGCTCTCTGCCCGTGTCAGTGGGTGTTTCCTAACACATGTGTCATGATAGAATCTGCCACAGTGGACCACAGAACACTTTTTCACATTACCACTTTGTTTGCAGCAGAAACATGAATGCAAACCTGCAATAATAAAATATTTTTAAGACCATCAAACAAATCATGCGATCAACAGATGTAACGGTTAAGTTCTTTGTTAACATTTTCTTCTCTCTCACTTCTTGCCCATGGAACTCTTGTCAAGTTTCTTGCTTTCCCGCCAACTTTGATCTTCCAAAATTTAAATGCAATATAAATTGTTATCTATTGTCTGTGTGTGATTCTTCTTTTATTGTTCTTGCTCCTTAATGTTTGTTTTTCTTTCACACTCAGTAACCCCTGTGCCTTAGTGGCATTATCACTTTGCTCGGGGTGAATGGATAGAAAAAAAATCTATGAAAAACAACCCACAAACTGTTAACACTGATAAAAAGTACATTAACCATAGGAAAAGATTGATTCTTTTTTAATTATTGGGTTGGACAAAAAGTTGTTTTTTTTTATTGTAAAATGTCATTAAGAGAGAGAGCTTAGTTTTGAAAAATTTATTTATCTTTGTTTATGAACTGAAGATGGAAGAAAATATATTTTCAATATATTAGTCATTTTATTTTAAGAAAGGTAAAAATACAACTGTGTAATTTATGAATAAGGTACTGGGAATAATCAAAATATAAATTTTCAGTTTTCTCAAAGCCCAATAGTGTGTGTGTGTGTCTGATTTCCCACATTAACTTACCAAGTTAGGTATATGATACAAGAGAACACCAACATACTCAAAATATCCCAACAAAATACTGAAAATCATTTTGCATCAACTTGGTTATGTTAGTCACTTTGATGTGTAGCTTCCACATAACTGGAAAAAAAAAAGCTAACTTGACTGTTTTTTTTTTGTTTTTTTTTTTTATATAGATAAATTGAGAGAACTGATGAGAAGTGGATATTTTCAAACAATGTGAAAATACAAGAGATTGTGGAGAAAATAAAATGAACCACTGTAGGTCCAGATATCACACTGCAAGATTATAAAATAGCCTTCTACTATGTGATCCTTCAAAGACCCACATAACAGAATTATTGATGTGGATTTTACAAGTAAATGAATCTACACCTGATGGCCAGTTGAAATGGGGTTAGCTTGATAAGTCAATGTGAAAAGCCTAGGTAGTAAAGCTAGGTAATCTGGACTCTACTAGTATAGGGTTATTCAAAGGGAAAGATCAGATTTTGAAAATTTAATAAAAACAAATGCTAAGAGAAAACCATTCAACACATTACTGCATACGAAATGGTTCAGAGTTATTAAAATAAATTAAAATCTTTTATCAATCTTGTTTAAATGCTTCTTTTTGTTGTTTTTATTTTTCCAGATTTTGTATAAATTTAAATTATAATTTGTGTCATCCGTTAATAAGGCCATACAACAAGAAAAGTGGTTTTGCATACTGCAATTTGTGAAGTGTAACCTTAAAATAATAAACTTTGAACTTTTTCCCATCCAGTAATGCGTTTCTCTCACTTAACATTTGTTTTTATACAATTTCCAAAATCTGTTCTTTCTCTTTGAATAAACCTGCATACCAGAAGTATCCAGCAGTTTGGGTTTTTTTGTTTAACTTAAAGTGGAATTTGATATTTTAAATTAAATGTGGGATTTGAATCTTAGATGTTGTCAAGAAGGAAACCATGTGTCTGGATGTTTATCCAAGATGAGAAATAAGACAGAATTATCTTGAAGATGCAACAAATATTCTTGGTGAACCACAGGAGAAATAAAGTAATGAGGGGACAGAATCAAGATGGAGACGAGATAAATAAAAACAGGACAGAGATGGATTGCATTTTTCCAATCATTATTTTTTTTTTATGTTTGTAGAATGGTCAGATTATTCATGAAAATGAGGTTCGATATTGTGTAGGTGAATAGAAAATGAATTCTGGAGAAAATTTCACCAGATAATGTTACTTTAAGAAAATCTAGTTAACAATGCAGCCATAGCCAGTATAAACCAAAGGTTTTTCAATTAATACATGCAGAAGAACTTTGAGTGAGCCTTGAACAAGCCAAATTTGGAAATACTTGGAAAAGGATGAATTGAGGATTTCTGATAAGAAATTAAGTCCAGGCTGGATATATAAATATAAGCTGGCTGATTTGGAGCCTTTAGGCAGCAACAATCACAGCTCCTCTTTGCTATCTACTTCACCACTAACTTACAAGATGCTGTCAAAAAGACTTAGTCAACCAAAGAATATTTTCTCCAGCTTAAAAAGTATTTATTTGTAGAGGGATGGAGTTAGAGACCAATTATGCAGGCACAAAACCAAAGTACCCTCATAGATTTGTTGAACCAACTACCAGTCATCAGTCCTGGGCATTGCTGCTGTTATATGTTGGGAATAAAACTGACATCTACTAACCAAAAGTTAGGTAGATCAAGGCATCACAGAATTGCGAAGTTTTAAACTGATTAACTCAATAAATAAACTATGTTCCTACGAGCAAGAGATGGTTGGTTGTTCGTAAAGTCACTTCTGAAGTAATGCACTCCCTTTGTTCTTCTAAGGATGTTTTAACCAGCTTCATTAAAGACTTATTCAGATCTAAAACTTAAAAGAAACAAAATGTAGGTTGGGAAGACAGCCTGATGAAGAGAGACCCCAGAAGCAGACAACAAAGGAGAACAGAGTTATAGCCTAATAGACTGATTCAAAAAAAAAAAAAAAAAAGCTATTATATTTAGTAATAAAGAAAATGTGTAACATTTCACCAGGATAACATTGAGTGAATGTTTTTATGGTAGCCAAACAAAAATTTAACTCATCCATCTGCTTTATTTACAAGATATTAGGCTTTTCATTTACTGTTTACTTATTGAATTCAAAACTACTCAAATTGTTTGGTGCACTCATTAAAAAAAAGGAAAAAAAAAAAAAAAATTTTTTTCTGTAGAATAATTTTCTAGATTAGCAGTCTTTAGACCAGTATTTCAGAGTACTTTTTTCAACCAATGCCACCATTAGGCACAAACATTTTGTACCCCCACCCTCAAATTAAATTTCAAATATCATACTGAATTCATCTTCCTATGGAAGATGACACTCAAAAACATTAAGCCATATAAAGCAAAGAAAAGTTTGATAGCTTCCCACAGCTTCAGATATCTTGCAGAAATTTTCTTTTGTAGCCAACATTCAATAATTTGAAAATTTATTTTAAAATAAAAATAAAAAGGTAAATGCAAAAAAAAAAACGCCATGTACTCCCTTTCAACATAACAGAGCCTACAAGGTGGTATTAATGCCCATGTTGGGAAACACTGCTTTAGACCTATCTCAAGCTGCGGCATTTATCAGAATTAATTTTTTTTTTTTTTTTTTAAATTGATTTAGGGGCTTCCTGTTCATAATATCGATAGTGTCAAATCAATCCCTGACTTTTACAGAGTTATCTGCACTTAGTTTTTTTCATTTACAAATGTGCCGCGAAAATATTGTCATTGATATATGCATATTTTTTATACTTTTGTTTATTTATATAAAATTTGGTCTTTATGTAAAAATGTGTTACTACTTTTTCTTTAATGAAAAAATAGAGAAAAAAAAGAAGCAATTCCATCAAACAAATGCTTGTTTATAATATTTCTTTAAAATAAATCATGAATATATACATATCCATTTGTTCGTTAAAAGAAATCTTTTTGTAAAATGAAGAGAAAAAATGTTATATACATAGACACCAATGATGCAAACACAGCTTAAAACTTGACATTTGTAAACAAACAAAACCAATAACTTTTTAAAAAGTCAAGGATTGATTTTACACTAACAATATTTTGAACAGGAGACCCCTTATAAAATGATTTTTTTTTTTTTTTTACTTCTGACAAGTGTCACGGCTTAAGAATGCTAATAAAAAATAAAATTTCCCTATTTTTTTATATGAGTGAACTAGTCTATTTAAGTAGTGCCTAAAATTCAAGAGCGAAAGAAGAAAATTCAAGTCCTTGGAAGATTGCAAAAGGTGAGTCAAGCAGTATTCTCACTGAGAAAGAAATTTCTGGGATGATGGACTCTTTTATTTTCAAGCAAAGTCATCATTCCATAGACCAAAATATTAAATATAATGTTCAATAAGTTGAAAATAAAGTGAACAAAAATTCATGCAAACTCAATTAAATAAAATGTGTCTGATACCGTATAAAATTCCAAAACTACTTCAAAATTATACTTAAATGAACAATGTTTGGTTAATTACAGGTCAAATTTCATAAACTATAGCATTTTGAAAATTCCAAATTTTTACCTCATTATTAATGAAAATAGAAATTTAAAAATACTGTTGAAGACATTAGTAAAATCTCTCAACGATGATAATATTTTCAAATTGCCACTTACCTGTAGTGCATTGATCACATTTAAAAGAAGACGTTGGTGGTGAGGATGTCATTCCAAGACAGTGTAGATGATAGGATCCCTGACATGGACCGTCACAATCAGTGAGATCTCCAGGTTTTTCACACACTTGACATACATTCTCCCGCTTCACTGGCCAACTGGAAGACAACTTGAAGATTTCAAGTTCATATTCATCATTGTCATCATCGTCGTCGTCATCATCATCTTCCTCCTCCTCCTCATCCTCCTCCTCTTCTTCTTCCTCTTCCACCCTGTCATTCTCCTCTTGCTCCTTATCTAATGCCACCTCCACAGTCTCTTCCTTTGGAACAGTCCTCCCTCTCCGTTGCTGCCGTACATTCCTTTCTTCTTCCTCTTCTTTGGTTTGGTTATCACTAATGCCATTGTCTGTCTGTAAGCAAAATTTTCATGACTAAATTCACAAAAACGAAAGCCTTGAGGTAGTTTTTCAATTTGATCAAGTGATATTAATAAATAAGTATAATTCTGTTCTGTGAAGATTAACTAAAACATATACAAAATTATTGATGTCCAGTAACAGTGAAAGTTAACAAGCAACTACCCCAGCTTTGGTTTAGCAGAGAGAAATAGAGAAATCCCAATTTCATCCAGATTTATAGAATAAAGGAACAGTGACAAGAATAATGTTTGTGGCTGCACAAATAAATGAATAAATGTACCAATGTAAACAAGGAAAGAAGTTTAAAAAAGAAAGAAAGAGAGAAAAAAAAAAAGTTTCAAGATTTGATTATTATTATTTTTTTTTTTTTTTAAGAAAAAATTAAGGAGATAAACTGAAAACTCAGAAAAAACACCAACACAGAAGTTTTCTTCCTACATAAACCCGAATTTTAAAACCTTAAAAAAAAAAAAGAAAGGGGGGTCATGCAAAGCCATGAACAGTTTCCAAGGCAACAGAATATTTGAAAAACTTTGACAAAAACTCCAACATACCAAATAGTAGAAAATCAGTAAAATAATTTTTCAGACCAAGTGCCCAGTTGTAAGGGGGTAATCTTAATTATAACCAACTGAACCAGCATCCACCAGAAATCTTTAAAGAAACATGCAGATTCAGCAATACATTTCCAAGATTAATTAATCCCTGCAATTCATAATCTAGAAATGATATATAAAAAGGTGGCTGTTTGGTATTGTGATCATGTTGTCTATTTTCTGTATATTTAAAAAATTTACATAAAAAAAAAAAAAAAAAAAACAACATTCCTTTTCACCATCATTACAAAAAGCATACATATTCATGTCCAAAAGTCACATTAAGCTATTTTGATCCTAACACCTGATCTCATAAAAAATTCACCTTTAAGATAATTATTTAAAACCTTTAGCACTCTGTAGGTGATTTCTGCTGCAACTGACTGATTATCAAATTATAGTTTTTTTTTTTTAAAAAGAATTTTCTGTTGTGATGTCATATCCCGCTATGGCAACAATTAATACAACCCTGAGAACTAGGCTACTGTAGTTGAGACACCACTGTATACAATGAAAACGAAAACTTGTACTCATGGATAATGCAGAGTGCTAAAGGTTTAAAGTGTATTGTCAATTTTACAAGAATTTTTTTTTTTTCCTTCTTCATTGACCAGATTAAGCATTGGAGAATTGTGACTGCCTCAGAGTCACTTACCTGGTGCTCAGCTGAGGTATCTGAATCCTGAGTTCCCAACAAATGACTCTTGATGTTGGCAGATTTCTGAGATCGCATTTTTGGCTGCACTTGTCTCCTGCTTTTCGTAGATACTGTTGCATTTGATTTGGAATTTAACTGAAAACAGCACAAAGCAACACTACAAAGTTGGCATTGAAATACTTGGTCATCTAAGCCAAACATTATGACAATGTTTACTTATAGTAAAAATGTTACGAACTGATTAAATCTCTTGAAACCTTATATAAATGTCTAATTATGCATAGCATTTTGTTTAAGGCTTTATTGATAGAATAATCTAGAGGGACCAATTTTCCGTTTAAAAATTTCCCTGAATTCCATTTTTGCTTCATTATAATACTTAGTGAAAAAGTATAACAATATATAAATGTTATTAAAACAAAAAAAATAAAATTATTGAATTTTTTTTTTGTAAAAAAAAAGTCCAATTTGTAAAATTTGACTTTCTAAAATGAAAAACTGCTCCCTCACTGCCATCACCATGTATGATAGAAAAAAGGAGAGGGTAAAACAAAAAGACAAAATTTTTCTCCCCCCCCCCCCCCACATCCTTTTTAAAAATCAAGCCAACTTCATAAAACTTGGTTCCTAAATATTGTAAACTGTAGGGAGATAGTAGGTAAGGGGGGGATGTATTAAAACATTATCAATTTTACCCTTTGATATCTGTCAGACAAGTGAGTTAGGAAAGGCAAAAAGAGTAACAAATAAAAATGGCAGTTGGTAAATTTAATAGAAATAAGAAAATTTCCATTTCAAAAAAGCCATTTCATTTTTCTGTCCGTCTTTCCTTTTTCACGGAAAATAAGCCCCTCTAATAATGTTAAAGGAATTTTTTGTTCTGATAATAATAATAAAAAAAACACAAAAAACTATCAAATAGATAGATATGCTGGGAAATTGTCAAAAACAGCTGTAAAAACTACCAGCCTTTTCTAAGGAAATAAACTGGTTATATTTCGACAACAAAATACATGAGACATTTTGCACAAAACGGTGAAGAAATTATAGGACATAAACCAGTAAACAATACAACAAAAATACAACCACAATACCACACAACAGAAGCCACTTGGTTACACACTAGCCATAATAATTAAAATAGTATTAGCACAAATACTAAGCCACATTCCATGCTTTTAAAAAGATTGGTTGAGGGAGAGGCAGACAATGCTACTCGAGTCCCAGCATATTTTCTCTTCTTTTTTTGGTAACAATATTTTCTTTATTAGTTTTTATTGTATATTATTATTCCTTTAGACCAGGATTTTTCAAACTTTTTTTTTTTTTAAAACTTCAGAGTGCACTTGTAGAATATTTGAAACTCTGAGCACACTTTAAAATTTAATAAGGGAAAATTAGTCATGAAATTTGAAAATATGACATTTTAGATTAGCATTCTCAAAGATTAATGGTGCAGTTTTCATTTAAAGGGATTTAGGAAGCTGCTGCTTTTTTTTTTTTTTTTATAAAAGAGGCCTATAATAACTGATTTAAATCCCTAGAGGAAGGCAAAAGAGAAAGGATTATCCACTCCTTAAAGAATTTAGCACCCCATTTAAAATATCAAATGACAAAGACTTGATTTAGACATGGGAACCATATGATTGGTGTGTCTAGCTTTTTAAAAAATACAATTTTTTTTTTTTTAATAATATAAAAATATTTAATAAATTACAGTTCTGTTAACTTTAGGCACACTAGATTATCTGGGTGCACCAGGCTGAGAAACATAGCTTTAAACTTTTGTCCTTGGTCAGCCATCAGTCTACGGCAGGTAGGAAACATTGTGGAGCAGAAATAATAAAAGTCCGCAGTGAGACTGAAGTAGGAAATGTGAGTTCAAGTCTTAACAGGAACTTATTTATGATGTACACTATTTGCTTGTTGCTGTAGACCGATGGCCTGAGTAAGTGTGGCTAAAGACAATAGAATATGAAGTGCCTGGATTGATAATAAAAATGGTTAAAGTCTTTCTTTTTGATGCCCTGTCAGCATTACATACCCAAAAAACAAAAATGTTTTTAAATTGGTTCTTATCTACAAATTTTTTATGCAAGATGTTTCAGCTTATAGTAAAGAAAAAAAGAAAAAAGAAAAAGTGAATTAAGGAACTGTATTTAGCCATATATGAAATCTGCCCATTAAAAAAAAAAAAAAAAAATCTTACAGTCATTATTAAAAGACCCTAGATTTAATTTGTATTTAAAAATAAAGAAAAAAAAGGGGGGGGAGTGGAGGGTAATATTCCCGAAGTGACAAAATTTGTCTCAAAACGAATATTTCTATCCCAACTTTGTCAGGACAACTCATCTGCAATTTTTTAATGTTTATATTTTGGCTGAGCTATTCTATAAGGGGGAAGGAGAAAACGTTCTTGAACCAATCCACTTTCCAAAATTTGACCAAATGTTGGAATTTTTTTTTTTTTTTTAAAGTTCTTGTCAGTCAAGAATATTTCAGCACCTCATCATGCAATCTTATTCAGTTTGATAACAAACAAAAAAGGACCCCCCCTTCAATGCTAATCATTCATCTAAAGAAATCTGTAGTAACAACACTTAATGAAAGTAGGGGGATGTACTTTTCACTTTATGTCTTATTTGTGGGCACATTTGTCCATGTTTGCCACATTTTTATGACACTGATTGTGAAGAAACAGTTTATTATAAATAGTAAAATTAGCAAACATTGACTTACAATTAAAGTTTATGAAATCTTAATCCATTAATGCCCACTGTGAAATCTATCAATGCCTACAATATTACCTACAGGATTTTACCCATAACCAATTAACCCCCAAAGTCTTAAAAATGGGGTTGTGGACATTAATAGGTTAATGAAGGAAACACTTTTCTTATATTTAAGACATTTTTTTTACTTTATTAAACACCATTGAAGTAGAAAAGTTTAAATAAACAAAGTCATTGCATGAGACACACGAATGATGTGCTGCTGTTGCTAAATCTCATGCAAGGAAGGCATTCAGCCACGAGAGCCACTTTGTCCCTCCAGCTTTCACTGTCTTGGCAGAGTGCCAGAACATCCTCCAGCGCCAGATTAATCTGGTGGAGGTCCTGGAGAACGACGTCTTTCCACCAGCTGTGTGGTCTGCCGCAATGTTGTTGCACTTTGCAAACTGTTGGATGACTTTGGTAGGGTGGTCATCAGGTTGTCACAGAATGTAACCGAGACAGCGAACATGGTGCAGAAAATGTTCAGTTTGCCAGTGTTCCAGCGGAGCTCCTCATTGGACACAAGATGATATGCTGTAGACCAGTAAGACGATTACTGTAACTTTCTAATATCTTTACATTAAAAAGACCTCCTTTGAATTATCCCTACCGCCTATGGATTAGGTATTATATATATGTGTGTGTGTGTGTGTGTGTGTGTGTGTGTGTGTGTGTGTGTGTGTGTGTGTGTGTGTATCTATCTCACTCACACACAGTAATGTACTCTAAAAATTTACCCCCGTGGCCTGTAATTAATATTCTGTGATCAATGTGGCTCTTAATTGTAATTGTGCAGGCCTGATGCAGACAATGTTATGACTGTTAAAATGAGTTACAAAAGATATCAAGTAATTCAGGAGCTAATTGTCTGCTTTTGGAAGGTTAGATTTTTAAACTTCAAGTTACCCCTATTTCCTCTGTATGGCATTTGTAAGGAAACTGAACATACAGTCAGAACCCTCCCCTTTCCTCAAAGAACTGCTACTTTGTGAAACAGACACCAGCATGGGTTCTTTCCTGATTACTACAATCTTACTCTCTTCAAGACAAGGTTAAATCATTATCTATCCTCCTTATCCTCATAATATCCACTTCCTACCACCTCATTACATTCATTTCACCCACCTCATTCATCATTACCATTTTAACAATAACCCTCTACCTTGAGTGTCTCTAGAGCCCTATAATGAGTGAACTTTAATATATATATATATATATATATAAAATGTTTGAAGTTAGGAGAGCAATTTATTTGGGACCTGGTTATTTTTATTCTAAATCTTTTCCTATTTAAGTGTGATTGTATTTAAGCTGGTATTTGCTTAAAATTCTTTAAACTGATAGTTGTAGCCAGGGATGAGCTTCTGAGCCAGAGTTGAGTGAGAAAAATCAAAATTCCACATTCATTCTTTATAGAATAGGACAGTGACATGCAAACTTATTAGCTTGCAAGAAAAAGCAACAATGACAAAGAAAACAACACAACATTGATATTAAAGCAAAAATTGAAAATGGTAGAAGCAACTCAAAAAAAATTGATTAGCAGGTTGAACTAGCAGAGGGTGTATAGGAAAAAAGGGCTAGACAAAAAAATAAAAGCAGTCACTAACATTCCACAGTACCCTTCATCAATTTCGCCCTTAATCATTGAACTTATAAATTCCTGAAATATGATTTTATTGCAAATAAGAATTTTGATCATCATTCACTGTCAGAAACAGAAGAATTTCTAAGAAATGTTTTAAATTTACATCAATTTTAATGAGCGCAGAATCTGAACATTCTTGTCAGAAAATATTTCGGGGGGGGGGGGGTCACCCTTAAGAACATGCAGCTGAGATAGAGGGGAAAAGAGAAATACATATATGTATGCCCATTGTTACAAGATAACACATTTAGATATAACAAACAAAGGCTTTTCCCAACTTACCCTACAGAAAAAATTCATATTTTGTTTTGCTTAGATTTAAATATTTCTTTCAAGTTTAAAAACTCATTGAGAGCATGAGAAAGTAAAAAGGGGAGAGATAGAGAAAAGAAACCTATGATTGTTTACTATTTATACTTTACACTCTTTATTTTCTGTGTAAAAAATTTAGCCTTCCCCTGCCGGAAGGTAACTGAACCATGGATTTGAATTTGTTTGAATTTCATAGTTGTGTTGTCTTATCCTGTTATGACAACAGAAAACACCTTTGAGTGAAATTAACAAAGTTACTGCAATTGAAAAGTCTTGAAAAAGAATGCAGTGGAAAGGGAAGTAACATTAATAATGCAACATTCTAAAGGTTAATTCACTTTCTAAGGAGAGCTGGATATTGATGAAATAGATGCTGTTAGGTTCAATCTGTGTACAACACTTCTACAACTGGACAAGAAGAAAATAATGATATAACTCAGCAATATAACCATGAACATTAATTATGTTCCCAGACTGAAATTCATCAGGCTCCAGTCCAACAGGGAAAAAACATGTCTAATAACAATAAGGTTGAAATGGGTTTTAACTATTTTGGCATACTAGGGCACATAATGATGAAAGAGGGCTTGGAAAATTTGATACTCACAATACAGATTAAAGGCAAAAGGAAAACAACACATAACCTTACATTATTTACATTATTCGGACTATTGTCCTCATCTTTGTCGCCATGTTTATTACAACGTTTCGGCCGTTGTACGCTCCGACCTTCTTCGGGGGGTTGGAATGACAAACTGAACCTTTTATTTCGCTCACTGGGTTAGACTGTTCTAGTTCCACGTGCCATAAATGTCAGTTATCAGTTACCTTCTGTTAATTTTTCCAACACCTTTATCCACTGTGCCAAGGACACATGGCACAGTGGATAAAGGCGTTGGTTAGATCCAGTGACAGGACCCAAAGAGTTTGAGTTCAATACCCGGTTAAGGCAGTTGAGAAAATTCAGAGAGAAAAATTAACAGGAGATAACTGATAACTGACATCCATTAAACATGGCACGTGGAACTAGAACAGTCTACCCCAGTGAGCGAAATAAAGGGTTCAGTTTGACATTCCAATCACCTGAAGAAGGCCAGAGCTTACGACAAAAACGTTGTAATAAATATGGCGACAAAGACGAGGACAATAGTCCGAATAATGTAAATAATGTACATAATACCTCAACACAACCTACATAGCGAGCTTGAGTAAATTGTATGTATATAAACTTTTTGAGGGGTCTACAAATAAAATTACAATTATTTCTTTGCGAATTTTGTAATTTAGTCAATGCTACCATTTTTTGTTAGTTTTCAAAATTTATTTGCTCACAAATGAATTAACTATATCATATGCATAGATTTCTGTCCATATTCTACACTTCAATAGAAAAATTTATATCATTCTTCATTATTCTTTTATCCAAATCCTGATACTTAAAACTAAAGTGAAATATTTAAATTACCTGCATAAAAATATTTCCAAAAGCCTCTGCACACTTTGCTGCTGTTATCATTATTAATTTAAAGAATTATTAAAATAATCACAGTTCAACTTTAATTTCAACATGTACAAGATCTTGCATGTTATTTTAGATAAATAAAACATCTGCCTTATTTCAGACTTTGATTGGTAGAAACTTTTTGATCTCTAACTGGGAGATTGTAAAATAAATGCTTAAAATACAGTGTTTGTGTATGTATACACTTAAAAGGGAGCTGTGTGTGCACACGCGTTTTTATATATATTTTGTGTATTTGGGCAGCAATCCCTCTTTTATACAAGTTTTATTAAAAAAAAGACTGACAAGATTAAGTTTTTTTTCTTTTTCTTTTGTTCTTATAGTTTTTTTTCCCCCTTTATGGACATAAAGTATGTAGAAATTGTTCAAATGTTCTGTATGTCCGAGGGCTTTCCACTATATTCTTAGCCATTATCAAGGATATTATTTTTTTTACTTTAAACTGAATGTATGGATTGTTTTATGTATGGATCTAGAGTTATAGGAATGTTTTATTTTCCAAACACTGTCAGCACATTGTGGCCATGTTCATAGTTGATATTATTAAGCATTGACCTTTTCTTTTCCTTTTACATGTGGATGAGGCTATTATATTTGTATCGTCAACAAGTATGTTGCAGATGGAGTTTGGTAGGTCTACGTGTGTGCTCAAATGAGCTCAATTAGGCCTCATTTAAAATGAAAAGGGTTAAAATATCGAGATAAAACCCAAAGGACAGAGGATATTTAACATGCTGTGATATTTGTTACCATGCTCTTAAAAAAAAAAAAAAAAAAAAAAAAATACACACAGCATTATAATTGCTGTTTTAAACATTTCTCAAAATGGCCGATTCCAAAGACCAATTTAATAAGCTACTTTATTTGAAAAATTTCTTATTAGATTTAAATCTATATAGAAGTTAATTGTACTTAAATTGGCAGCAGGGGGCTTGGCACCCCTGCTGGTTAAAAGTGGTACATTCCTGAAGCTGTATTTAAGCTCTGCCAATTTCTCCTTTATCAGATTTTTGTATTGAGTGCATCGTTCCTCATTAGTTCAATAAATAAAGGGTTTGATTCAAAATTCCAGCTATGAGTTGTGAATGTGACAATAAAGATGAGGACAACAGACCGAACTATGTAAATAGCTACAATGCTTCATCTCAGAAATATAGACAGATGTTGATTCCTGGAATTAGACACATCAACAGCAGATTAAAATATGCAAGAGGAAAATATTTACCAAGTAATAGCAAAACAACAAAATTTTTAAAACTATAGAATATAAAAGACTTGCCTACATTTTTCATTATAACAACATAAATAATGTTATAAAAAAAAAAAAAAATAATCATTTAAGATTTAGAAATTCTTTTCCAAAATATACTCAAGTTAGTGAAACTTTATCATGGGAATTTAGATTAAAAATCATTTTTATTGTTTCAGTTGTATTCAAATGAATCTCTTAATCCTGATTCTTTTGAATAAACAGCTGAAAACATTATCTAAGAGCTAAGTATTTTCCTATTTCTTGGGGTCTTTCACCATTAGATATATTTGTATTACAGCCTACTATACAATGAAGTTAAAACTGCTCAGTTTCATAAAATCTTACAGCTCAAATTAGTTATTTAATTATAATTCAAATAATTTTCTATCAAGTTTTTTTTTCAATAAATGAATGTAACACTGTCATAGAAATAGTGAAAATCAAAATTTGTGAGTGAAAGGATTAATTTGTTTTTTTTAAAGGTTTATCAACCTTTTGTAAGTTCTTTAAAGCCAGAAAATATCTTTAGATTGTAAGAATGTTTTGTGGATAATAAAGTACAACTAATTAATTCAAGGCTGGAGGGAGATAGGTATGTGCATGCTGTTGACCATGTTCACTATAGTCTATGAATATAGAATCCAGCGCAGTACGTAATCTGTTCAATGAAACAATGTTAAAGATTAACACTCACGAGTCAGACACTCTACTGAATCTGACTATATCACCAATACCACCAGCAGCTGTTCCGTAATTCTTCAGTCTTCGATATCAAAGGCTGGCAGTGAATATTCCAGAAAAAACATGGCTGCCTTTATACACGTTATATTGAATATTTTGAGCCTTCTGATTGGTTAACCTCTCTATTGGTGAACTATAAAATGAGTCAGCTCATTTTGGCTGGCTCACTTGTACACCAAGGTACCCCCCACCATTTTGGGTACATTATGGAATCTTCTTTCAGAATATTAGTAAAGTCAATATTCATATGGAATAAATAGTATTCATAAAATAAACATTTAAAAAAAAAAAAAAAAATTAATATCCACAAAAATTAGTTATATCATTTTATCCACTGTTAAGTATTTCAGGTTAATAAACATTAACAATATTATAAATTTGTGATCACAACAAAAAAGTGGAAAAAGTTGTTATTTTACCCATAGCTGGGACCCATTAAAACAGGCACTATCACTCCGGGTCAGAGTGATTCTGAGAGTCATTCAGAGGAGGATTGGGCTAAAAGTAGGACTATTTACGTTTATACCCCAAAACTAAGGACTCACATTCATACAAAAACTGACGTCTCTTAAGACAATAACTAATGGATGCAGTTTTACGTCCTACCCAGGACTAATAAGGACCTTATAGGTCAGTACCAAATATGACAGGAATGAAAGCCCCTAATTTCAATTTTGTAATTGGCTTTGTAAACAAATCCGACACGTTATTTTCCGATTGAACATATTCAATTTGTACTGCTTTCTTTTGTACCTGATCCCTAACAAATTGATATTTAATATCAATATGCTTTGATCTTTGATGTATTATTGGATTTTTAGCCAAAGCAATACTGGCCTGATTGTCACAGTAAATAGTTATAGGCTCACTTATTATAAGTGTTGTAATTGTTTTTATTAGTAATTTAAGAAAAATAGCTTCTTGTGTTGCTTGCGACAATCCAACATATTCTGCCTCACATGTTGAAAGTGAAATCATTCCGTTTCTTAGATTTCCAGCTAATTATTGGATTATCTTTTGCCAATCTAAAGCAATAGCCTGTGATACTCTTACGATCTGGTGAATTTGCCCAATCAGCATCACGAAATCCTTCCAGTTGTAGTGGGTTTTCTCATTGTCGAAATACTAGGCATTGATACTTAGTTCCCTTTAAATAATGTAATACTGGCTTAGCTCTTGTTAAATGCACAGTCCTTGATTTATTTAAGTTTTGAGACAACTTAGTAACCGTATAGCAGATGTCTGGCCTTGATGATGTCATGACGTAAATAAGACTTCCAATCAATATTCTGTATTCTTTCTCACACGCCGCTATACCATCTTCATTATTCATAATTGTGTTTAAATTCATTTCACATGGAGTAGTTCGTGTTTTACAATTTTGCATGCTGAATTTAGAGAGTTTTTCGATGTATCTGGATTGATTCATTGTAATAGTGTTGTCCTTAAATTTGAACTGTATACCAAGAAACCATGATAGTCGACCCAAGTTGGTCATTTTAAACCTTATATTTTTAATTTTTAATAGAGCAGCTTCACATTTCGAAGCAATTAACATATTGCCGACCCAAATAATCAGAATTACTAATATTTCATTATTAAATATTCTTGTGTACAGGCATGGGTCAACTGGGGAGGGTTTAAAATGTTGTTCAATTAAATAAGAATGTAGTAATTTATTCCACGTTCTTCCACTTTGTTTGAGCTCATATAGTGACTTTTTGAGTTTCCATACATAATTATTAGCTTTTTCAAAACCTTCTGGCGGTTCTATGTATATTTCATAATCAATCGGAGCATTTAAATACGCTGCTTTAACATCCAGATGGTGTATATCCATACCATAATGTGCGGCCATTTGCATCAAAATTCTGATTGTTGTCATGTTTGTTGTTGGGACTGAATGTTTCTACATAATCTTCCCCGTATATCTGCGAGAATCCTTTCGCTAGAAAACGCGCCTTATACACTGGCGAGCCATCCTCAGTTCATTTTATAGTATAAACCCAACGGCTGCCGATAATATTTTTATCATCCGGGGCCTTTTTCAATTCAAAAGTATCATTTGATAGTAGGGATTCCATTTCTTTTTGCATGGCGGGATTTTCCATTGTTTGGAATTATCAGAATTTATGGCTTCTTGATAGTTCTTTGGGATACATTGCACCGAATAGCAACAGTCAATGTCACAGATATTACATTGACCCATTCCAAAATAGCCTGGCTTTCTTCTATTTCTGGTCGGATAACACGGAATTTGCCCCTCCTCTTCGGTTGTATCTGCTTTTAACTCAAGGTTTGTGTCTGATTTTTCGTCGTCTATATCATCTGGTAAAACACCTTCCTTTAATTGTGGATTTTGAACGGGTTTTCGATTTATAGGCCCTATCTCATAATTAGGCCATACTAGTTCATGTTGGACCAGTTCCTCGCAGTTAATGTTCTTTTCTTCGGGATCCTCCACTTGCTCAAAGGAATCTGTAAATTTGACGCATCTGATCTTCCTTATTATTTTACTTTGTGGGAAATAAGTCATATAGGCCGGACTTGCTTTGTCATACCCAATGAATATACCTCTTTCACTTTTTGGATCTAGTTTTGCCCTGTGGTTGACATATGTGTAGCAAATTGTACCAAAAATATGCATACCACCGACGTTGGGTTTGTAGTTCGTATAAGCCTCATAGGGAGTCTTTTTAATGTTACTATTATAGCAACGGTTTCTTATATATACGGCTGTATTTAATGCATAGACCCACAGATTTTTGGTTAACTTAGATTCTATTAGCAAACATCTAGCCATTTCGAAAAGAGTCCACCAACTACGTTCAGCGATTCCGTTCTGGTGCGGGTAATAAGGACAGGTTTTCTTATGTTTAATGCCTTCATTTATTAGGAGGTTTTCGTAATCATCAGAAGTAAATTCTCCACCATTATCTGTTTTAATTATTTTCACTTTTCCATAAGGTGAAATATCAGATAAATACATTCTTGTAGCTTGTAGGGTATCAGATTTGTTTTTCAGAAAATATATCATAAGTCCTGAATATTCGTCAACAAAGTTTAATACATATGAATACGTACCAATACCCATTGGTGATATTGCACCTGCTAAGTCGCAATAAACTCTGAACAAGATGTCTGTTGATATTGGGATTTGATCCCTATTTCTATATTTCATCATTTTCCCTTTAATACATGTGTCACAATGTTGTAAGCCCTTTGGAGATGCAATTTTCATTCCAGTGACTTGTTCTTGCAATCTTTTAACATCCGAATTATTACAGTGGCCTAATATTTTATGTCAAGTCCTTAAATCGTGGGTGGCTGTTTTCACAGATTTAATACTTTTCAAATAATACAAACGTCTATTTTTGTTGTATATTAAATTCAGTTCCGTCTGGGTATATTAACTTTGAATTGTCTCGGTGAAAATTAACTTTAACACCAGTTCTAACAGCAGACTGAACCGAGAAAATATTTTGTTTAAATTTAGGGATATATAAAGCCCCTTTTAATAAACATTTACAAATATTACCTTTAGTATCTCGTAAATAAATACAGGCATCGCCTCTTTAAAACTAAATTATTAGCTCTGGTACCGTCAGCCAACTCAATAAAGTGGGAATCTGGCTTGAAGTTGGGCTCAAAATTAATAAATTTTGTTTCATCTGTAATTACATGATTTGTCGCACCTGTGTTGACTAGGTAAGAATTATAACTATTGGGTATAGTATCCAACCCAAACGAAAAAGCATATGTTCGCTCATTCGAAAAAGCTTTTACATTTTTACAAAAATCACTCCTTGTATGAAATTGACATTTTGCATGTACATGCCCGGCTCTTCCACAACGAAAGCAGATGATATTTGATTTTCTTTTATTATTGTTCCTGTTGTTGTTGTTATTGTCATAGTTGTTTTTAATATCATAATTCCTAGTCTGGTAGGTTTGAGGGACTGGTTTTCTGAATTTTTTAAATGACGTTCTCAGTTGCATTACGTTATTTCCTTGATTTGGGGGATTACACATTTTTTCAGTTTCTTCATAACTACGTAACGCAATTTTAAACTCAGTGAAAGTTAATTTTTTATCTTTTTGAGTTACGACTGTCGTGAATGGTTTGAATGTTGCTGGTAATCCCTTTAAAACCATGGCTATTAGCAGCCCATCTGAGATAGTCTCACCTGCCATTTTTAAGGCATTTGTGACATTCTCAGCTCATATCATATAATCTGTTACGGATTCATTTTCTCATCTTCTTAACGAGGTTAGTTCAGTATATAAAGCAATAATTTTGGGTTTACCTTTTGACAAGTAATGTTCACGCAATATTCTTAAAGCTTGGCTGCCGTCATCCTTGGCTTCTCTCATTATTAAAGACAAACTCCTGTCATCCAGGCATTGTATTAATTCGGCGAACATGGTTGCATTTCTTAAATAAAATCATCATCTTCTTTCTGGTCATCTTGGCAAAGAATGATGTGATGAAGTTTTTGTATTCTAAGGTAGCCTAGGAATTTCACTTCCCATAATTCGTATTTTGACTCATCTCCGTCAAAATACAGTCGTAGTCTGGGCTCATAACCTTTGTTGACCATGTTCACCATAGTCTATGAATATAGAATCCAGTGCAGTACGCAATCTGTTCAATGAAACAACGTTAAAGATTAACACTCACGAGTCAGACACTCTACTGAATCTGACTATATCGCCAATACCACCAGCAGCCGTTCCGTAATTCTTCAGTCTTCGATATCAAAGGCTGGCAGTGAATATTCCGGAAAAAACATGGCCACCTTAAATACACGTTGCATTGAATATTTTGAGCCTTCTGATTGGTTAACACTTTCTGTTGGTGAACTATAAAATGAGTCAGCTCACTTTGGCTGACTCATCAAGGTACCCAAAAACTCCAACACATGTAACTGAATATAATGAACCCAACTAGAATTGAAACTGCTCTCCAATTACCAATTCTGATTGATTGATTGATTTTCTATGGTTTATCAACCCATTGCAGGTTATTTAACCATTACCACACTAATTTCTTTCTAGAATTGTTCCCCCTGTCACTGCATTTTTTTGAGGGTGCAAAAATATGAATACCTATTGTCTTAAAATTGTTATAACTTTCTTTGTATTGTGCATATAGATTTTAATTTTTGGACACTAATAAAAGAATAATATTTTGATGCAATGCATTACATTTTATACGTATGTTTTGATGTTGAAAACAAAAAATTCAAATGCGATATAAAAGCAAATACATTAAAAAATACATAAATAATTCAATGTACTTTAACTTTTATTATGCATTGTAGAGTTCTGGGGGTGCAATAAGAAGCAAAATCACTAAAAATAGTGACGTGTTTACATACGAGAAGACACTAGCATTTGTTTGCTCTTTCTTTCACCTGACTCATATTTATTTGTCTTGTTGACAAATAAAGTTATTTCGTCGTTTATAAATAGACAAAATAATGCACCTTCAGAAAAGCTATCAGATATATCAATCTAGTGGTCATCGTCGCTTTCCTCCACGTCACTAGCATGGTTATCATCTCCAACTACTTCACCATCATTATCCACTTGAGAAAAGCCTTCAAAATCATCATCGGTGTGTTAATCAAAGAAAAACCCCCGAATAAAGGCTTTGTTGGATATTGATGTGGCCATTTTTGTTTACAAAATATTGCAAAAAAAATTAATGAGGGTTTAATTGATGTTACACCTCGTGTAGAGTCTAGAATTCAAAATGGCATTGGAAAACAAAAGTTTACCTTGTTCCAAAGTAGTAGTAGGCGATTTCCAGCTTAAAATACTGGAAATAAAAGTTGACAAGTGTTTATTTATAGCAACCGTCTCAGGTGACAGATGTCGCTGATAGTAGTAAGGGAGAGAATTCTATAGCGTCTATTGTCACCTGCAGTGTGGTAAAGGTTAAACCAAAATAATACTTTTAGATTGTAATTTTTTTCAAGGAGATAATAATGGTTTAGTGATACAATTTTTACTAATTAACCCATAGCTGGGGGTGAAGAGGTAGATTCATACCTTTCCTAAGGGTAGTTGCATGTAAGTGAATATAACGAATTGGGATGGAATTGGAACTTGGTTCTCCAATTAACAATTCCAAGCCATTATCCATTACACCACCTGGTATTCCCAAGCAGTTACTCATCTAAGTACTGAACATGCTTGATGTTGCTTAACTTCAGTGATATGACCAGAAGCATTTTCAAGTGGAAAGAGACAAATCTTGATTTTACAATATACTGAAGTAATCGAAGGTGCCCAGATTTTAACACCTTTAGTGCCAATGTTTATTTATATTCTGATGTGTGTAGGCCAAGAATAGGACAATGGGGATTCCCCGGAGATTAATAGTATTCCTGGAAAGCAGGTATTAGTTAAAGCCGTGTGCAGAGGACAAAATGAAAACAAGGTGCACACTTCAAGAAGAGTGGCGGGGCATTTGGCATATAACAGGTCAAGTAGCAAAGCATTAAATAATGACCACATGTTAGCATGCCAATTTTGCAAGCACTGCAAAACCTTATTCAACAAAAGAAACATTTTGCAAGATTTTACTATCTCTGTATGCCAACAGATCTTCCAAAGTCAAAGAGATTGGGTATTGCCAACAGATGAATTTCATGATGAAGTATATATAATCTGTGATATAAATGTGACATTATGTTTCATTAAAGACAACTGACAAGGTACTGCAATTTATTTAATTTTTACACTTACAACACTTTCACCACCTCATTATATAAAAAACCCACTAACAGAAACACTTGTCATCTTAATTTTAAGAGTGAATGAATGCCCACTCAGATATAAAATAGCAATTATAAAAAATTTCCCAAAGAGAGCAATTTAGAATTAATCCTTTTGTTTACTTTTCTTTAAAGACGTCAACAATGCAAAACAGACACTAGTTAACAACTAGTTTTCCTAACTACCTTATCGGCCATCAGATTAGACTATTTCTTTCCAAAATAACTAATAACGATACTGACAGATCATAACAGCTCTTAGGGAAATGTGATTAAATATATTTTAATGTTTAAAAAATTTATTCAGTGTTATTATTGTTTAGGTAATAAGCATTAGCACAAATACCTATATTGTGGAAAAAGGAATTTTCAACAATATATGCATTTTTTATGTATTTATAGTTATTTTTTAGCTTTTATCAAAAATTACATTCTTGCACATGTAGTTATGGATAATATTATACATTAATTACTATTGTTTTTTAATTAATAACTATTTGTACTCAGTTGTTGACATTAATAGCTATCTGCTGATGTGTTAATTTTGGAATAATGCAATAATAAAAATTTAAATTTCATCTCTCTGATGTTGCGATCTGTGAGCATGCAGACAAAAACAATAACATCTTCTACAAAAGTCAAATACATGTCAACTATAAGCAAGATGAATTTTCACTTAGAAATATCATAAAAAATACACTCCCCCAGTTGACCCGAACAAGAAAATTAAATTAATTATTTATTGCAAAAAATTTAAAACAGCTAATTTTATCAAAAGTAACAGCACGCTTGCAAAATCAAAGAACCAACATTATTTATTAGTTCAAATGCCCCTTAAGGAACTGTGTTCCTGATCAAACCAAACTCGTAAATTATTACATCAGTCACACTAGTATATACCTATCCAGACAAATTACGTTACACCTATCTGACCACAGCTCCATCAGAACTGATTTAAACACACACACACAAAAACCTACCAGACTCCATCTGAAACATACTAGCAAAAAATACATGTATAAGCTTATCCACATGTAAAAAAAAAGATTAAAATTAATTGAAGTGTTAATAATAATAATTTTAAAAAAAGACAACACATAATAACATTAACTATAAACACGTCCACAATGTGCTGACCATGTTTGGAAAATAAAACATCCCTATAACTCTAGATAAATACATAACACATACATTCAGTTAAAAGTAAAATAAAATCATCCTTGATAATGACTAAAAGTATAGCCAAAAGTGCTAGGAAATGCAGAACGTTTGGACAGTTTTTACAAACTTTGTGTCAAGAAAAGAAAACACTTGTATGAACACAAGAAAAATAAAATAAAAAGCTTAATCGCAGTACCTTGTCAGTGATCTTTAATGAAACATGTATAAAAGAGGGATTGCTGCCTAAATACACAATTGTGAGTGTCACACACCAAGATCCCCCTTTTTAATAAGATATTCCATTGTTATGGTAACAAAGGACATTATTTGACACTAATAAGCTATCATGCTTTAAATTGTCACAATTGTTCATTAGTAAGTAGGTGAGATCAGGCTGTTAATACACTACTTTTTATTCATTTTTTTTTTTTTGTGTTAAATTACTTAGGATATTTTGACTTTCATAATTTTACAAAGGGGGTGCTGACAAGTTCCCAAAATCAGTATTTTAATGACTAAACATCAGAATACTGGCTTTGGAAAGTGTATTAGGTGGAGAACTTTTCAGCATCCCCTTCTTGTAAAAAGCAGAATTGTTTCTAACATGTAACAACAGAGTTAACTGCAGAGATAAAAATCCTAGATTACGGTATGCATACAAATTAAACCCATGCAATATATGACATATATTTACCGTCGCTTTTTGATTGCATAGATAAACTAAGATATAATAAAACAATGCATGCCAATACATCTGTCTCAAGTTTTAAGAAAAGAAAAGAAAAAGTAACATACATATACTACTTATTGTTAGATCAATATGTTTTGAGGGGGGGGGGGGGTAAACTGTTTTTTTTTTTTTTTTTAGGCAATGCTATTACGCAATATATTCAATTTCCTATTTATTTACATCACTTGGTCAATAATAAATAAAATACACAAAAAATAAGTCAAACAAATTTATAACTATTTACATTCAAACTACTGTGCTCATTTTTGACTGTTTTTTTTTTCCCACTGCCCATGTCTAGGAATATCTTGCCTAGTTTTTATTTTTAGTATTGCTCGCCTTGTTTACACACTGCCCGGATATTGTCCCATAGTGGATTAAAGTGTTGGTTTGTGAATTTGGTGACATAGTAATTGTGAGTTCAATCCCTGGGCTTGGTAGTGTGTACTTGAACTCAGTGAAAACTGGGTGAGCAATAAATGAGCAGTACTAAAAATAAGAACAAGACGAGATATCTCTAGGCATGGACAGTGGAATGAGAGTCTGCCCCCAGAGATTAAATAAAGGGTTCAGTTCAAATTTCCTTGTAGGTTACCCAGATCGATATATGTTTGATGTATGCAGGAGAGCACAGTGGCTGAAACAGAATAACAAAGATGCAGACAATAATCTGAATGTAAATAGCGTAAATAATAACTCCTCAGCCCAGAAATTCATAACTAATTTGTATTCTAAGAAACTTTTTTCTAATTACTACCAAAAGAGCCTGCGATATCAAAAAAAAAAAAAAAAAAAAAAAAAGGATTAAGACTAAAAGCTCAACACTATGAAATCATTGATAATTTATCGTCGTCATCTTCATTGCTTTCACAATGTTTCAATCAGTATAGTCTCCGATCCTCATCAATCAAATGGAGTGGGCAGATTGTTCATAGAGCCAAATAGGTGAAAGGTATTAACATCAGAAGGTAATTGATCTCAAATCGAAGCAGATGGGGTTCTTTAGCTAAGGATAGCACCCAACTGTTCTAGTCAAACTCTTCACTCCCTCATGACAATAACTAACACAAATTGCATGCAATATCTGCAGCCAAATGTTTGGGAGAATCAAAGACTATGAGGCTCTTAAGTGCCGAACATACCCACTGTTGTTTCTGGTATTCGGTGAAGAGTTTGTTATCTTCTTCAGCTTCTAGTTTCTTAATTGATGGCTTGCTCACTCGTGGAGATCTTTTTACCTGCACTTCAGGTGGTGACGTCCCCTCACTGCTGTCTTTGTCAGTTTTCTTCACTAAAGGTTTGCTCACTCTGGGGGTTCGCTTTACACTCTGACCCCGTTTTTGAGTGGGCTTCACCTCCATTTTCACTGGCTCTTCTTTGTCTGGTTCGTCTGAAAATATATATATAAAAAATAAAATAAAATAAAAAAACAGATATTACAAAAAAGAATTAAGTGTAAAACTAACTATTGAGTCAGAATCTAAAGGGAGTTAGGTGCCACATGCACAAAAATCCTTTCCCCTAAGTATATATCCAGCCTTTAACAGAAAAAACTATCACATACATCATGTTAGAAAACTAGAAATAAAATCAAGAATATTTTCCGATCAGTGAACAATGTTGATGGATGTGAAATGTTTAGCCTCTCTTTGATTGATGAATCATTTTGATTCAAGATGTAACAATTAGAAGAAGAAAAAACTACTTTATGAAAAGCAAGTAAATGAACAATTCAATTAAAATCAACAATTAGTTATTAAGGATGACATTAACTGTCATCAAGTGGCATTTACACTAATTACTAATCATACATTATGAAAGATTTACATCAGTTCTCCTTACTCAAAATTAGTTGTCTTGATTATAAACAGTGATATATATATATATATATATATATATATATATATATATATATATATATATATATATATATGAGGACACACACAAAAGTAACCGGAATCGTTTTCTGTGTGACAAGCCCGTAGTAGTTCAGGCTTCCACCGCTAGATGCCACTTGAGGCAATCCTCAGGCATCAGTGTGCTAACTGGTGTCATCATGGGAAGACGTACAGCTCCGTGGTTCAGATTTGTTTTGAAGTGCTTTGCGCCTTTTCCTCTATTTTTACCATGGCTGAAAGGATGCCTGTCACAAACTGAAAGAGCAGTTAGAAGTTGATCCAGACCTTTTTTCGAAAGTCACCACTGGTGACGAAAGCTGGTGCTATGGCTACAACCCGGAAACGAAGCAGCAATCAAGTCAGTGGGAGCATCCAACGTCACCACGACCCCAAAAAGCATGTCAAGTGAAGTCAAATGTCAAGACAATGCTGATTTGTTTCTTTGATGTGAAAGGAATTCTCCACAAAGAATTTGTTCCTCTGGGTCAAACTATTAACCAGGCTTTTTACTTGGAAGTCCTGAAGCGTTTGCGAGACAAGGTGAGACAAAAACGCCCTGAATGTGAGTCAGTTTCTGATCAAGAATGGCATGATCCCACTTCCCCACCCTTCCTATTCATCCGATCTTGCATCCTGCAACTTTTTTTGTTCCCCGAATGAAGAAAGTTCTCAAAGGAAAAGGTTTTGCAGATGCATAAGAGGTTAAGAAGAAAAAGGAGTCATTAAAAAACATAACTTCACAAGAGTTCCAGGACGGTTTTGAACAATGGAAAACACGTCTGGACTGGTGCATTGCTTCAAATGGAGAATACTTTGAAGGTTATAAGAATATAAAAATGCAACAATAAATGAATAAAATTATATGACAATTCCGGTTACTTTTGGGTCCCCCCTCGTATGCATGCATGCATGTATGTATGTGTATATATATAAAATATACAGTAGGGGGGAAACAAATATTTGTACACATACACATTTTAATTTATTATATTTCCAACTAATGAATAAACATATTTTTTATAGAATTAACTGTAGACAGATGCATAATAACTAAATATGCATAGAAAACAAAAAAAAAAAAAAAATTCCAATAGAAATAAATCCCATGAAAAATGTATTCGTACAATGCAAATTTCAGATTTTAAAACTTGCTTTAATACTATAGATTATTCAAGAGGAACATTATAGAATGTTCCAATAGTTATCATAGTTATTTTTAGCCTAAACAATACAAACATAACATTCTGTAATTGATATTCATGCATGAAGGTTTTCATCATGGCAAGAAGTAAAGAATTGACAAATTTGCAAAATGAACTGATTGTTAAGCTCTTGAAAGATGGTAAAAGTTACTGGAAAATCTCAGACAACAGGAATATTTCATTTACTACCATTAGTTTATTCATTGCAAGGTATAAAAACAAACTCAAAACTGTTGAAAACCAAAGAAGAACAAGTGTTCCACGGAAGATTTCTTCAAGATCTTTTGAGGAAATTAATGTGTCAGATTAAACAAAATCCAGTGGATACTTGTCAAGAGTTGCAGGATGATTTGCTTTTGTCGGGAATCTGTGTCACTAAACAGACAATAAGCAATGGAATTCATAGGAACAATCTAAAGTCATGCCCCCCTCGGAAAACTCTACTGCTATTGAAAAGATACAGAGATGCCAGGTTGAAATTCGTTTGTGAACATAAGGATAAGGAAAAATCATATTGGTAAAGAGTATTATGGACAGACAAAACCAAAGTTGAGTTGTTTGGACATAATTCTAGAAATCATGTATGGAGGAAAGATAGTGATGACTTCAAAGAAGAAAAAAAAAAAACAGTTCCAACAGTGAAATTTGGTGATGGAAGCATCATAGTTTGGGGATGTTTTTCTGCAAAAGGTACTGGCAACATATCAGAAAAAGATGGTAGAATGAATGCTGCAGCATATCAAAATATTTAATGATTTTGGTCAAAAATCTTGAACTTCCTTCTGATTGGATCTTCCAACAAGATAATGATCCTAAGCACACGGCAAAATCTACAAAGAAATGGCTTGCTAAAAATGACGTAAATATCCTGAAATGACCAAAGTCAGTCACCAGATTTAAACCCAATCAGGAATATGTGGAGTTATTTCAAAATTCAAATCCAATCAAGTGCTCCAACAAACATCGTGGATCTGAAGACCATATACGAAGAAGAATGGAACAAAATACCAAGTAAAATTTGCAAATCATTAATTGAGAACTACAAGAAGAGGTCAGTTGCTGTAGAAGTGAATAATGGCTTTTCTACAAAGTATTAAATCAAGATTATTTGTTCTTTTTTGTAGTGTATGAATACTTTTTCACTCATTAAAATGGATAAATGGGATTTATTTTTATTAAATCAAAATATTTTTTGTTTTCTATGCATATTATTATGCATCTGTGTAAGGTTAATTATATGAAAAGTTTATTTATTCATTATTTGGAAATACAATAAATTAAAAATTTGTATGTGTACAAATATTTGTTTCCCCCTCTGTGAGGGTGTGTGTGTGTGTGTGTGTGATATATATATATATATATATATATATATATAGTATCCTTAAAGGAGGTTACAGACAAAGGTGGTACTCGAGTGAAGGAACAGCAACACACACATAGATGAAAGAGGTTTATTGTAAAAGAGGATACACTACTGAAATACAGGGGATTGGGTGGCAGGCTAGTAATTCCCGTAGCAAGCCCCCAAGTATATCTGCGCTCACTATATATAATTACTGATATAGTCAGGCAATAAGGAGTGTGGGACATATATGAGTGTGTGTATCACACACACACTGGTTATGTTGTAGAACAGACTTCCAAAATCTTGTTTCCACAATCACTACAATTCTAACCTCTCCAAGTGTGGGATTAACCATCACCTATCCTACATATCCTCATAATATGCACCCTTTACTTCCCTTTTATATCCTTATAACAACCTAATTCAGTAAGCATCTACCTTGAGTGGCTCTTGGTCTTTTTAATGGCTGAACAATTGTAAAAAAAATAGTCTAAGAAAATGAAAGGATTATTTACATAAGGACTGCCCCCTCTGCCAAGAATCAGAGTGTCTTTGCACCTTACACTTAGAATAAGTAGGTGTGTATTCTGTTTAGGATAAATATAGCATGTGCACTTTGTAAAAATTGTTGCACACAATTTTATATACAGTATATATTTAGGCAGCAATAATCCATTTAAGCAAAAACATTAAGCCTGGATCATAATATTGAATTTGAATGTGCAACAACCTATTCAAAAAAAAATACAATAAAAAATTAAACAGGCCATGTAGAGTGAATTTAATACAACTTGTTTTAAAAATCATATTAAAATACATAAAATGCACAAGCTAGTGAGCTTTCACTTGGAGATAGCTGGCACCTACAGTGCCTGAAGATCAACAGGTGAAAGTGTCATCACACTATTTAATATCACCTTTAGGTTTCTGGGTTTTAAAATACAGAAAGTTTTTATTTTTTTATAATCTTGCGTTATTAAGAACACACTATATATCTCACACATTTCTTTTTATATATGTGCGGACATTTTCTTAAATAAAAAGTGTTGCAAAGTTACTGAATAAACAACTAATATTTTCATTTTTTAATAAAAAAAGTCCAAGCTGTGAGTAAATTCCTATTTTTTATTTATTTATTTGTAGTCAAATTACTAAGAATTCGTAAATGGTTTGCTTCAATACACTTTCAACTTTTTTGAAAGAACAGAGAAAATAATAGTAAAAGGCTCGACTTGAGTTTGAAGCAAGTTTTGGCCCATTGATTCTTTAGATCTTACTTGTATTTCCAGCAAAAACGTGCTTCAGTTCAAAATAATGAGGACTAATGTATGTTAACTTTTCACAAACTGATTGATAAATTTTTCTTTTAAATTAAGGGATTTTATTTGCTAGGATCCAAAATGTAATTAAAAATATAAAAGAGCGATTTGAACTTTTATTTTTTGTCTTACTGCTTTCTCCCCCACCCCAAAGAAAAACTTTAATTTAGATATCTGCATTAATCTTTCTTACAATTCACAGCAAAATATCAACAATTTTTCATGATCAGTGCCTAAAGTAATAAACTGAATGCCAAGAGACCATAAGGATCCATTTCAAACAATGTTAGCAAATCCAATAATCAGAATCTCAACTTTGAACCACAATATTGGTCCCCTTTTTCTGAGTAATCAGTCTTGTATGATATTTCAAAGATACAAATAACCAGTGATTAAGTTCCATCCCCTAAAAAACAAAATAACCAAACTTAAATATAACATTGAAACTAGTTTCTATTTGACAACATTGTAGAAACTAAATATCATTGATGTGAATGAAATGGGTGCTGAAAAGTTCCCAGCATGCCCCACTTCTTTTCTGGAAGGGGTTTTTGGTCAGCCCCTCTTCATACTATTTTTATTCACTTCATGAAAATAAATTTGCTTTTAATAAGAGTCTTCAAAATTCTTCCAAAGTTTTAAGACAACAAAACATTTTGAATCATCACTAATAAGTTAAACTTGAAGGTTATTGTTAAAGCAAAATCTATTCATACAGACAACTTAGGTTTCAAAAGAATTTGGCATCAATCTTGGTAGATAATTTACTATTCAATACAAAAGTTAATTTAAGCAAAAATAATCTGTATTTCTAAAATTGAGCAGAGGCACTAACTTTTTTTTCTATTATTTTATATTGGATAAAGTTCAGAAAATTTTCTTGAATTATTTTCACAAAAAAAAAAAAAAAAAAAATATTCAGTTGTTAAAATTCAATTTAGAAAAGGAATTTTTGAAAATATAGAAGTTTGTTTTTCCCCTAATTAGATCACATAGATTTACTAAAAAATGAATACCTACCCATTCCTGATAACAATGTAATTTTTGTTTTTACAAAGCATCGATGAAATTTACCTATGGCATTAATATTCATTAAAAAAAAAAACTAAAACAATCTGACAGAAATGTCGCAACATCAATATTGAAGCAAAAAAGATGATTTAATGATTTACACTTTAAAATGTAAGAGGGGAGAGGAGAAAAAACTTTTTTATAATATAGTTAATTCTTTTATAAAGTAGAAAAATTAAGCTAGGAAAAAAAAAAAAAAAAAAAAAGGAGAAAAAAATATATTGTGTGTGCGTAAGTAATAGTTCCAATATTTTAGAGAAATCTTTTTGATAATTTCTTACTCTCTTTTAAGTGTAAACTTTAAACCAGCCACTGAAATTTTTTTTTAAATAGTCACTCTTAGTGTTCCAGTATGCCCCCACAGGTGTCATCACTACCAGTTTTTGAACGGTAATCTCAATTTTCTCCCGATATGAAATGCCTTGTTTTAGTACCACTATTTTAAAAATACATTTACTTGTAAAACATAGAAGTGATTTTTATTTTGTGTGTGTGTGTGTGTGTGTGTGTGTGTGTGTGTGTGTGTGTGTACAAAATTTGACTTGAATGAAATGCAACCAAATTTGTTGCTTATCTTTGCTTCCTAAGTAGATTAGAAGAATTTGGAATATGGGATTCTGATCATTAGTTTTGTATCTTGTAAATCGGCAACCAGGTTTAAACCAAATATTTTAGCATTTTGAATAAGTGGCAAGATGAAGATAAAAAAAAATTACTGGGGTCAATGCTAGTCTGGGGATGGTAAGGTCAAGCATTGAATGCATTTGTTTATTAAGTCAGATCAGATCATTTTACTTTCAGATTTATTTGGCCCCAAATGTATATTTGGAAAAAAAAATATCTAAAGATTTATTAGATTTAATGTACACAAATTATTTGATTAAATAAATTAATTTATTTGCACTTGATATATACTTTCTCAAGAAATCCTTGCTCAATTTTGATTGTTGATGCAATGTTTTCATTCAGTTAAGACACAAAAAAACACTAGTTCAGTCTTTTTAAGGGACAACTTAAATAAATAAAATAAAAAATATTTTATAAGACTGAACAACATTCTCACAAATAATAAACCAGCAATGATGAGATTACAAGTCTAGATTTCAGTTCAGATTGTTTTTTTGTTTTAGAAATTTACAAGTAAAAACTAAATATAAAAATAAACCAATTTATTAATTTAGAATTCTAAATATTAATTTTAAATGTAAAAGAGGGTAAAACGATATTTTTAAGGGTAAGTCGCAAACAGCTGTTCTCTGAAGAGAGAATGAAGTTTGTGGGCAAAAGGATTTGTCTTTTACAAATGAAAAGAAATTTTATTTTAACATTTCTGCAATAAACTCAGTTTATTGGTTTTCTTGTGTTAATTTGCAGTCAAGTAACGCATTACAAAATGATTTTTCTTTCTTTTTGGCAATCATACAATACATTTTCATTAATCAATATTCTAATCATTTTCATTACATTGTTTTGTTTGTTGCTCCCTAAACAAAACTCTTTGAAACATCTGTTTTCTATCAGAACAACTTTTATTTTTATTTATTTTTGGACAACAACAATAATAATATTATTATTATCAGGCAAAAGCTCTGAAATGAGGGTTAAAAACTTCTCTGTATCTATTTAAGCAGGCACTAGAAGAAAATGAACATGATGAGCTGCCCAATAAACCAGTGAAAGACAAACATTGTCAAAAAGAAAACAGCTGAGCAGAAGTGGTTTCATAGATAAGATTTGTGAAGAGAATTTAAAAAAAAGAAACCCATATTTGATAGGAAGAAACCAGAGATGTTTCTAAATCCCTTATATAACACACACACACACGTTTAATATTATAAATTAAGGGCTTTAAATGGAATACAGAAAGGATAATCGATGCAGTTCTATTTTCTATCATGTAAATTATGTATTGTGATTCAACTGAACTTTGGCATGAGAAAGTTTTCAAATAGTCCATATAAATTACTATGATGATTATGACAGAAATCAATATATCAATAGTGAAACCTGATAAGGGAGGGGGTCAACTCAATATACATTGTGACTATGTGTGTGAGGGAGAGAGAGAAAAAGATAAATAGATGAAAATTATTTTCTAAACGAAAAAAAAAAAAAAAAAAAAATTCACTTCAGATACATTTTTATAAGGTCCTCATTGGAGATTATTTGAAAATGACTTTTTAAACCTAATATCTTTAAAAAACAACAACAATGAATGAAGAAAATATGTGTAAGAAGAGCTAGAAATAAAAATCAGTGCCAAATGTGATGAAATTTTGAAAAGAAAAATGCCTACAGTGACAATCATCATCATCACACACACTGGCATCATTCATAAGCGCACTTGAAGAGGCTGTCTTTTAAACTAGCCTCCACAGAAATACATCTGCTGTGTAGACAATTTGGAAGAGGGGGTGGTGGATGTGTTACATAAAATGGAAATACCTGCAGTGGAGTGTCAGCTGAAGAGAGCAAGGAAGATTCAACTGAAGAACACAACTAGTCAACACAAGAACCAGAATCACAGCAGAAACTACAAGTGCCAAACGACAACAGATGTATTTGCAGCAAATTTTGGTCAGTGCTTCAAATGCTCTTCCTATCGCAAAACCTGAATGGTAGCAGCCCCAATGAGAAGAGGCATGATAACTTAGTAAATAAATAACATCAGTAGTGGAGAGCAGACAGTGTTTACATGACTCTAATGGCAATGTTACTGATTAAGAGAACAACACTCCATGTTTACACTTCTTGCAAAGCTAGATGGCGTGACTGCAAATCAAGAGGAGATAATCTCCATGCACTGGAAATAGTTGTGCTACTGCTTTAGTCAACACCATTCTGCATGTATATGCACAAATACACACACACACGGCAAAATACAAAAGTGGACAACCCCAAAATGCAGAGTTTTTAGTATGAATAATAATAAAAAATATAAATAAAAAATAAAAAGAGAGAGAAAAAAAAGAGAAAGATATAAAAGAAATAAAGTTATTGTTGAGTAGGTGGGTGGATGCTGATGCATAGCAAAATTAGTGTAGTGGGGAAGATGGGGAAAATTTTTGTTCTGTGGGGGTGGGGGATAGGGTGAAGAAAGAACTATTAGATGACATTCTTTGAAGATATTTGTTATCACAATTACTAATATGAAAGCAGTAAAGCATAATTATTTTGTAATGGCTTCAAAGTCAAAATGCAAATCTTGTAAAATTAATGTTTTGTATAAATATCACTGTCAATCAAGTTATCTAACTGATACTGCCATTAGTTGAGAGCTTGGATCATCTACATGTTCTCAAGTAATAGTTTTGTTAAATTGTCAAAATAAATGCCTTAATATAATCCCATTTGACAATTTGATATATGTTTCAATACATTTCTGAATATGACACATGTAAACTTGTTTTTATTGAGAGTGAGGTGAGGGGGGAGACACAGGCTTACGTTATGGATGTTTGAATGTGAAACTAAATTATTTATAACACCATGAATGCCACTTGACCCAGTATTGTTTGAAATCAACTAAAATGGCAAAGACTTAACAATATTCAATAATGGAATTTGTATTTGTTCTAATGAGAACACACAAATAGAAAATTTATGTCTTAAAAAATAGCAGTTTACTTAATGATATCAACCTCATCTTCATCATAGCTCGATAGTAGGAAATCCTTTGTACATAGCATGCAACAAAAATAATTTCTATAAAAATATCTTTTAAGAGAGTGGGCAATACAAATTAGATTAAATGTATTTTTCTGGTATAAAAATCTGCATTTATGATAGCTTTGTGCTAACATTGAGTAATGTGCTTTGGGATTTATGACAAGATAATATTGCTTGTAGTCAAAAGGTACAATAAAATACATGTTTTAGTTTGAGAGAACCAAGTTTAAATTGATGCTATACAGTCAGATTTTAGCATTAAGTCAAGATTTTCACAAAATTGGTATTAACTGATATTAATAAAATGTTCAGGATTTATTTATATGATAAACAGAGTGTGGATTTCAGAGATAACCTCAAAAGAGAATAAAAGAAAAGTTGTTTAGTGATGGGAAGAGAACATTGAAAATTGCCAAAATAAAAGATCAAAACATTAAAATCAAGGGAAAAAATGTCTAAGTCACAAGGGGAGTTTTGAAAAAAAATAAAATGAAAAGGAAAAAAAAAATGTAAGAAAAATAGATTAACCAAGCAGAAAATATCTGAAGAAACTGGTGATGAAAATGTAGAGAGAGATAAAGAAAGAAAGAAAGAAAAAAAAAATGAAAAGAAAAGAAAAAAAGACAGACAATACCCGAGTGGTTTAAAGATTTGGTTTGTGAGTTCAATCCCTAGGCTGGGTAGTACAAACTCAGTGGAAACAAAATAGGCAATAACTGAGCAATATTAAAAAAGAGAACAAGATATCCCTAGTCATGGACAGCAGGATGAGAACAAGCCCTTAGAGATTAAATAAAGGGTTCCATATCCTGGAGGGCGCCTGGATTGATAGAAAAACTTAAGAAGCAACCCCCCGCCGTCACAATAGTCAAAACATTGTGATAACAACAACAAAACTGAAGACAATAGTCCACATGTAAATAAACGATGCAGAATATTAAGAACACTGGCTCAAAAAGACAAAAGCAACCAAACTACCACCTTATGCAAACATCACAAAAAGAGAAACGCATCTAAGCTGGGTGAAGAAATAAAAATGAAAATTGATTTGTTAATTGTAATCTTGAGTGATGAATAGAGAGCTGCCTTGGATGGACTTTATGATTGGACTGAAAAGGGGGCTCTTCATGGAAATAATACTGCTGTCCAATACAACAGGGAGGGGGGGGGTGTTTTGCGGCGGCGGGGGGGGGGGGCACTTCAAGCAGTAAAATTATAGATCCCTTTTGAATTTGATGATGGTATCAAGATAAATGCCGAGATTTATTGAAATCCTTGGACAAGACCTGTTTTCAAGGGTGGGATAGGTCACAGCCAAGAAGCTTTGGGGCAAAGTGTATACTTAATGCTTTAACATTCTGTAAAATTGTTTTGTGTCTACCTTGCTCCCCAACCCATTTCAAAATATACCAAATTAATTGAATTTCTGACTTTTTTCCAGATATGAATCCAATAGAAAATTTGCAATCAATCATTAACTCACCTTGTTTCCACTGTGTCCGAGTTTAATATCCAGACTAGAATTTGAACCCACAATTACTAAACTCATGAACTTTAATTTCCACTAGGTTAAGGCTACCCAGACCAACAGACCTCTGAAGAACACAACAGCCATAACAACACTAATCCAAATGTAAATGAACCCATGCTGAATGTTTGAATTTACGTTTAAAAGTAGAAAAATTAGTCAAAATAAAAAAAATTAAAAACTGACAAAAGTTGGAAAATGACAAATAATCAAATAAGTTATTCAGGTTTTCTGGATATTTGGTTAGTCCGATATATCTTTTGGTTTCATTTAATTGGTTTGTGTCATAAAACTTGAGATTCCCAAAACAAGTTATTAACAATATATTTTAACGAAGATAGACATCAAACTGAAATTCACACAAGTTGAAAATGTTATCTTTATTGCGAAAGCATTGACTTGCTTAAGTGTTTTTCTTTTTTGTTATTTATTTGATGACATACAATCACAACTCTATTTACAATTAGAGTTGGGCTAAATATAAATACCTTATTAGCCATTATAATACCTTGAAGAAAGAAAAAAATTATATGGAATTAGGATCCAACAGAATGAGATAAGAAACAAATAGGAAATGTTTACAAATTTAATGTTTCATTTTTTATTTAAGCTTCATTACAAATTTTCCCAAATAAACAAAAATATCTGATGAAGCTTAAATAAAAATGAAATATGTATATACTAAATTCATAAAGGTTTCCAATTTGTTCTTTATCCTATCATATAGAGAGTTTATATACCATCAAATATAGTAGGTATATTTTTGAACTTAGGTTATAAATTTTGAGAAATTTTAACTATTATTTCTGGGTGATTATTTTATTTCATTTTTTTTTTCTTTTAAATTGTTTAACTATAATCTTTATCATAAATATTATTTTCATATTGTAGGTCATGAAAGAATATTCCTTCTTGTTCTATAAAGAGCAACCAGTTAATACCTTCAGCGCCAATATTTTGCCACTGACATGTGTTGACCAAGAATTGGAGGGAAAAAAAAAAAGGAAAAAAAAAAGAGAGACATAGACCCTAGAACTTCAATAGAATCACTAGAAAGAGGGTATTATGTATACTGGTATGTGGAGGACAAAATGAAAACAAGGTGCTAATTTCAAAAGGGGGAATATTTATGTTGTTTGGCTCTAAAAGGTAACTGTTAAATCAGTTTTTTTTTGTTTTAAAGTAGTCATTACAATCTTTGCATTATACCAAACAACCCGAATTTTAATGGCAAAGAAATAAATTTAATTAGAGATCAAAATTCACAAAATGCACATGGATGTAAGTAATCTGAAAATTTGACTAAAAAACTTACAAACTTGCTCAAGTACTATATGGTTATTGCAAGAATTACAGTGATAAAATTTTCATCTTTATCAATTACCTCATCAACTCTGTAAATACAATATTTTCACAATATTTGCAAGCTAAAAAGTTTCTAAAAATAGAGGAGAGAAAAGACACTTTCAAATGGAGTTTAGGAGTGCAACTGATTCCTTGTCTACCCTGTACTCTTCAAATGAAAAGCAAAACTGAAATAATGATATTTAAATATTTTAAAGTCTAATTGCGGTGCATGTTATCTTTACTGACGGACAGGGGGTATTCAATTGATGAGACCATTACAAATGAAAGGCAATTTTAACAAATTTTGAAAACTTAACAGAAACTGATCAAGATTGATGGATCGATTGTTTTATTTTACAGTTTATTGACCATTTATGGGATATTTAAAGGCAAAATATATTTTTGATTGTAACAATTTTTTCCTTTTTTTGAGTGAATATTGCATTAACAATTATTTTGGAGATAATGATTTTTTTTTTCAGAAACAGGTGCTGCTATTTAAGCCATATTTGGAGAGAGGAGATGAATTCATATCTTCCTCAAGGGTATTTTGCACATAAGAGAATATACCCGACAAGACTTTTGAACTTGGATATCCAATTTCTCATTTTGGGCATCTACCGATTACACCACCGGAACATCCCAACTGATCAGGAAATTCCTCGGTTTAAGATGGGGCTAGTTTATGATGGATGAATTGCCAAGTTTGTTTGTTTTATTATTATTATCTTTTTTTTGGAGGGGGTCACAAACAAAAAACAACCCTCTTGCAAGCCTGGCCTAACATGTTAGCAAATTATAACAGTAAATATATTGCAAATTAAAAGTATCTTTTTTTCATGGGGGGGGGGGGAGCTTGCACAATCTTATAAATTTGATGATTTAGTAAGTGCATATAAAAAGGTAAAAGACAAAATGAAAACTATTATCTGCCAATGCATTTTGTTCAATTTGGACTTTTTCAAGGCAAAAACGAAATGAATTTATTAAAAACAAAGTAACTATTAACAACAAAATGTCCTTAGCAAGTAAAAGAATTTAGAAAACAATTGTATTCATATTTCACTCAGAAGGAAAAATCCTCAAGAGTGCTGCTATTGAATATTATCCAAATATTCATCTACGCACAGCCCCCCTTACCTTTCCTAACAGAATTATTACTCTCCCAAGCCAACGTACACAATAACTATCTCAGGAAATAAAAAGAAAAATGGTTGAATCTGTCAACACAACAATAAAAACAATATCTCTAAATGTGAAAGTACTTGATGTAATTTTCAGTTGACAATATGAATACAATAGCGTTTACCTATTGTCTTTTACCTCTATACATATTGTATTTTTCTACAGGTTAACTGAGAAATTTTTATATCACACACACACACACGTCTTTATTTAAGATAAATTTGATAACTGCTATTATTATTATCATCATCAACATCTCAAATGATATTGAAGCTGTATATATCATATCCAACATTGTTTGGATAAACAAATCTCTTCCTTGTATATTTACTGTTGCTAACGAATATTTCAGCAAATCCATTCTTCAGCCATCAAGCATAATCGGTAAGAACATAGGGAATCCATTATCTTGAATAATCCAGGTAGTATAAACAAATTGTCCACTTCCAGTAAATGTTAACCTACTTAGTGCAATGAAGAAGGTGTTGCATAAATGATGAATCGAATAAATCATTTTACTGACGAGGGCTAAAGAATACATCAGCCAATACATCCCATGAACCAAAGTAAATGTACAGTGTCAGAACACTGTTGGATATGTTAAGGACTTTTCTCAAATGTTAGAGACAAAATATATTAAGGAAATTTTAATATTGAGAACAGAAATAGAAGTTTACAGAATTCATTGAAAGTAAAATTAAAAGTCCAAATGCTTTTGTCCAATAAAAGAAATTACCAACTTGTATCTCTAGAGAATAAAAAGGCTTATGAAACTACTGAAATCAATGAATAATTATAAAAATCTATCCTACAAAAATGCTCTTAAATCTAAATGTATACACTTTATATATAGGTACCACTACAGATTCATGATAGCTAAGGTTTAAAATGAATTTTTAAAAATGAACAATTTTTCTTGAACCTTTTATTTTAATTTCAATAGATTAAATTTAACATTTCCAATAAGCAGAATATTTTTAGTCTATTTCAAAACTAATTTAAATGGACGGGAAGGAATTTTCATTTTGAAATTACTAAAATTGTTGATTTTAGCACCATATTTAGCAGTCTTTTATCAGAATGTAATCCTCTTTATTAAAAAATAAAACACTTTTCTGAAACTTTATTTGAGGAATATTAGTTGAATTAAAGTTTAATTAATCTCATTTGAAACAAATTTATAACATGGCAGTACCTGTTTATTTCCGATGCTAACAGGTTCACTGACAATTTTTTTTCTATAGTGGACATATCTGTAAAAATTACAGAAAAGGAATGTAAGGTGAGCACCTATTTTTATATCATTTTTAATTTCTTGTAATCTTTAAAATTTATGAAAATATTCTCTATAATTTTATTGAATTTTTGCTTTAAATTTAATATAGTTATCACTCTTATTTTCTGATGTTGTGTATGGATGTTTGAATATACAAAATTATCAGCATGTTCAAACACACAAAATACTTTTAAAATATTGGTAGTCAATGAAGAAAGGAAACAAAAAAAAAAACAACATGCTAATATTTCTTATACTAATCTTTAGTCTTCTCAGTAACACTCACAAGAAAGGGAGAAGAAAAAAAAAGAAAGATTTCAACCAAAATTTTAAATGCTTTTAAAAATAAGCAAAAAATATAATTTGATAAAGAAAAAATCCTTTGGTTATTTTTCTTAACAGTAACATATTTTCACTATAAAACTTTTTTCTAGTTTAGGGCATTTCAATCATAATGGAATGCTAATTTCTTTAGTGAATCAGTGGGGGTACCTACTTATATACAAAACAAATATCCACACATTTAATATTAAATTTTTTTACCTCAAATGGAAGTTACAGATAAATCATTGCTTATAACAATGGAATACTATAATTTTATTTTTAGTACTTTAAAAGTTCAGAGAAACATTTTGCAGATATCAAGTGGGGAAAAAAATAAAAAAAATAAAAAAAAAAAATAAAGAAAAAACTATTTGTCAGGTTAAAAAAAAAACTAATTCCGATCAAGTTTTGTCATAAAAAGGGAAATTGGAATGTTTATTATTGCGAAAATTGCAATTTTTAAACAAGTAAAAATTAGCTGAAAGGTTTTATAGAAAGAATGGGACACCTCTATATATTAAGAAGATAATTTTTGTTCAGTTTAAGCTGTAATGATCTCTTATGGGGAAAAAAAAAAAAAAAAAAAAAAAAAAAAAATCATAAAATATCCAAGCAGCAAATTTCAAACTGTTTCATCGACTTTCCTTTTAAAACATCCCATTTCCAATGGGTATGATAATTCTACAAGTTTTTTTAAAAAGAAGCACATTATTTATTTTAAAGACTTAGCAGAAACACTATAAAAATTCTTTAAGTTACCTCCCTTGTACATAAAAAAAAAAAAAAAAAAAAAAAAACCCACACATACTGTTAGTATAAAGATGCTTAACTCTTTCCCAACCATGAAAGTCTTATTTGCTCTCCTCTGTAGGAACATCTAACACAAAAGATTTTGGGGGTTTTTTTTCTCCTAAATTAGAAAATTTACATATGGTAGTATCAAAAACTGCCCAATTCCAGTGACTATCCACTTGTTTGAATGTATTTCTAACTTTACCCACAAATGTAATGGCCCCTGTACAATCTGGGAGATGGATGTCTATGAATCAGGTTCCAATAAAGTTTTGTTACCTTGCTCAAAGACAAGGTTCAATTTGAGAAGATGACTGAAAAATAATCAAAGTTTGCCTTTACTTTGAGATAAAAGTTCTATGCAACTTCAATGTGTCTGGTAGCTTTGACTTGCGTATGTGTCTTTCGGTACGTGCAAGAGTATGTTACTATTGACAAAATACATTTAATTCCAAATTTACAACAATCATGGTATTACCAAGTACATGTGTACTAAGGACATTATATTGGGGAAGAGACTGCATGATTCATACACGCCGGGTATTCCCAACCTTATCTCAACTTACTTTTACATAACAGCTGCTTAATGGCAATGTCCTGTAAACAAGCCTCCCTTTCCTTGAACTTTTGATAACAAGGCAATATGTTGATAAGAGCCTTCTTATTGCCGTTTGTTTTCTGACACTTAAAAGAGAGAGAAAGAGAAGAAAGAAAATAAATTTTTTTAAAGACACTAATGTTAAGTGATATTTCTACAACTTACTTCAAGAGGTATTTGAATCATAAGCTGGCTGGAACAGAAGAAATCCCTAACTCGGGAACAATCTATTTTTTTACATACCATCTCAATTGGGTAGATAAAAGTATATATAACTGAGAAAAATTATAAGAATTTTACAATGTTTTTCCAGCCTTGCAGAACTTCTGCCAAAATGTGCTCAATAGAGCTAATATTCAATAAATCAAGGTTTGGTTCACCAACTTAGAATTTCACATTGTAACACTCATTAGGGCCTGATGTGATAAATCCTTTCGATTTATCAAAGATCTGACTCGGATGAGCATTCTGATGCAAAACGTTAGAGTCAGGTAATCAGATAAGTCACTTGAATGTTTTGTAATTCATTGAAAATTTTTAAAAACTAGCCCATTATCATGTTTTATTTGCATTAAGGGAGGGAGTAAAAAAAAAAAAAAAAGAAAAAAAAAAGGTCATTTTCATTCCATTTGTTTGTACAGCTATTTCAGGACACATTGTTCTCTCTTTGAACTAAAATTTGAGTTTTTTTCTACTCAAGTTCAGATATTGATGGTTTTTTATGACATCAACCTTTTGCAGGTTATTTAAAGCTAAAACATATTTTTGGGATTGTAAGAATAATTCTTTTCTTTTTGTGAATGAATACTGTATCAACAATTTTTGGAGATCTTCTCCAAAAGGTATTTGTGCATAAATGAATATAATGAACTCGACTGGAATTCAAACTTGGATCTCCGATTTCTCATTTTGAGTCGTTATCCATTACACCACCTGCATATCCAAGCTTACAACAGCTAGTATTCTGAAGCAGTCATCCATCGACTTACTGACCAGGCTTGATGTTGTTTAACTTTGGTGATTGAGCAAGAACCGGGGTTTCAACATGATATGGCCGTAAGCTCACAAGTATTGAACAGCAAAAGGAAAAACCAAGGTTGAAGAAGTGATACAAATGACACACCTGTCATTTAGTCAAAATTATTCTGCTTTTGAATTGATTTCAGAATTCAAGTATAATATCCCGGGTGTTCAATCGCTGCTGAAATATTTTATCTTTTAAATACAGAAAACAATTGTTTTCATGAAATTGTTTAACACAAATTTTAAAACACATAATATAACCAATGTTTAAATATTATGCATAGAGGCAGCATTATTTAACTAATACATGTTTGTTTAAAACCCAGATTACACACACACATACACACAAAGTATAGGATTGGTGTATATGGAATAAATTCCAATAACCAACAAAAACTATACAGAGTAGAGCAAATATAATTATTCAAAAATCATAACATAAATGTTATAAAATCACTACAAAATTAGCCATTTTGTTGAAACAAAATGGCTATTTTTGTAGTGATTTTATAACATATTTATGTTATAATTTTCGAATATATATATATAATGCATGTTTCATTAAATAATAGACATGTTTTGTCTATTTATTTTAAGCAAGTTGCTTTCATATTGTCTGAGTTGAAAGATGAAAGGAAAACACCATATTGATACATGTTTAAATCCAATCTAAGCTTTCAGCTTACATAAGCCATTATCAAAGATGACAATTTCAATAAATCAAACACAGACGAAACTATAATGGTAGTCCACCCTTGATGCTTGAATAAGCTCAAAATCATAGTATATACACACACTCACAACGCGATGGCGTCTCCATGGGTTCAGTACTGGGCCTGACATTTAGCAATTTCTACATGTTGAACCTCGAAAATAAGATATTTACTGATGTTAAAAAAAAACTTCCATCTAAGATATGTTGATGATATACTTATTTTAGTTAAAAATGCATTTTCAAGATAATTGTCCGTAAATTCACGTATGAACTCAATAGTAATAAAATTCCCTTCCTTGACATATTGATAAACACAATAACAAATTTACCATTTCGCCATACAAAAAACCTACTAGCATGAATTCTTGTACACTTAACTACAAAAGAGAATGTCTATATTACTACAAAATAGCAATTATAAAAAATCTAATACATCGTGCAGAAACTAATTCATCTACAAAACAGATTCTTTAGTGAACTAAAGAATATAAAACACTTAATAATAGCTTTCCAAACTATATAGTTGATGAACAAATAAAATACTTTCTTAGAAGTCTTAACAGTAAGCAAATAAAACATAATACTGCTTCAACTAATTCCAAACATATTAATCTCTTATCGTAGTCAAATGCATACTAATTATAAACAAGATGAAAATATACTAAAAAACTAGTAAATACTAATATATCTACAACAGATCCTAGCAAAAAAATTAGGTTAATCATATACTACACTAAATCTGGTATATCCAACTTAACTATTCGCAATGATTCCCCCCCCCCGCCCTCATTAGCGATTTGCAAAAAACCAACATAGTTTACAAATTCAAGTGCCTTTTGGGAGATTGTATCTCCAATGGATTAAATAATATTTATGTTGGTCACACCACAAACTCACTTCCACGGCGCTTAACTCTACATTTAAATGATAACCCTAACATTTTTAGACATTTAAAACAACATGCCTGCCCACGCACTCAATTCACGAAAATCCTTGTTGACAACACAATTATACTTAAACATAAAAACAAACAAAAACTAAAAATTCTTGAAGCTGTATACATAAAACAGTTAAAACCTAACCTGAACAAAATAAACTATGAAATCTCCACAAATATCCTTAAATGCCTATAATTTATAACAGAAGCCATTGGTTCATACCACCGGCTTCTCATACTTAATACTTCTCGTTTTTCACTCTCGCATGGTCATGTGTGACGTCACGAGCTACGACGCGATTTTCGCTTCCTTATCTTGTATATAAGAGTTTGTCATTATTTTTAGGGCGGACTATCATTGTAGTTACGTCTGTGTGTTGTTTGATTTATTGAAATTGTCATCTTTGATAATGGCTTATGTGAGCCGAAAGCTTAGATGGGATTTAAACATGTATCAATATGGAGTATTCCTTTTGTCTTTCAACGATAATGTGATTAAGATTATCAGACAATATGAAAGGAACTTACTTAAAATAGACAAAACCTGTCTATATTATTTAATGAAACATGCATTAACGAAAAATTGCTGTCGAATTATACACTATATATATATATATATATATATATATATATTTCAAACCCTGATAGGGGAATCAAAACTTTTTGTTCTTGACATCACTATAACATTTCAGCTCATCTATTCTTCAGGTGTATAATGGTGATGGAAGTGAAAAATTTCCTTTTTGTTTACAAAGAACTTTTCTCCTGACAAACTACAACACTACTTAAGTTGGCCTACAGCCTGTTTTTTTTTTTTTTAATTTTTTAATGAATAAAAATTACTTTTAGAACATTTTATCTGGTTTTTATTGGAAATGTCATTTGTTTTAATGTTTAAACTCAACTTCCTTTTGATAAGGGTTGATTAAAAAGCTTAAGTGGATTTATACTACTCTTTTTGCTTTGATATTAATTTGACATATCTCTGCTTCTTCATATTTTACTTAAATTTTAGACCACCAAAAAATTGTTTAAAGTATAATAAAGCATGAAAATGGAAAAACATTTCCATCCTTTAAGACAAGAAATCAAATCCAATAATCAGAAGGTTCAAAATGTGAGAGCAGCAAAATTTCAAACCCCCATATTTTAAGAGGCAGTCACAATTGGGTGAGAGATGATAACTCCTAGCCAAAATATTAATTGCAAATTGTTGGAGTCATTTAATTATTCAAACGAGTAGAAAAAGAGAAAACTATGAGAATATTATTTTTAATTCATTCTATATCGATGAGAATGATTCTTAAGTCAGAGATGAAATTTATTTAATAAATATAATTGGGTATAAAAACAGATTATTCAGTAAAGACTCCCACCAAAAAGAAATCAAAAACACACTAACATAACAAATTACTAATTATCAGTCAATTAATCAGGACAACCCTAATGTTAATTGCACTAAAACAAATAATTTAAAAATAGAAATGTAGAAACAGTTTGGGCAACTGTTTCTCTCCTTTTCATAAATGTTTTATATTTTTGGTTGCCACTTGTACAATGGTTTAGATCAGTAATCTTGAAAGCAACAATGTCCTTAGAAGATGCCTTAAGATTATGTGTTAGGGAAGAAGAAAACTAACCTAAAGGAAGAACATTGGTCTTGCATAACTTCTTCATAAAAACTATTGATTTCTGATACAAAATATGATCAGCATAAAAGCAAATTTTATTAGTTTTAAAAACATTCACCAAATGATTCAAATTCAACAAACTACTCAGTTGATATTTATTTGATAAAGATCATTATAATATATATCTCCAAGCAAGTTTTATTATAGTTAATCGACAAGGTATGTCCGTTTTATTTTTATTTTTTATTATTGTATTTTCTAATTTTCAAATTGGATGTTATATATCGAAATTATAGATTGACTGTTCAAAGTCCATGTTTGTTCAAATATTTTTAGCCATCATGGCCATTATCAATAACCATGTGTTGCCAGTGAGGTAAGCAAGATTCCATTAGCTACATCATAGCTTTTTTTCTTTTTTTTAAAGAAAGGTGAAATTTAAAATCAGTCCAAAGCCATGTATGGTGAGGAAAACTGTGCCAGAAAAGCATGTATCAAATATTATAGATATTACTTAGAGGAGGAAAAAAGAAAAACCATTCTGAATTTATTCATCATTGAATTTGTTGAAATGCACATCTCTCCCAGGTTGGCAATTACAACAGATGGACCTTGAATTTAATAAATTTGTATGAATACTTGCTGCCTAAACGTGTGTATGTGAAAACAGATAAATGAATAGAAAGACAATATTAATAAATTGAAACAAAATAGGAAACTCATTTTTGCAAGGCATTTTGTTCTTTCATAATTCCATTATCAAAGAAAGTAAGAAATAAAGTTCCCGAAAGAATGAGATGCAGTTCAAAATATTGTGTTTCCTTATCCAGAAGGTTTTATTTAAAACAAGTATTTCTTTTATATTGGAATTGGACAAACAGAGCTCAAATGCTGGCTAAGACTGTTTTCATGTTGCACTAATGCTCATAATAAAGGCACATTTTATCCTTACTATAGATATCAGTATCATAGGAATCCTTTAGCTTTATAAGGCAATCCATCTTTGCTATTTAATAATAGATTAGGGCTGATATTTTTCCTTGCTCTTGGTAACATATAATCCAGTACAACCCATCATAAATTACTTGAAGAAAGGCAAACAACCCATTTCTCTCAGAGATGACATGAACAAGAATTGTTTGGCAAAACGTTCCAATAATCTAATTGGTCGTGGGGAAACCTCTACAAACCTCATTATTTGTAATCTGTTACACAATAGGAAAGTAGATCACAAAAACAATGAGCAAATTAATCAAATCTAAGACTTACTTGCACAAAAGCTCCCCTACCAGAAAAAAAATTTAGATCATCAGAATAGTTTTATTTCAGGTAATTCCATTTCAATAAAGTGAGGTTTGTTCAAAATGCTCCCAACTAAAGTCATCAACAAAGGAGGGTCATTCCAAAAGTAATGCCCTCCTATTTTATTACACTGACCCACAACATCTGGAGAGGTGTGAATGTGGGTGGTAGGGCAGTAGAGATTGAACCATAACAATAACAACGCATCATTTTTCTTTTTGCCTTGTTACAGATCACAGCCTGGCAGTAATAGCACCTGAAAGTGTATATGTTTCATCTAATTCTGCCATGCTGAAAAATGACACTCATTGACATGTTGTGTTACCAGAGACCAAACAGTGGACATGAGCATACTTATGCAAGGAGTAATGTGATCCAGTGAAAACGAGGGTTGTCATTGCTGGTGTATGTTTTTGTGAATACAGAGCATGCAGACATTGTTCACTGCTGGTAAGAATGCATAACCAATTTGGGTGGGGTATTGTTTATGGAGAAAGCGTTTTGTTGCTGAAACTCTCCAACCGCGCCATTGTATTCTCTGTATCCATCATAGTTCCCAGGAAAATAAATAGAATGCACAACTTTCTGAGTTTTTAACAGCTATATAAATTATTTATATTGTAACCCTCTTAAGTGGGAATTGGCAAAAAGTTATCTTCGAGAATAGATAATATTAATCTAAAAACTAGGTGCCATCCTTAAGTAAATTAAGACAGAGCTATTTTTGACTCCAAGTTAATATCTATAATTTTAAAGTATGGAAGTTTTTAAAGAGTTTAAATTGCAATTTCATTAAAAATGTTGTTTATCTCAAATGGTATATAAATCATGAAGCAGTGATTAAATTTGCAATCCAAAACAAATTCCTATATTGTCAGGAGCCACTCTACATATTTGGCAATGCAGTTTGTTGACAAACTGTTTCAACCTTCTCCACACCAAGTCTATTACAAGTCAAGAGGGTTTTCAATGCATGATTGAAATCTATCACCAAAACACTACATCTTTTGATTGATAAATTTAAATTTGTTTGCTGCATCAAAATAGCAATAATTATATCAGTAGGAAGAAAAATCACTCTGCTAAGCAATATTTGAACTATTGATTGAAGTCATTAACCTACCAAAATATTTTCCCAACAATGAAACCCCTCCTTTAGACATGCACCATTGCTGACATATTTCAGCCAATACTTTCAACCTTTGTCAGGTGTATTCCATAAAGCAAAAAAAAATTATTTCAAAAAGAAATAGGTTCCTTCTCTTTTCTCTGACAGAACACTTGATAAGGACTACAGAGTGAATTGGCAGAAACATGTTAATATCAATTATCTGAAAAAAAGGATTTCAGATTTACTTAAAAAAAAAAAAAAAAAAAAATTATAATAATAATAATGATGATAATAATAATCCAAATCTATAAATATACATGAAATCTTTTTTAAAAAGATTTGTTTTTATGAATGTGCCATATAAAGTTGGTTCAAAGAGCCTATATATTTAAACTCAAATAAACTCACTGGAATGAAAATAGTGTGGAGGTTATGTAAGTAATTAAATATGAAAGGGAAAAAAAAAAAACAAAAAACAAAACCAAAACACAAAGAAAACTAACTGCAATAAAACAAAAACATCTTATTTGGGAAATATATTCAATTATGGGGGGAGGGGAGAGAGAAAAACAAAAAAAAAACAAAGCACTAAATATAAAACTTGTGTGTATTGAAATTAAGTTATACTGCAATAGGGAAAAGCAAACTTGTCCTTTCAAATTTGTTTTTCCCCTACAAGCAATAAAGAATCAAGATTTCTTAAAATCCTATGTCAGAATTGCATAATTAACACAAAAAGAACATCAAAACTTAGAAGCAGAAACATTTTAAATAAGAAAGCAAGCAATTTCAAAGAAAATATATAAAACAATTTCTTAAATCTAGGTTAGAAAAGAAAAGAAAAACAAAAGCATATTGATGAACTGAGAATCCTGCAATTAAAAAAAAAATTATAAAGAAGGAATTATTGTTTTCAGTTTCATGGTTAGAATGTAAAAGTCAGGAGGGTTAGCTTCCAATGAGAGCGAAAGCTGTTTTTTTCTTTTCCAGTTTCATGTTTTGTGAGAAACCTCTATCTTGATAAACTTACAAACTGTGATTCTCTGAAAATTAAGACTTTACTGAAAGGTGTATAGAGAGAGAGCAAGCAACACTTAATAAGAAGCTGAACTTACCGAAAATGTGCTTGGCTACCAATTTGAAAATCCAAGACTGAAAATTGGTAAATATCATTTAACAGAAACAAACAGTACAGCTAGGCTTCTCTGGCATGTTGGGAATATGTAGAATTTGGCTTTTGGTGAAATATTTGAAACATATCCCTCCTTTTTCTTTTCTTTTATTGATTTTTTTTGTTTTTTATTTATTTATTCTTACAATATCATCAGAAGCCAAAGTCAGTTTGAAGAAATGACCAAGGTGAAAGTAAATAATGCCATCAATATATGTTTGCCGAATCAGTTGCCAATTAAAATAATCGAGTTGTGTTTAAATCTGGAGACCTAACTGGAGAATTAGCATGCCATATTTAGACAAGTATTAAATGGTGAACATGCCACAGATCACACACACAAAAGGGAAAAGAAAAAAAAAAAAAAAAAAGAAAATACAAGAAGAAGTTCATAACAGTACTCAGTAACATCACTTTTCAATGATAACTACTGTTTATTTTCTATGGGTACATGAGCTTATGAGGTGATATCAAATTACAACATTTTTTTTTCCATTTTTTTTTTTTTTTAAAGTACAAGGATAAAAACATGTAACCAATATACACAAATCAGGGCTATTCCAGAAATGAAGGTGGTGGCAGGAGTTGGTGAAGGGGTAATGAGTATTAAAAACAATACTCATGCTTAGTTACTCTCTCAATTCAATTTTAAGCGAAACAAAAAACAAAAAAAAAAAAAAAAAAAAAAAAAAAGGGGGGGAAAAAAAAACAACTTCAAACTAGAAACAAAAGTTTCGTGTTTTTTTTCTTTCTTTTTTTTTAAAGCTAACTTAGGAAAAATCAAATCAGACGGATGAGAGGAGGAAAAAAGGAAAAATTAAATAACTTGTCGAGGATTTAGAAAGAAAAAAATTATAAAAAATATGGGAATGCAAACCTCTCAGATAGTGAATGAATGAGATGTGCGTGCATATATATATATATATATATATATATATATATATATATATATATATATATATATATATAATCATTACTTTTTTAAATAGATGAATGGGAACTAGTGTCAAAATAAATTCTTTAATGCTGACTAATGAAAACTGATTTTTATAATTAAGTGTGTCTTGTATTGAAAATGAAAAGAATAGAAAGAAAAGAATGCTTAGCATATTTTCTTGCACATTCCCTTCCCAGGGCTCCAAATGCATTTTTCCAAGAAAATTTCATCAGTGGTTCAGCAGACCCAAAATTATGAGCAAATATATATATATGGGACTATGTAAGTAATTCTGAATCATTTCAGCCAATTCTTGAAAAGTTTTATTTACTCTTTCTCTCTCTCGCTCTCTCAGTCAAAAGGGGGGAAATATTTTTCTTACTTTTTTTTTTTTTAAAACTTAGAAAATTGTTAGTAAGTAGATCAAAAGTAAGCTTTTCTTGTGGTGAAAACTGGAGCCTTCTCTCCACACAGCAATCTCGAGTCGTATTAACCTTTCATCTCTGGAACAGCCCGTAGTGAAAAGTTCAAAGGCAGCTAGTCCACCAAAATCAGGCTGTTTTCTCCAGTTTTAAACACCCTCGACAACATTTAAGGAATTAAAGAGTCTAGCTGATGTGTGAGGGGAAAGAAAAATGGTTAGAAATAAGGCTTGGGGTGGAGAGAAAAAAAAAAAAAAGAAAAAAAAAGTAAAGAAAAGAAAAGAAAAAAAAAAGATGAATTGGAAAATTGCTTTAAAAATAAATAAATAAAAACGAAATAAAAAATAAAATAAAAATGTTCCCCCTAATTCTATACTTGGGATACCTTTGTGCCCCAATCTTACCCCCCCCCATTTTTTTTCTTTTCCCGCTGTAGGAATTTCAATTTTCAACAAAGACCAAAATGCAGTCTAAAATTTAGCAAAAAATATTGTTTGAAGAAAGAAAAAGAAAAATAGGAAAAGAAAAAAAGAAGAGGAAAATTATAGAAAGAGTAAAAGCTATTGAGATTTCCCTCTTTCTTTCTTTCTTTCTTCCTTTACATAAAAAACATGACCTATTTTCTTTTTCCTTTTTGTATAATTAACCCGCTCTTTTTGAAAATACAGCTTTCGCTTTCGTCAGGCCGCTTTCTTTCAACTGCTTCAATAAAACAGTTAAAATTCATTTACCTGATGATGTAGCTCTGCTTGTAACGCTACCTTCTCCTCCTCCTCCACCACCAAACTTAGACTTGTAACGAGCTTTCTGCTTCTGACTCATCATACTCCACTGTTGCCTGAGATATTCAACTACCATTTGCTCATCAAAGTCTGTGTGCTCTGATAGAACACCTTCCCTATGTTTCTGACAAAACATATCAAAAGAACCGTCATCTTTCCCTGATTTCGGTGCTACACTGGTGCTGCTCTGATCAGCCCCACCAGACATTTTTTGCTTTTTTCGCTGAGGAGATGAATTGTTTACAACAGAGTCATTCATAGGGCCAGCAGAGGAGTTGCGTTTCTTAGCTAGAGTTCCATTTAGCACAGACACACTATCATTTGGACACGAGTCACTTTTAACTTTATTGTTCTCAGTCTTTTGCTTCTGATTTTTGGAAGCAACCTTAGCAGGTTTGGGAATTTCACCTGATTTCACTTGCTCTTCTGTGCCTGGCTGCTGCTGCTGCTGTTGTTGCTGCTGCTGCTGCAATGGTTTTTCTTCAACTTTGCTGTTCTCTGTTTGTTTGTTGATATTTGTTATGTAGCGCATTTTTCGCTCAACATGCGACAAGGGCAGGGCTGCCTCAGCTAATCGCACAGCGCGGTCCCACACAGGACGCTTATGCTTACTGACCCCATATTTCTGGGAAATTTGGGATCTTTGTTTTGCTGGGGCTCTCTCTAGCATGTCTTCTACATATTTGAAGAACTTGTCTTTCCCTTCAAATCCCAGTGTGGCATTTTCACTCACCCATGCTCGCTCAGGTTCATCATAGAAGTACTGGACATGGTAGTTCCGCACACAACCCTTGCCTTTGACTGAAATAACAAAGAAAAATTTGTAAATATAAGTGGATTCCTATTAACATACAAATAAACGGATCTAATGAAGGTTAGATGAAATACAAACATTTTCAATCATTTTTTTTTTTCATAAAACATTTCAAATGTACAAATAACAGTTTTCTCATGGCCAAGTTAAAAACATACATCTCTAACTAGCCAAAAATTGTTGACACCTTGTAACCAAAAATATTTCCACCGAAGCAGTAGGTACAGAAAATTTTAGTATTTGAATATATAGCCAATTTTATAACTTTTAGTAACATATTTTACAATTTTCAAAAATGTTTAGCCAATTATCCTTGGTTATACAATAGATTTTAAAAATCTTATTAAAATTCAAGTCACTAATTATATTCAAGAGTAACTAAAATGTCCTTGATCTAAATGGAGAAAATTCTGACTGACAAAGACAATTCTTTATAACTTGATATTTAAGGACTTAAATTTCTTATTGCTATAAACAGTATATTCACTAGATATGAATGCTTGAGTAGACATCCCCATTTTTTTGTTTTAATGTAATTGTACTACATATTATAAAGTGTGTACACGTGTCTATTCAGATGCAGCTGCTGAATATAAAGCTTTATAGCAATAAGAAATTATTAAAAAAGGATACTTTAAAAAATAATTTAAATCAGGAAAATATCTAAATCCTTTCGCAAACTGTAATTATACATTACATTCGGTATTTCATAAAAACCAATGGAAATTCATTCAACCACAAGGTTTCATGTAAAAGAGAATTAGAGAAATCTCTAAATAAACTTTTTAAATATTTTTCATGGAATTAAAAACTAGACAAAAGCATTTCAAGAAAAAAAACAAAAAAACACTTAATTCTATTTGTTTTTTTCTAAAAAGATTTTATAAATCACTTGGTATTAACTATTGATATTTACTTCCCAAAACTACATACATTTGTTAAGAAAATGTCCTAAAGAGTCAATAAGTTACAATTTGACATTTGTATAAATACCTTTAGCATTTAGAAAACAGGTATTTATTTTCTTCTTATGAAGTCCAATCTGATAGTGAATTAAATTCTTCAGCAAAATTTAAAAACATTGTTGAAAGCTGTCCCCCCATTTTATATATAAAAAACCTAAAGACACAAACTTAAGATGAAATATTGTAAGGAAAAGATAAAATTAATTTGGTTTTAAAATGTAAGTAAAAATTATTTTTTCAAAGAAATAATTTCTAATAAAAAGAAAAACTCCAATGTTTTTAATAAATGCAGACTCACAAATCTGAACACACACACACACACACAAATTTTAAAGACAAACTAAACACATTTTCAAAACAAAATCACTTCTTAAACATTAGCAAACTTGTCATTAACAAATTTTAATGGTTTTACTTTCAAGTATTGAATTTATCAGATCTGCTTGCCTTCCTTTGTCTAATATCCGAGAAGAGTGCATTGAAAATAAATCTCTTTCAACAGGTTTTTCTGGACATTTTTCTTAATTTCCAGTCCTAAATAACTGACAGAATACGTATGTCAATAGTCGCTTTATTTATTTGCTTAAGATTTGCATGGTATGGAGTTTCCCCATCTAACTAAAGGGAGATACACTGTTTTTTCCACAGAACTATAAGTGACTAACAAGAGAAGTCCTGCTTGCAAAATGGATACCAGTCAGTTTTTTCTTTCTTTCTTTCACATCCATTAATATTCTCAACAGAATGCAGAAACTAACAATCAATACTTTCAAACTGTTCACCAAAACTGAAAGCACCACCCTGATTGGAACTGTTTTGCAAATAGTTTAATATTCTTGGTTCCATTCTTTCCAAACTTTCCTCTACTGCTTGAAATGTAAGAAGGGAAAGAGAAAAGATGGTGGAACTGTGTTCAACTACTCATTTCTCTGTTGAGAAGTCCTACTACTGGTTGCCCTAATAACCCACAGGATGAAATTATGTATTACCATTGTTAAAATGATTTTGATAACTGTCTTGAAACAGGAATATCTCTGCCAGACTCCCATTTTATTAAATGGAAATTATTCAGACTGTCCTGCTCAAAGAAAAGGTGAGGTTTTCTTTTATGATTACACAGTTCATAATTAAAAATGCTGGTTCATAAAACTTTGTAAGATCAATAACAACATTTATTTTTTTTTAAACCAGACAATTCCAGTGCTCCTGGAATAAGAAGCACTGTAAAATTATTAGGTCTATTTTCTTATATCATATGTTAACATTTTAGTAATCAACCTATGTAGACTTAGTACATAAGAATGCAAAAGAATAAAAGTGAGAAAAATTAACTTTTAAAGTACAATTATAGGGGGGGGGGGGTATTTACAAATGATTATAACAAAAGTTGTTTATGTAACCGTAGCTAGGATTTATTAAACTTTCACTCCAATATTCATTTATATTTTAAATATCTTTATATACTATGTAATATTTGATCACCTAGCAAATATTAGAAGCATGGATAGAGACAAGCAGATGCCAAAATTCCCAAATATTTGTTTCATCTGCACAATAAATATTACAAAATATTTTTTAAGTTTTCAAGGTCCAAGAGAACTTGTAGAAAATGCAGAGACACAGTTACTGGGCTAATCTCACAGCAGAATTTGTAATAGCTTACACAGTGAGCCTTGTTAGTGTTGAAAGAATGAAAATCATCAGAATAATATTAGCACTTTAAAGCTGGTCTTCATTTTTCAAGTATAAAATAATTGAAATTTGTTGCACAAACATTTGTGAGTTTTGACATTTAATAAGTGTACTGAAAAAAAAAAAAGTGTGTGTGTGTGTTTGTTTGTTGCTATTACAATGAATGAGCCATGAGAATCGTGTATAGAACATACATCATTCAAAAGCAGTATGGAGAGAGTTAAAAAAAAACAAAACAAAAAAAACACTTTACCAAAAAGAGTTACTGAAAATGGGGTGCTTGAAGAGAAGAAATATCTTGATCTTCCCTCTTCAAGGTCCACTATAAGCATTAGTATATCTGTAATATACTAACACCTTAACTAGACAGAAGGAAGAATGAGAACGGAACAGTAATGAATTCCTAAGACAATTTATATGTGAAAACAAGAGTCATACTAAGATACATACATATGTCCCAAAACTGGCCCGACAGAGAAAAGGCAAACAGTATGTGACGGTAACAAATAAAAAGATCTTACTTGTAACATTCCCAAGAACACAGTACAGCCCAGTGGTATGTCTTGGGAATTGGGTTGCCCTCCATGGTGAACTAAGCAGTAACTAACGATGTCATGTGACCTTCAAGGAGGCACCCAAGTAAATGCTTCCTGTCAAAGAGGGACCTAATTGCCTTCTGCATCCCTACAGTCATATACTGAGGCATGAGATATATATTCTGAATCACCATCTAAAAAGAGAGGAAAGCTACATGGACAAAAGCAGAAATACTGAAAAATATCCTCTTGAGAAGTGGTTACATGATGATGATCCCTGCTTTGTGTCTTAATCTTTTTAAGTAGATTTAGCTGTTGACAATGTTCAACAGAATGTTGCAGAGTCGTACTTAAAATCAAAGATCGTATGCCATCCAAAGTGAACGTTTTTTTAAAATGCAATCTAGGATTCCATCAGTAGAATGTTGATACAATCAACCTGATATCACTGATGAAGAGTTTTATAATAAAAAAAAAGCAGATAATCTTTTTAAGGATGTTTAGAAAACCTATATATAGTTATTGTTAACAGCAGAAAAATCTAGCTACAAGAAATCAGAGAACTTGAGGATCCTAAATGTGAAATCATTTAGGTGAGGAAGAAGATTAACACAGAACAGTATTCAAATCTGCAAATGTCAACTTTGTTTAAAAAGTTTAAAAAAAAGAAAAAAAAGATTGTTATTAGAATAATATAAAGTGTAGATACAGAAATAGAAGTTCTTTTTATCCTGCACAATCAAACTATTAGGGAGTTTCCTAAACCAAGAAAATGAGAAATTAAAAGAATGAAAGAAAATACACATTAGCAAAAGTTTTTGTACCTGAAATTTTTACTGTATTATATTTGTGCACCCATAGTATGGAAAAGAAGAAAAGAAAAGAAAAAAAAGGGCAGGGGGCTTATTTTTTTGTACAAGATCAAAACTAAAACTAGTATTTTGAAATGTTTACCATGTAAAGAGTGAAAAAAAAAAAAGTTATAATTTTAAGAATTTTTTTTCTCATGCTATTCAGATTTTGCAAATGAAATAAAAATAAAATATTTTTCTTTTTAACAAATTTTTAGTTTTATTTGGTAAAATTAAACTAAAAAAAAAAAAAGAAAAGAAAAAAGGTCGCCATTTCTTTTTAAATAGACATTTATATAAAATATTTCAATAGCACTGAAAAGTCTTCTTACTATTTTTCTAACAGACTGATATAATGGAAAATATTTGCAGAACTACTTGATTATATATATATATATATATATATATATATATATATATATATATATATATATATATATATATATATAAAATAATTAAATGTTTTCCTGAGAGATAGGTCCAGAAGCATCAGTATTATCTATCTTCTGGTCTTTGTCAAAGCCTATTCCCGTGATCAGCCAATTCATAGTATTTCAGAAATAAAGCCTCACCAAAAGTGTACTGTGGTTAAAACTGTTTTCAAAAACTAGTCAATGACAGGTAGCTCAATTTTACTCTATGTTGTGGAAGGTGGAAAGAGGTTAGTTTCAACTATCAACAGCTTTCATGTCAATTCATCCAATCTGTCAGAACAGAATGAAATACAAATCCTGATAGTTATTCCTCTCCATATTTTTAATTATTATTAAGTTTTTTCTTTTTTTTTTTCTTTTTTCTTTTTTTATATAGTCCACTTGAGGTATCATGAAATTAACTACTTTTCATCAGTCTAATGATTATTGCTAGTAAATTTATTATTATTATTATTATTCACAGAGGCATCATTTATTTTTTATTAATTTTCAGATGTAATGATGATTGGAACAGCAAATTAAATATTGTCCCGGAAAACAATTTTGCTATAAAATTTTTTAAAAACTATTTTTATGCTCAATCTTAAATAGGGATTCAAAGGTTGTCTCAAGATTGCATATCCATGAGAAAATACTTTTAATTACAGAAACAAAAAAAAAAATTCATGTCAGCTATTTGGTAAAATTATCCGAGTTGGACCTTAACTGAAAATATATATATATATATATATATATAAACTAATCTGATTTGGAATTCTCATTCAAATTTTATTTTTTTAATGAAAAAAATTCAACACTGAAAATGAAACTTAAATGTAAGCATTTTAAATTTATATCAAATAGTTAATTAAATAATAGTTTCAGTATACTTTATTAAATAAAAAGAGGAACGAGGGGTTAATTTTGAATCAATAAAAAAGATTTTTTTTTTTACCCAATCAACTACACCAAAAATTTCAAAGAACCTGAGCTCATAAGTGGACAGACAGAAAAGACAAATGGATAACATCTTCATGACATTTTTTTCATTTAACTTCTTGGGTTCCATGTGTTTCCTAATGTGCGTCTTGAAGATATCTGCAGTTTTAATACAGATTTTGCTTTAATTTAGTTTTCATGCAAATGGTATGCATTGTGCAATTTTTTTTTTAAAAACAAAAGGACTTTTTGCGCACACACACACACATACACACAGATAATAATAAAAAACAACAACAAAAACAGCTTCCTTATTATCTCATGTTACTATATTAAAAGTATAATTTTAATTTCATTTTCTTCCAGTGAAAATCAGCACATATATGCAGCAGCAGGACTGATTTCTGAAGCTTATAGGGTTTTATTATTTAGTAAAATGCAGAACTTCCGTTAGATATTAATCTATTTTAACCCCCCCCCCCTTTCCACCTTTATTCTAAACCATGTCCTGCTTGGATTCACTTCAACCGAATGTTAAGTTCCCTTGTTTTGACCATCCTTATGATTCTGCCAGAGTAACCACAGGTCATGATATCTAATCAATGTGAATAAGGGGTGCTTCCAGCTGTAATCAACAGAATGCCTTCTGAGATTCAACATTCCAGCAACTCGGGAGCCAATATATTGATGCAAATAACAGTGAAGAGAGAGAGAGAGAGGCTAGAAAACTCTTCAATTCCACCACCCACAATGCAAAACAATGTGGATATATCTTCAAAATAGCTTAACTATATTGGAGAAGGTTTATGCAGTTAGTAGAGAAAATCTTCAAGGGGTGGGGGCCATTCAGCTCTGCAAACAGCCATTTCTTATTTTAATCAAAGCCGTCTAGAAAAAGTAAAAATTGCTATATACAAATACTATTTTCACATAAACTTAAAACAAATTGAGAGAAAAAAGGAAAAAAAAGTTAAGTTTCAAATAAACCAATAAAAACAATGAATTTTTATTTTCTGGTCTAATATTTTATATAACTTAAATGCTTGGCACTACAAAACCAATAATGATGCTTTCTAAACATTTTCTAAAAAGATTTTTTATTTTGGGGACGAAAAACATTCTAAAAGAGTAACCAAATTTTACCTAGGTTTAGTATAGAAGTAGTCAACCTATAAATTCTTTGAAACTTTAAATAAATAAGTAAAAGATCTTTCATGTAAATATTTTGACAGGACAAATAGCAAAACACACTTGTGAACTTTACCCCCAACCTCTCTCCTATACAAGAGACTAAGAAGTTAACAGGGATCAAAATATAAATGGTTCAAAAATTGAAATGCATGCTAATAATCAAAAATTACAATTTCTTTCAAATTTTTTTTCTTTTTCTAAAGAGGTTTCTCCTCATCGCAAGAAAATCTGATAAAAAAATTGGAATCTAATGAAATCAAAATATTTAAGCAAAGCTACAAGTTTCCTAATATATATATACAAAAAATAACAACATGCCACAGGGCTTTTATTATGATGATGATGATGATATGTTATACCTAGTCAAGAAGAAATGTCTTACTATTGTTTGATATAAAAAAAAAAAAGAAAGAAAGAAAAAAAGCCAATTCTAAGCCAAGAGGCCTTTGACATTAAGTCTTGCTATTAAAAATTTACGTGATTTAACAGCATATAGGAGAAATAAAATGCTCCTTGGCAATTACAATTAAAATAAAAAATGAATAGAATATTGAATAGTCAAGACCACCAAGAAGTAAATGAATGAAGTCGGAAGTTAGTGGCAAAATATTAGTTTCAACAAAATTGGCATGACCAATAATTTTACAAGGGAGGAGTATAAATTTTATAGTTTTTTTTTGTATGTAACGAATATTTAACTATTTAATATTTTATCTTCATTACTGAGATGAGAGCGAAATTAGTGGCTAATTTGATTTATCTCCCTTGAATCTTGCAGGTGAAAAACTCAGTCAAAATACAAACATTAACCCACCCCCCCAAAAAACACTGGAAATGTTCTTACTTTTAACAAAAATATGAAACCTCTTAAACTATTTCTTAAAAATAGATTAAAGAAAAATTATTTCCCTGAAATTAGCAGAATCTATTTTTTCTTTCAAGACCGAATCTAAAAAGATGACACACACACAAACAAACAATACATATAATAATAATAGCAATAAGTCATAATGAATAAAGGCATTCGTACAACATATTTTTTAACAATCTCCATCTTTGAAAATGTACTTTTCCATATATCAGATCCAACATTATGCAGTGAATATTCTAACAAAGCTCCCGGCCTTGCATATACACCAGGCTCAGTATTTTTTCTTTAACCTTGTCAATATCAAATAAACCCATCAAACAGTTAAAATATAAAAAGAAATTCAAATATACCCCGTTAAAGTAATATATGTATGAGATAATATATATTTTTATATATCAACAGTATTGAGGGAAAAAATTGTAAGACTATATATATATATATATATAACACAAAAAGAATAGGAAGAAAAACACACCTGTAAGTTAAAAGCAAGTTGAATCTTGAGTTAACTGAAAATCTTAGGTTGGGTTGCTAATAGTTTGTTTTTTTTTTAACCGACAGGCCATAAATGTTTTTAATATCTTTCTTTGCATTTTGATGAAAAACTCTAAAACTGAATGATTCCTAATGTTTGACAAGTAAAGAAAAGACTACAACTGTTAACTGGGCTTATACAAGGAAGTCTCACATAGTAAACACACAGATTGTCAAAGACAACATATATCCAATGGAAATAAGCCACTACCCACCATCCACTCTAAGAAAAGACACCCAAAAACCACAGAGTGACAAAGTGCAGAAAAAGGAGGGGGAGGAGTAATTAATGAGTTATATTTTAAAACCAGTTTTTTTTTTCTAATTGTATTTTCAGGATTCGGCTAATTTTGAACTTTTATTGCTTGAATGAAGTGGAGTGGGGGTACATTAACAGTTGTTAAAACAAAAAGTTTGACAATTTTGAATTTGTAGCATTTTTATCAAAGTTGCTTTAGAACCACAATAAAAAGAAGCCATTTCACACCTCAGTCATAAATAAGTGAACAAATCAAAAACATGTAAAACAATTTGTCTTTTAAAGTTATTAAGTGGAAGAGAAATAGAAAAAAAAAAAATTATTTTTTTTCAAGAAAATTCATATTAATGTATCTTTTCTCTTCTAAGGCCATATTAACCACCGATATCTTCTAATCAATGTGACTGAAAGTACAAATTACATTAAATTCCAATTTACAAGAGACTCATCAAAAGAGTGTTGGATTAAACTAGTCATTGATTATTATTTCATTTTTGGTAATTTCTTTGAAAGACTTCATGTAAAATTAGTCAGTACCTAACAACTGCCACCAATTTGAAAACTAAATCATCTGATTTTAATATTAGGACAAAGTAATGTTACATTTTAAGTCAATGGTAATTTATTATCAACAAAGAATGACTATGTTGTTTCTTCCCTTTTTAAAAATATTTTTAGCTAAAAATACAGCACCCACTTTTGTATTAAATTTAAGAATGCAATTTCAATGTAAGCATTTTGACAGAACAGATGGTTATTTGAGAGGGTAAAAGCAGTCATTAATAATGTTTACTAAACATGACAACTTAAGCGTCTTTCTCATTGACAAGTTTCAAGGACAATCCAACTTCATTCATAAATAGGCTGTTCATAGTAATTTTTTTTTTTTTTTTTTTTTACTTGCAAGTTTTATCCAAAACATGTTAATAAGCAAATTGTGTAATCTACAAACCCCCCTCACTGTGAAAAGCAGAAGAGTTTTTAGCTGAAATTATAAGAGGCTAATAATCACTACTTACCTCTAAGTTTTGTGTAGACTCCCTCAACAGGATCACAAGCAATAAGGCAAGGCCACCAGGGATGACCAGATACTTTTGACCAAATCAGGTCCCCTACAAGCCACTTTGCAGGTTTTTCATGTTTCTCAAGAAGAGGGTCTGTCTTTTTCTGAGCATTTGAACTATCCTTGGGGATTGTTCCAACTTTAGTCTTTGGGTCCTTTAATGGAACCTTCATTTTGCTTTCATTCAAGCTATTGTCATTACTTGTATCCCCTAACTCCTCGCCTGTCTTTGGTGCATGGCGATTTCTTCGACGAGTCGACTGATCCATTGAGATTGAGACTACTTTTTTGGCTTCTGCTTTCTCAGATGCCAGTTCAGCTGACTTTCCATCTCCCTCAATTGAAGAGAGGGTGGAGGTGGATTTTAATGAAGATTGAAAATGAAGAATGGAAGAGTTGACTTGCTCATTTAACACACAATTTGAACCAATTTTGGTTGGTGTGAGTTTGGGGTTGACACAAACCGGTGGAATGGAAGGCAACTGCGTTACCAATGTTGATCCAATACCATTCATCAGGCTTTGTTGGCCAGGTTTAAAGTTCAGATGAACTTTAAAATATTCCCATCTTCACTCAACCTACAAGAAATTAAGCAAGATAATTAGTTTGCACTAATAACATTCAAGCAATCAGTTACACAATTCCAAAGAGGAGAACAGTAAAAGAAAAAGTCATATTTCAACCATTCACATCTTTATTTGGAGAGGAATTTTCTAGCTTATTGAAATCAATCAAAGTGGCAGAATGGTTAACTATATGGAAAGAGGAATCAGCAAGCCAAGTTCAAATCTTACAGAAATCTGTTGTTCACTTCACACTAATACCCATGTAAAAGGCAAGAACCCATCTTTTATTCCTCCAGCAATGGGTTAAAACAACAGCAAGGCAGACCGGGCTATCTAACCATGGGTGGCAACTAGTTTAGAAGGACAACCTTGAAGTCAATCAGGTCAAACAGTGAGCTAATAACTCCATCTATAAAAACATACTAGCTACTAAAACCACTGAAACATCCTGCATTACACTTTGTAGAGATAGAAGTCTATACAATTTAAAAGGAACATTTCCTCTGTGAAGCAAAAAGGCAATAATGAATTTATCTGGAATCAATTCTTATGCATTCAAAGTTTCTGGGATATGGAAACAAGATTCAACAGCAAAAAAGACAAAAAGTGCTCCAAGAAGTAGAACTTAATTGGTAGCAAAAAAATATTTTGAAAAAAATTTAGAAGAGATAATATAATCACATGGAATAACACATTGAAAGCAAGCTACATTGACACTGTTTTGCTAATAATCATGGATTAAATAAATATGGTATTTATTATTGCCATATCTTCAAAATTCACCATTTCATCAATGCAGCATAATCTCAATAACCCCCCAAAATTTGCTATAAGTTATTAACATATCATGATGAAAAAAGCCACAAACTTGATGAAAAAAAGAAAAAAAAAGAAAAAAGTTTTATCATCATCAAAATGTTTAAGAGGAAAGACCAAAGTATTTTCTTATTTTATTAAATTTTTCAAGCCTTTCTAGCACATTCAAAATTTTGCTTTAAAATCTTGTTTTTCTTGTGTTAACAGTGGACAAAAAATTAGTATTAGAAATTTAGTATTTTTTTTGTTTGTCCTCCCCCCCCATCCCCGTTAAAAACATTGTTTTGGAAATTCTTGCAAAAATCAAATAATTGTCAGATTTGAATTAAATTTTCCAGACTAATTTGCAAATGAATGAAATTATTTTTTTTTAAATACTTTTTTTTAATATACATCTGTTACAGCTATATTTAATAATCAGTAAATGGAGGAGAAAGAAAAAAGGACACAAATAATCAAACATGAAGATTATAAAAATAATTTCAATTTTTTTTTTTTATTAGTGTATAAACATGCAGTTCTTTTGTTAGTACAGACAACAGCCATTTTTTAAAATTATGTTTTACAGATAAAGTCTCCATAGAACAACATTACATCTGTCATCACCTTGTCAAATGTCAACATAGCCACTGGTAGGTAAAAAAAAAAAAAAATTTTAAACTTAAAATAAATATTTATTTCAAATCGGATTAATTATGCTTTAAATTAGCTAATATTCCTCAAATAAAGTTTCAGAAAAGTACATTTTATTTTTGGAAGTTTTTCATAAAACATAAATATAAATTTTATTGGAGCATGTTTTTGTTTTTTTTACACTGCAATGGACAATGACTTAAGGTGCTAAACAGCTATTTTAGAAAAAAAAAAAAAAAAAAATCTCTCCAATTTAAATTAGTTTGTGAAATATAGCAAAGTATTTTGCTTATTGGAAATATTAAATTTAATCTATTTACTTTAAAAGCTTCAAAAAAGATTTTTCATATTTTAAAATTCATATTAAACTTTAGTTATATTTTTTTTTTGTAGAGGTACCTATTTGAACTCAATTGTTATTTTATCTTTACTAGATTCATTTACTGGAGCATGTTTTTAATTTGGCCCCCAAACGATAACATTCCAGATTTGTTAAATCTGGTTAATACTTAAAAAATTTCTCATCAAAAACGTTTGAAATCGTTTTGTATGTAGAATACCATATTGTCATTGCATCAAAAAACAAATCCTAAAAGCAGACAAATTAAATCTAAAACTTATTGTATTTATTTTTCTAACACTTCAAATAAATATTAAATTTTAATAATAATAATAATAAAAAACATAATAGAATTCAAATATTTTCAATTAAATAAATTCTTTCAATACTTTTTGTTTAATATTCAAAAGGATAAATAAAATAACTTTGCTGATTCTGCAAAAATATATCAATATCATCAAGTTTGCAATATTCAAGAAATGTTTTTATGATTACAATGCGACTTTTGTGTCGGGGACTGGTGTAGGTACAATATAAATATTTAAATACCAATGATGGGCACCATTTAAATAAAATGACCAATTAAAAAAAAAGAGGAAAATGTTTGTAAAAGTTTGCTTAAGAAATTACAATCAATAGAAAAAGGAAAGAGATTTTTTAGGTGATTTCAAAGCAAAAATAATAATGACAATTATAATTCCAAAGAGGATAGGAAATTGTGGAGAGCCATGATTGCCAACGCCCTAAAGAGACACAGCACATAGAAGGAAGTAGAAATAAACAAAGTACAACCTATATAAAAGAAAAAAAAAAAAAAAAAAAAAAAAAACACATGGAATGTTGTTTACATTTTGCCAAAAAGAAACATTTATTTCAAGAGCTATTTTTCGCCATTCTTTTCTCAGTGAATAATTTCCTTCTTAATCACACACAAAAATAATGTCCTCGTTTCTGTGTTAGCAAATCAATCGATTTTAGTGATCGATATTGTTGCAAAGTGCATAAAAAATAGGAGAGGCTTTAGAATAGATGCAACCTCCCCCCTTCTTCCCTGTGGATCAAATTCAACTTCTTTTGAGTGATTTAAAGAGAAGATCATTCAAGCAAACATTGTTATCAAATAATTTTTTAAAAAAACTACCAAAAATGGTATGGAACCAAGTTTTATTTTTGGAAAAGAAAAAAAAAGACAAATTGAATCCGTTTAGCTAATAGACAAAAATCAGCTAACTTGGTTCTCTCTCACATACATATACATGTGTGAGTAGTTAAACCCATACATACACACTAAGTATGGAGACAAGTATCAACACTGCATAGTGACTCAATTTCACATCTCAAACGATATTATCTCTGAGCATTCTTTCCCCCATAAATATAAAGCCAATGATACATATATGCTTGTCAAGACATTATTAGATGAGAGAGAAGTATTCAATTTTTTGTCAGATAAGCATTTGCAGGTCACATCGAAAAATGCAATAAAACGAAAGTAGAAACACATATGTAAGTATCAGGTCAAAGATAAATACAAATTCTCATACAGTCGTCAGTAGATTAAAGACAATACGACATTATTTTGAATGAATCATTTGATTAATATAATTTGTTTTCCTGATGATTCAGAAATGAACAGAAATAGAAATAACTCCAAGATTATATTTATTTAAACTTCTATATGAAACACATGGGTCGAAATGTCTTCTTCACAAAAAGTAAAAAAATGTTGATTTTAAAAAACAGGCAAAGAAAGAGGGGGGGAAAAACCAGCAAACGATGTGCCTGCCCCCCCCCCAAAAAAATCAATAATCGTTAATCTGTGAATGGCATAGAAACGGAGGAAAGATTGATTCTTTTAGCATAAAAATGTAGATATTTATCGGAGATCAATGACTTCTTACTTGCAATATATCCCCTAAAAGTGCGCTGAGGCTAAGAAAATAATCGTATCGATTATCTCAATCGGGCCGATAGCCATTATTTGGATGAAAGGAATTATTATTATTATTATTATTATCCACATTATAAGACATCAATCATCATCATCATCATAAGAAGAGGTCAGAACAAAAGTCGAGCATTATTCAAGATAAAAAGGGAGATTCGAGATTATAAAAGAAAAGATTATTTTCGTTTAGTGAGCAGAAATACTTTAACTGGACTATTTATTGTTATTATTGTATGTTTATCAGTCACCTGGTAAAGAGAAAATGTTTTGTTTTTTTAAACAATCTTGATAGAAAATTATTACTCCTGTACTGTGTCAGTGTTTATGCACTTACTACAAATAGTATATTTTTTTCTTTACAAAACAGTAATGTAATGACTATATAAATTTGATATCATGAAATGTGTTTGCTTCTCTTAAGACTTCAATAAAGTTAAATGAATAAAAATAAACACTGATTAAATGTTGACATGAAAATAAAATCTACAATCTCAAATGGTTGGTGATTGTATTTTGGTATTCCGAAGGTGAGTATGGCCAATAAAGAGAATTATAAATACCAAAATTAAAAGAAGGAAAAAACACCGCCCAGAGTAGATAAAGAAACTCCATGGGTCTCCCTGATGATGGTAATGGAAATGCCACCCCAAGAAAAAACAAAACAAAAAAAGAAAGAAAAAGGAAAAAAACAAAAAAAAAAAAACTCGATATGATGGTGACACGACTCACACATACACACACAAAGAAAACAATAAATAAATAGTAAATTAAGTAATACAACACCAAATCCTAAACATTGTTAAATCCAAGTTTAGTCAAAAGAAAAATAAATATTACGCGAGATGGTATATATAATATTATTTTCTGCCATTAGCCAAACTATTGTCCTTCTCCACGGTGAGTGTTGAGGCGACAGAAGCGAGATGGATGGAGAACAGAACTAGGGTTACAAGACAGAAAGGAAGGAGGCTGCCGGGGGCAAGTGCAGCCGACTTAGGCGGGAGTTTCTCACTCACTTACTCTCACAGACACACACACACACAAGGGGACCAAACTTAAAAAAAAAAATGACTACAACATCGAACCTAACATGTGTTTGTACTTTAAAGCAATAATAATAATACACAGTAAGCACCCCCCACCGTACAAACAAAGCAGCTGTGCTCCATTAAGCAAGTAATTAATAAAATAGAAGATAGAGTTTAATTAATAATTAAGCGGAGGGGGGATCACGGGAGATAATAAAAATCCAGGATTCTTTCCCCACTCTAATCCTTACAGCTTGTGTCAAGCTATTGGATCCATTTTTTACCCACCCCCCAACGGCAAAAATCGAATTTCGTGGGCTAAAAGAGAAATGAACATTTTTTTTTCTGTTGTGTTCAATTGAAGAGCCGATACAGAAAAGACAACCATTTGTTTTTATCAAGAAAATAAGAGAATACAAACATTTTAAAAATGACAATATTTTTTATTGTATATGGCAAAGTGCAAATGCCCGAAAGAAAAGAAAAAATATTGACACACTTTAAACACACGTGTCACGAAAGAAAAAAATATTGAAGAATTACAAAATCTAATAATATTGTACTATTCAGGTTAATAATGATAATAATAGTAGTACTAGTGCTTTTTCTTCTGCAACTGCTGCCTGTTTTGAAATCGATATTGCCAGATCGAATTCATTGATTGCTTCTCTGGTTCACACGTTCTTCTAACAATGTACGTGAACACGTCTATTATGGCTTTTGCAATCACGTCACAGACTTTGAAAGCAAAGATAATGTAGTAACAAACCATCACCAAGACTACATGCAGGAAATAATAATAATAACAATAACAATACATTATAAACTTTTTGTATATTTCGGACACTTTGATGGTAGTTGTTTTTTTTAAACTAAATAAATTCAAGACTTCCTTTAAGAAAAAAAAAGTCCTTCCAAATCCCAATAAAAAAAATGTAATAAATTAAGATTAATAAAAACTTAAGAAAAAAAATAGTATAGTTCAAAAAAGAGAAAATGTTTATGAATCAAATCAATTTCATGTTCTTGGAAGTGTATGGCTTTTATTATTGTTTAATAATTGTAATCATGGAATGTTTATGAATAGTTTTGGTTTTTTGACTTTTGCTTTTGACATTTATTTTTACACGTGCTGTTTTGCTGAATTTTTGTGTCCCATATTCACTCTTAAATAATAATTCATTATTCAATCAATTCATAAAAAAAAAAAAAATGAATTCCCTTTGTTGTAAGAAAAGAATTAAAAAGAGACAAACTTTTTACTTTTTTTAGTAACAGAACAATTCATAAAAATAATTTTTAGATATACTGTGTCCTTTTTTTTTTAAGTTTTAAAAATTTAAATTCATCTTTTTTTAATGTTAAAATCCAACAACGAATTCAAGCGAGTTTTTGCAAGAAAAAAAACCAAAAAAAAACCTACAAACTATTTTTCCCTTGAAATATATTTTTTTAACTGTTTGTTTTCCTGAGTTTCATTTGAAAAACAATAAAAATTATGAACTACTCAACACACGTGGGAAATCGTTAGACGTTCGTTAAGTAATAATAATGTCGTACTAATGGACCAACTGGGAATAAAACAGATATTGATTTCAAATTCAACCAAATACATCACCTACAAATAGGTTTGAAATTGATTACATTTTACGTGTGTATTTGTGAGAAAAAAAATGGGGGTGACAGTTAATAATAGTTAGATTCTATCTTTAAGATCAAATCGACCTGATAAAAAAAAAAAAAGAAGCAATATCGCAAGAAAAAAAAAATACTGTTTTTAAGTTAGAATCAATTGGAGACTTACACACTGACAATAAACAATCATCGGTCATAAATCCATTTTTAGGGAATCTGACCCCAATTTCCTTCAAGAGTGACAAAAGAATTGCTTCTTCTTGTCGATGGCAATTCTTGTTATAACTGAAGAGGTCCCTTTCCCCCCAGTATTACTCCTGATCAGGGGGATAGGGGAAAAACAGCGCGCGCACACTCACACATATGTACCGCCACCAGAGTTTCATTTAACATCTCTGCGCGCGCGTTATTATATATATATAATATGTGTATATATAGAAACTAATAAAAGCAAGTATTTAAAAGATTATGGGTGTAGCTTTTTTTTCTTTTAATAAAAGGACAAGACATAAAAACTTTAGCATTGATGACTTCAAAATTTTATTTCCCAAAAAGAAAAAGCTTTGTAATAAATCGTAAAGAAAAAAAGGTGAAGGAGATATAAATAACAATAATTTTATTTTTGAATTGACAGCTTTTGATTATATATAATTTAAAAAAAAAAAAAAAAAAAAAAAAAGAGACTTAAAATATTCTTTTTTCTCTGCCAGGAAAAAAAAAAGTTGGGAATATACCTTTTTGTTTTCAGTGTTTTTTTTTAACCAACACCAAAATAAAAACTAGCGATTACTTTTTAGTTTTTAAAGAGAAAAAATTATTTATTTAAAATCTTAATTTATAAAAAAAAAATTTACATCTTTATTTTAATTTGATTTTAAAAATTTTTCTTGATTAAAAAAAAAAAAAAAAAAAGAAAGAAAAGTTTGTAATTTCATTTTAAAAAGCCCCTTTTTTTTTTTTTTTATTTAAAAATACTGAAATATTTTATTTTTAGAAACAAGTGAAATTTTTTTTATTTTTTTAATAAATAAAACTTTTAATCTTATTTTCAAATATTTACTAATAAAAAGAAAACATTGCCAAATCGTGTTTCAGCCAAAAAGATATGAAAAGATAAAAAAAAAGAATTTTTCCCACTCTTTTTATCTACTTTCAAAAAAAAAAAAAAAAAATCAGGACGTTGCTTTCAAGCAAAGAAAGAAAACGATCATAATTTAAGCAAAAAGAAATTATATATATATATATATATATATATATATATAAATAAATATAACGGCTGATTTTTATTTTTCTCCCATGAATAAAACTTATTAAAAAAAAAAAAAAAAAACTATTACAGACAAATACAAATACTTTTAAATGTGCCGGTAAAAAAAAAAAAAAAAAAAAAATTGTTTTTAAATGTTGAACTTCGGCCTGTTGGGTAAAAAAGAATTTTTTTTATAAGAAATAAAACGGAAAAGTTTTTTTTTTAAGTTACAATTTTAAGTAGAAAAAAAAATAATATAAAGCGTTTAAAAAGAGAATTTTTTTTAAAAGCATTAAATGTCTTATTATTATTAATCTTTGTATTATTGCGATTTGGTAGCCATGTTTGTTGGCCTGAGTGTGTTGAAGAGCGGCTATGGCTGCTCCTTTCTTCATTCATAGTCGACCTTCCTTGCTGTACAACACAAGGGAGACGAGGATAAATAGGGGGAGAAAAAAAGTCTATTTTCCTCCCTCTCCTTTCTTTCATCTCTCGTTTCGCCTTCGTAAGGATTCCAACAACCGCCATCATCGCACGGTCAGAAATGGATCTCAACAGTCCAAGAGGGAAAGAAAGGGAAAAAAAAGGGGGGGGGAGTACAACATTAAAAATAAAGAGAGGGAGAGGAAAAAAGAGAGAAAGACCTTAAAATAATAAGAATAAAAAGAGGGGAAGGCAAGAGAGAGGGAGAAAGAGAAAGAAGAAAAGGGGGAGGTAAACGGTGTAAAGGGAGAGGAGAGCCATTTATGTGGAAATGGTGGAGATAGACATGTATACAGGTTTGAAAACGAGCAAAAAGATATCAAGTATCGAGAAAAAAAAACGCCGAAACGTCAACCAAGTTGTCAGCGATGGTTGCACGATTTGCTTATGGTTGTCGGCTAGTTGGCAAAAGTGAAAATAATGGTTGTTTTACTCACTGTTCTTGGCTGTGTTGTATTTACAGTGCTTCTTCCTCCTCCGACCATGGCATACTTTACACACACAGCTTGCCTCAGCTCTGGACGGCGGGAAAGCAAGTTCAAATTTGATTGGCTAACAGCTTGACCGAAAATCAACGTCCGGTTGCTCTCTTCCTGGGGGATGGCGCGCAACATTCTTCATTACTTGCTTCTTATTCTTGTTCCTTTCATCCCTTGCCATCCTGACAATCAGTACATGCTCGATCTACTGCAACAATAATAAATATCTTGCAAGATCCAAACTAATAAAGAATATAATAAACAAATATGACAACGACACCATTTCTTTTTCGTCTGCTTTTTTTACCACTATGTGTTGACTGTATTTTAGTAGTTTTTTATATTGATCCAAATCCCTCTCAAATTTTTCATAAACGCTCTTAATTTTTGGAAGACAGATAAATTATAAATATATACATCTTTTTAACTTAATTTGTATTTCTTTTATTTATTTTACCGAAATATTTGTTCTAATTTTTTTGTATTGTCTTGTATTCTAACTAGATAAAAATAAACTCTTCTTTACTCAGCTTCGTTCACTTTTTGGTCTTTTATTTGTTACCTTTTTAGTTTCAGAAACTAAGAAGAATGTATTGTAAACTAAACACTTGAGTCAGCTCCATTCTTGGATCAATCAATAGCGAACGTGATTGGGAATATGGATCTGAAAAATCTCTGGGTGTATATACAATAACAATCAATCGATACTAATAATGACAGAAAATAACTAAAAAATCACTTTCGAGTATTTACGCTAAAGTTCCGACAAAAATATTCTATCAAATCATCTTGAAAAAAAATAATTGAAAATTTATCAATATAAATCGTAGGAAGAAGAGATTTTTAGCACAACTAAGATAATAGAAAGATAAATTTAGTTAGCTCAATCAGTAATTTGAGATTATGTACCTACCTTTGAATATAGTTGAACTCTTTAAAAATCATCAAAAGTTTCGAAATGACTTAAATAATTTTTTATGATAAAATATTTAAAACGACCAGCTAAGTTACAATTTTCATTTTTTTTTCTTTACTAATGATGTCTCATCTGTCGAGTTGATCTGCTGTTACTTTTATTATGCAATAATTTGAACTCCAGTTAAAAATTCATGACTCGACTATTTCCCTGCAGTTTCTGTTTTTAGAGACAATAACATTATTAAAAAATATTTCATAAACTACAAATAATTATTTAAACTTAGCTAATTTTATTTAATGAAGTTTGTTGGAAATTCTATTGAAACAACAAACAAGATTTTTTTTACTGCGAGAAGACAAACTTTTATGATGACATTTCTTTTCATTTTTTTATGAATAAGCATTTAATGCAATTTTATACAAGTCAGCAGATTTTTGGCATATAAATAATTATGGATTATTCTGAGTTAAAATTAGCTTTAAAAATTAAAAAACAAAAATAAATATTTTAAATAACACAAAATATATATTTTTGTTATTGTAGACGACATTGAGTGACGATGACTGATGACAGCAAATTGTTTGATCTTTCCTTTTAAAAGTTTTTTTTTATTTTAATTATAAAATAATGAAAAGTTTCAAACATTGAATAATTTTTTTCTTTCATTTAAAACTTTTATTAATCGTACAAAAAATGTTTACAAATACTTTTGAGTTTTGAAACACGAAATTTATTAATTATCTTTTTTTTTATATTTTTAAGTAATCGATTTCATTTCTATTCTACTTGAAAAAATTATGGGATAATCGAAATAAATTCAAATTTAATTTTGTTTAAATAAAGTCTTTATTAAAGATATTTTTATTTATGTAATTTATTTAATTTCCCAAGTTGAGCAAATTAATTTTTAAAAAAAAAGAAAGAAAAATGTTTTTGTTTTTTTGTAGTCGATACCACTTTTTTTAAAAAGATTACTAATTCAGAGTTATGAC
>OZ038509.1:27030521-27118021 GCA_964036315.1 Acanthosepion esculentum
AGCACCATGACACAATTCACTCCGACAGAAATTTGGAAATGGTATGCTGTACTGTTTGGCCTTCACACTGGAAGCTCCAATACAATCATTTCAGAGTATTTGGGTGTCAATCCGAGGAGAGTGCAGAAGATTCAGAAAGAGTTGGATGAGTCTAATGGTGATTATGAAGGTGTTTGAAGTGATCACTAGTGATGGCGTTATGTCTCCATTCATCTTCCCCCAGGGCCTCAAACTCAACAAGGAGGCCCACATCAAGTGCCTTGAAGAGGTTGAGCTGCCCTGGGTCAAGAGGGTGGATGCTGCAATAAGACTCTGCACCATGCAACACAAGCAGGAGAACCCAGTCAGATAATTTCTGTGAACATATCATCCCTTATATCTGGCCACCTAACTCCCCAGACTGCAACCCCCCTTGATTATGTGCAGGGTGCAGTTGGGCGAGAGATCAACAAAACTCCTTGGAACACTAAAGATGAACTGAAAGGAAGGATCATAACTGCATTTACCAAATTAAACAAGGAGACTGTCCAGAAGAGTTGCAGGAGATTCCAAAGTCATCTGGAAGTCATGGTTGAAGCCAATGTCTATTTTATTGAATAAATTTACTCTTTAGTATTTTAAGATATTTTTGTATAATTTTGGTAAATGTATCTGTTAAAATGAGTTGCCAGTGTTATTTTCATTTTTGCATAATTTAGACGACAATTTATCCATCGCAACCTTCAGTCTTGATCTGTTCGATAAAGTCAAACTGACGGCTGATGTCAAAAACAACTTACAATCTATTTGTTAACTGGGGTAAAGGGTGGCTTGTTAATTTTAACGGCTCAAAACTAAACTGCTCTATATTAATCGTCTCAGAGAAATTTTCTACTTTCCGTCAGCAGAGCTGAAGCTAACCTCCAGAAAAGTGACTCATTGCGCCTTCTCAAGCTAACATTCGTGGTTGAAAAAAGTGGAAAGATTATATTGAATCCATTGCTAGGTCAGTTGCTAAGAAAGTTGGTTCACTGTGTCATGCTAGACAATTATTCTCTCTAGAATCTATTTTACAGATCTAAAAGTCTATCATTCATCCATGCTTAAAATACATATGGTCTGGCACTCCTAAATGTATAGATATCCTTGATAAAATCCAAAGAAGAATCAGCAATATTATTGGCCCTGATCTGGCATCTCGGCTTCAGTCACTTTCCCACTGCCACATATGGTCCGGTGCTCCTGCTATATATCTAGAGATCCTTGATAAAATCCAAAGAAGAATCAGCAATATTATAGGCCTTTATCTAGCATCTCAGTTTCAGTCACTTTCCACCGCCATAAAGATTCCTTCCTGTGATTTTCCTGTAAATATTTTCATGGGAATTATTCAGTTGAAATCTTTGCTATGGTATCTAGAATTTAAGATCAGTGCTAGACTGATGACAGGGTCTCATCAATTTACATTTGAATTGACTAGAAAAAATGTCAATATTACTTTATGTATGTATTTTGACGTGTTTATAGTTGGTAATATATTTATCGGAACGCCCTTGAAGCACTTTTGACATGAAGAATTATGTTCTTTTTTTAATTAAGGTAGCATTTCTCTATACATTATCATCTGAATTCCATATAGACAAACTAGAATTAATGATACACCTACATACATAAAGCAATATTTACATTTCTCCTTAAATTCAAACCGCCATAAATTACACTAACAATGCTTAACGAGTCAAATAATAAATAAAAAACAATACCTTTACAGTTGTTTTTAATGGAACTTGTATAAAAGAGGGATTGTTGCCAAAATACACAATTAAAATGTTTTAATTATAATGTTTTAATTCATAAAAACTTACAAAATTATAAAAATATGTGAACCAACTCTAATGAAAGCATTATCTACCATTTTATAAAGAATTATTATTTCCTATTTTACAAAGAAATGAATATGAAAAGAGATTTTTTTATTTGTAAATTTATAAAAATGTCTGCGAGCAAAAAATTTAAATAAACACGTAACTGTCAGGTAACCACAATTATAAATTTTGAAAAAATTAATTGTCCAGGTATTTTATTATTTTCTCTTGTCAATTTTTATAAATTTTTAATAAAAATATTTTGTTTTCATATTTATTTCTTTATAAAATGGTAAATAATAAATCGTTATCAAATCATGAATAATGATAATTTCCTTATAGTTGGTTCACATTTTTATAATCTTGTAAATATAGAATTAATCCTGTAAATAAACAATCTAATAACAAAATAGTGTGTAACATTTTTTGTGTTATCAAAATGCAACAAGTTACGCAGTACTTATTTTGATTAACCATGTTACTTAGAATGATTATTTCATTACTTATTTAAATGTTAAAAAAAGTCTCAGTTGGCAATAAATGACAGATGGCAAAAGAAAGGCACCATTGACTATTTAGAGGTAATTTGTTTAAATAATGCACTATTATTTGCATAATGTAGCAATAATTATAAGTAACATGATGGACTAAAATAAGTAACCAAGTAATCATTTAAGTGCACTGAATATCAGTGCCTTGTACCAATAATATAGAAAGAGAGAGAAAGGCATTTTTTAATGACTTTTCTGATGACATTCATTTATTAATGTTCAGTTTTTAACTTTCATTATAAAAGGTAGTTCTTTTCAATCTAAAGCAAGTTAAATTGCATCAGCAAAAATTACTGTCATGAGTTTGATCTTCCCTGAGTACCCGACTGTTGTGACATTTTACCTTTCAACTTCTAAATCACAAAACTGATAAAAATAAAATATTGCAACAAATTATGCAGCACTTATTTTGATTAATTGTATTACTTAAAATGATTACTTAGCAACTTATATAAATTTAAAAAACAGTCTTAGTTGATAAAAAAAACAGTCTTAGTTGATAATAACTTGAGTGACAGATGGTTATAAAAAGGCACTGTTGATTATTTACAGTAAATTTGTTTAAATAATGCACTGACTATTGTTTGTGCCATGTGGCAATAATTATAAGTAAAATAATGCACTAAAATAAGTAAGCAAGTAATTGTTTTAAGTTCTCTGAATATCAGTAGCTTATTAAAATACTAAACATAGTTTTTAAAACAATAGATATTGTCAAGAGAACCAAGGAAGTATATAGTAATAGCGTCGTCAAGAAAAAAACTGTCTTTTTGGCACATTTTTTATGGATACATAGCTTAAACTTTGATGTAAATTTGTTATAACTGATCCATACACGAAAATATTTGTTTAGAATTTATTAATTTAACATTCAGAATTTTTATTATGGATGCAGGGTAGGTACCATGCTCAGTTAGTAAGTCATATTTAAAGTATATAGTAAGTCAGTCATATTTGAAAATTGTAAATAATTTAGTTTCATTTGAGTCATTGTTATAGGTTGACCGCAGTCAAGATTATAGTGTTATAACCAATATCATTTGCATTGTCAATGGCTGCATAGTATGTTCTAAACCAGAGTGAGATAGATAGATAGATAGAAACAGGCTGAGATCTATAGACAGATAGATAGATAGATAGATAGATAGATAGATAGATAGATAGATAGATAGATAGAAACAGGCTGAGATAGATAGATAGATAGATAGATAGATAGATAGATAGATAGATAGAAAGAAAGAAACAGGCTGAGATAGATAGATAGATAAATAGATAGAAACAGGCTGAGGTTGATAGATATATAGATAGATAGATAGAAAGAAACAGGCTGAGATAGATAGATAGATAGATAGATAGATAGATAGATAGATAGAAAGAAACAGGCTGAGATAGATAGATAGAAACAGGCTGAGATAGATAGATAGATAGATAGATAGAAAGAAACAGGCTTAGATAGATAGATAGACAGATAGATAGATAGAAAGAAACAGGCTGAGATAGATAGATAGATAGATAGAAACAGGCTGAGATAGATAGATAGATAGATAGATAGATAGAAAGAAACAGGCTTAGATAGATAGATAGAAAGAAACAGGCTGAGATAGATAGATAGATAGATAGATATGAATATGGTTTTGAATTCAAAGTTTTCCTTCTCCTAGACTGGTTATCAACCATCGCAAGAGAAGCCAGTCTGTTTTTCTATTTAACACATAGCTAGGATGAGAAGGGATGGATTCATACCTTTCCTAAGGGTATATGCACAAAACTGAATTTAATGCACTCGGCTGGAATTTGAACTCAGCTTGCCAGTTTCTCATACCAGGCCACTACCATTCCACCATCTGCATTTTCACCAGACATTTAAAAACTGTAAAAATACGTTTTTTTTACTTTCCTAATAAGAAATACAAATTATTTTGCATTTGGTTCATAAACTGCAAAGATGCATTTATGAATTTATACATGCTCAACTCATAAATTAATTAATTAGATTAATTTACATCATTTCTATCAAATAATGAAGATAAAATTGAATTGCATGCTTGTAAAAGTTGGCACAACCATTAGAATTAATGGAAATGTTTGAAAACATCAAGTTCAATTATAGCAATGGCGAATGCGGAGGTAAAATTAGCAGCATCAAAATATAGATCAGCCATTATTTACAGATGCTGCATCCATCCAGAGATATTTTGAAAATCACTTTTAGTTTCTATTACAAAAAGAAAATAAGTATTTCTCTCTGTCTTGTTATGTTTATTACAGGAAAATAGATATCTATTTATCAATCTGTTCATATCTATCTATCTATCTCTTTATCTATCTATCTCAGCCTGATCATTATCTATCTATCTAAGTCTATTTATATTTATTTACCTCGGACTATTTATATCTATCTATCTAGTTAGCTAGCTAGCTATCACAGTTGGTTCATATCTATCTCTCTACCTCAATCTTTTCATATCTATCTATCTATCTATCTATCTATCTATCTATCTATCTCAGTCTATTCATATTTATTTACCTCGGACTATTTATATCTATCTATCTAGTTAGCTAGCTAGCTATCACAGTTGGTTCATATCTATCTCTCTACCTCAATCTTTTCATATCTATCTATCTATCTCAGTCTATTCATATTTATTTATCTCAGACTTTTCATATCTATCTATCTATCTATCTATCTGTCACAGTCGGTTCATATCTATCTCTCTATCTCTGTTCATATCTATCTATCACAGTCGGTTCATATCTATCTCTCTATCTCATTTTGTTCATATCTATCTCAGATAGATATGAATAGACTAAGATATATCTCAGTATGTTCTTATCTATCTGTCTGTCCATATCTATCTATCTATCTCAGTTGTTTCAATCTATCTATCTATCTATCACAGTCGGTTCATATCTATCTCTCTACCTCAGTCCGTTCATATCTATCTATCTATCTACCTGTCACAAAAAATAAATAAATATTTCTCTCTGTCTTGTTATGTTTATTTCAGGAAATGGATATCTATTTATCAATCTCAATCTGTTCATATCTATCTCAGTCAATTCATATTTATCTCAGACTTTTTATATCTATCTATCTATCTATCTATCTATCTATCTTTCTATCACAGTCAGTTTATATCTATCTCTCTATCTCAGTCTGTTCATATCTATCTCGGTCTGTCCATATCTATCTATCTATCTATCACAGTCGTTTCATATCTATCTCTTTATCTCAGTCTGTTCATATCTATCTCGGTCTGTCCATATCTATCTATCTATCTATCTATCACAGTCGTTTCATATCTATCTCTTTATCTCAGTCTGTTCATATCTATCTCAGTCTGTCCATATCTATCTATCTATCTATCTATCTATCACAGTCGGTTCATATCTATCTCTCTATCTCAGTCTGTTCATATCTATCTTAGTCTGTCCTTATCTATTTATCTATCTATCTATTTATCACAGTCAGTTCATATCTATCTCAGATAGATATGAATAGACTAAGCCGGTTCATATCTATTTATCTATCTATAACAGTCTTTTCATATTTATCTCAATCTGTTCATATCTATGTTCTTTCTTATCTATCTATTTCTGTTCATATCTATGTCTTTATCACAGTCTGTTCATATCTCTCTATTCCAATCTGTTCATATCTATCTATTCCAATCTGTTCATATCTATCTATTTATCTGTTATGTCTTCATTCCATTGAATGAAGATAATACAATCATGAAATATAATGTTGCTTGGAGTCGACATAGCCTTATTGAATTCTGTAGCAAGGATATAAGGCTTGCTCCCAGCTAGCTCTTTCCCCGGACGATTCTCAGCATCAGTATATATGCTATTTCAACAAATCCAAGTTATATTCTGGAAAGGTGTGTTCATTTCCACAACACTCACCTGTTTCGATCAGATTACGTTTTTGCTAATCCAGACGTTGAATTGTAATTTCAGTTTTAGTAATAGGCACTTCAAAAGTATCCTAAAGTATGTTCAGTGGTGAATTAAATTGTACTGGTTGCTTATTCTGTGCATATCTAGATTTCAATTGATTTATATGTGTCTTATGACAAAATAATCCACTTTTACATCATACTACCCAAGACATCTAATAATTTTTCCTTCATGCCAATTTTTATTTCTGGCCTTAAAACTTTTAAAGAAGGCTTTATCGCTGTTCATAAATGATCTGGTAGTTTCTAACTGTCGACATTTCTTTTTATTCTCTGGCAGTAACTTGTCAAAAATGGATCTAACTTTCCTAGCAAACATGAGCTCTGCAGGTGATATTTTTGCAGTGATGTTTGCATTTGACGTCATTCAATATATGCTCGAAAAATTCTTGTAGTACCATTTCTTCAGCTTTTAAATCTTTAGCTTTTCTTAATGCCATTTTGAAGGTGTCAACAAACCACTCAGCTTGACCCCTCAGTCTGTTCATATCTATCTCAGTCTGTCCATATCTATCTATCTATCTATCCTATCTATCTATCTATCTATCACAGTTGGTTCATATCTATCTCAGTCTGTTCATATCTATCTCAGTCTGTCCATATCTATCTATCTATCTATCTATCCTATCTATCTATCTATCTCTCTATCTCAGTCTGTTCATATCTATCTCAGTCTGTCCATATCTATCTATCTATCTATCTATCTATCCTATCTATCTATCTATCTATCACAGTCGGTTCATATCTATCTCTCTATCTCAGTCTGTTCATATCTATCTCAGTCTGTCCATATCTATCTATCTATCTATCTATCCTATCTATCTATTTATCTATCTATCACAGTCGGTTCATATCTATCTCTCTATCTCAGTTTGTTCATATCTATCTCAGTCTGTCCATATCTATCTATCTATCTATTTATCTATCTATCCATCACAGTCGGTTCATATCTATCTCTCTATCTCAGTCTGTCCATATCTATCTATCTATCTATCTATCTATTTATCTATCTATCTATCACAGTCGGTTCATATCTATCTCTCTATCTCAGTCTGTCCATATCTATCTATCTATTTATCTATCTATCTATCACAGTCGGTTCATATCTATCTCTCTATCTCAGTCTGTCCATATCTATCTATCTATCTATCTATCACAGTCGGTTCATATCTATCTCTCTATCTCAGTCTGTTCATATCTATCTCAGTCTGTCCATATCTATCTATCTATCTATCTATCTATCTATCTATCACTGTCGGTTCATATCTATCTCTCTATCTCTGTCTGTCCATATCTATCTATCTATCTATCTATCTATCCTATCTATCTATCTATCACAGTCGGTTCATATCTATCTCTCTATCTCAGTCTGTTCATATCTATCTCAGTCTATCCATATCTATCTATCTATCTATCTATCTATCTATCACAGTCGGTTCATATCTATCTCTCTATCTCAGTCTGTCCATATCTATCTATCTATCTATCTATCTATCTATCACAGTCGGTTCATATCTATCTCTCTATCTCAGTCTGTTCATATCTATCTCAGTCTGTCCATATCTATCTATCTATTTATCTATCTATCTATCACAGTCAGTTCATATCTATCTCTCTATCTCAGTCTGTTCATATCTATCTCAGTCTGTCCATATCTATTTATCTATCTCAGTCTGTTCATATCTATCTCAGTCTGTCCATATCTATCTATCTATCTATCTATCTATCTATCACAGTCGGTTCATATCTATCTCAGTCTGTCCATATCTATAAACCATGTTGTCAAATGTTCAACTGCATAGATTTTACAGAAATTTTAAAACTCCCTAGAAGTAAATTGAGTTCCATTATCGGATACCACACGACTGTAATGTACTCTGAACCTTGCAAAAAGTTTGCATAAGAATTTAATCATTATTGTAATAGTAGGTCGTTTATACTTTAATATCTTGGGCCATTTTGTGAAACTGTCGAACACAAATAGCATGAATCGTTTAGTGGTTCAGCAAAGGGTGTATGTAGTCTTGTCGACGGTTAATCAGTACTTGGTAATGCCTGATAATTTATAGGTGGTAATTTTGTTGCTGAATACATAGAAAATGTATTCAAACTGTATTTTGGAATATCTTTGTCCAACTTTGACAAATAAATGTAGCTTTACATCAAGGACATCATCCTCACTATTCTTGGATGTGCTATGTGGAAGTGTTTTAAAATCCTTTTTTGTAGTGACAAAGGAATTACAATATCTGTGTAGAAAAGTCCTCCATCACAAATAGAAAATGTTGTATTATTGTTAGCAAGTTTAATTTTAGTTTCACTCAATTTCAACTTTACGTCATTCATAGTTATTTCAATAAACATATTCTTTTTAGAATGAATTATGTTATCATCTATCATGACCAGTAATTCTTTAATAGTGTTACACACCAGGTTTTTAATTTCAGTTTCAGATTCCAGTGAAGCAATCATAGTATCTTCAAATCTTCCTTAGATTTTAATATCACTCTGGATAAGCCATCTGCATGTCCCAATTTTCTGACAACAGAAATTCCATCTGTTCATATCTATCTCAGCCTGTTCATATCTGCCTTAGTCTGTTCATATCTATCTATCCATCCATCTATCTTAGTCTGTTGAAATCTATATTTTGCAGGTTTTCAATATCAAAGTGAAGTTGTAGATATCTATTTACCGAAATTATATATATATATATATATATATATATATATATATATATATATATATATGTTATAATTTTTAAATAAACATATATATATATATATATATATATATATATATATATATATGAAAAAATAAAGTTTTAAGGTGTGCTATATTTATGGAATAAAGTGCTCAATATCAGAGATAGAGTGTATGTAAATATAAAAGTGAACATTGAAATCAACACTCAGAGGCGACAGGCTGTTTCATGCTAGACGCAATCATCAGGCGGCCTGACGATTGCATCCAGCATGAAACAGCCTGTCGCCTCTGAGTGTTGATTTCAATGTTCACTTTTATATATATATATATATATATATATGTGTGTGTGTGTGTGTGTGTGTGTATATGTGTGTATATATATATATATATATATATAGAGAGAGAGAGAGAGGGGAGAGAGAGAGAGAGGAATAAATTAAACAAAAAGTTTATCAACGTAACATGTTTCATTTTTATCAGAGAATGAGATATGGGAAAAAGAAGAATGAAAATCTGTTATTTTTATTTTTGTGGTTTTGATTTTCATTGGTTAATCATGCTTCACATGCATTTGACTTGTTAAGCAATGTTAGTATAATTTATGGCGGTTTGAATTCATGGAGAAATGTAAATATTGCTTTATGTATGTAAGTGTATCATTAATTCTAGTTTGTCTATATGGAATTCAGATGATAATGTATAGAGAAATGCTACCTTAATCAAAAAAGAACATAATTCTTCATGTTGAAAGTACTTCAAGGGCATCCTGATAAATATATTACCAACTATAAACAAACATCAAAATATATATATGTAAGGCAATATTGATGTTTTTCAGTTAGGCTTGGAATCCATTAATTTCTTTGAGCCTCAATAGGTCACATCATTGGATACCCATATTCGAACAGAATCTCCGTGTATTTATTAATCTAATGTTGGTTTCCCCTGCCTAGGGGGATGCAGATTCAAATCCTGCCAGAGAGTTCATATTTTTCATTAATAAGATTTCTTGAATATTCAGGCCGGTAGACAGAATAAATAAATATACTGTTTAATAAATAAATGGATAAAATGAAATTTGTCGGATTAATAAATAAAAATCCATCACTTCTTTATACATATATATATATATATATATATATATATATATATATATATATATATATATATATATATATGTATGTATGCAAATTATTTTCAGATAGAGTGTATCCATTAAGAAACAAAATGAAGAAAAAGACAAGAGAAAAAACTATTTTTAGCCAACATCTTTTGTCTCTCTAAGGACTTTATCAAGGCAAAAGTAAGGATTTATTTTATTGTACATGCTTTTATACAAGGGCAAAGACATCATTGGCTTATCAAAATAATTATTTCTTGAGCATTACTCGCTTACTTTTGTCTTACCATATTTTCAATTATGGCACACTGTGTCCTCCACATGTTTTGACTGTCCTTTCAACCACTTGATGAAGATTCATGAACATTCTCAAATTCAAAAGCCTTGATAAACCAATGACATCCTTGCTCTTGTATATAAACATGTGCAACAAAATAATTTCTTACTTTTGCCTTGATAAAGTCTCTTGGAGGACAAAACGTGTCGGCTAAGAATAGTTTTTCATCTTTTTTCATTCATATATATATATATATATATATATATATATATATATATATATATAAATTTAAAATTCTTTATATATATATATATATGTATAAAAATTTTAAATTCATTATATATATATATATATATATAAATTTAAAATTCGTTATATATATATATATATATATATATATATATATAACGAATTTTAAATATATATATATATAAATTTAAAATTCGTTATATATATATATATATATATATATATGGTAGAAGAATGACAATAGGAAAAAATCTTAGTTTTTTGTCAACGCATTTCATCTTCCAACTTATCAAGACAAAACTGAAGCAAAATGTTTTTGTTTTCATGTTTTGTTTGGAGAGGAAACGCATCAGCAAAAAACTAAGATTTTTTCCTATTGTCATTCTTCTCCCAATTTCTCTTATCAGCAGAATTGTTCTAAGAATTTTACTATATATATATATATATATATATATATATATATATACATGGAGATAATGAGACAAAACAGAAAAACTTTTATAGACAACACCTAATAAATGCCAGTCTGATAAAAAGAGAAAAGAAAACACATTGAAAGTGCTCTGATCTCACAATTCTACAGTCAACCTCAGACTGAGCCATATACAATATCATTTATCATCGCATATGAACTAATAGAAATAAAAAAAAAACTTACACAGATTGGGCTAATTTCAAATCCAGCAGACATTAACATCTTCAATATCATAGAAAAAAACTTTCTAGTTATTGGATAAGGCTATTTATTAGTTTCCACAACTGCATCATCACTGATGATGAGATATAATGACACAGTAATGATGCTGGATGAAAGTGACAGACTATGGCAGTATTTCTCAATTGGTATTCCCCAGGACCCTAGGTTTTAGGAAGAGGTCGCTAGGGGTTCTGTAAGAAACCATGATAAATAGGGTAAGAAATTTTATGCAATTTTTGTTTGTAAATTTTTGTTTGTAATTTTTATTTGTAAATTTACTATACATGCACAGCCTATTGTTGGTAGTTCCTTGATTATTATAATAAAATATAAAATTGATAGACATTAATAATAGTATATAATAATTTTTATGTAGGTATTATTTCAAGGCTTCCACAAGAGTAAAAAAGGTTGAGAAACGATGGTCTGTGGAGTAGTGACATGACTTTGCTCTCAAGAAAAAGTGATGTATCCATTCCCTTGGGATATGAAAGACTCGATCCTCCAGAATCTCCTGAAAAACTGGACCAGCCCTCAGCTCTGACCATTACATCAAGGCTCAAATTTCCAGATTTAGACCCCAAGATAAAGATAACCTTTCTGTTGTATTATATTGTTCTATGACACGTGATCAGCAGTCAACATTTCCAATTGTTTGGGGTCTGCCATAACAGAAGTTTTCATTATAGCTTCATAACCTGCAAAGCTAGAAAGAGGTCAGTTATTTAATTTTCTCCCCCTCTTGTCTTGTTGTCTTACAATTTTTTAACCCTAGCCTGGGCTGCTAAACACCAGATCCAAGTCTTAACAAATAATTTCACTTGCAACAAAATAATGCCAAGTTCCGCACCAATTTTAAGATCACAGATCTCATTAGAAATTTTGGTTGGACCATCCAATTACAGCCATCATTTAGTCTGGGTTTGGCACTGTGTGATTTTGATTTTTACAGGATGATAAAAGATGGATGATTAGGACAACATTTTTCTGACAATGTTACCATCACTGCTGCTGTAAAAATGTAATGTCAATCAACATCTCCAGATGCCTTGATCTATCCCCTATCCTTCTCTTCATCCTTTCCTCTATCACTCCTCTTTGCTCTCGCTCCAACTCTCTGTAACTCCTTGCATGCTAGTGGCTTCCCACCTTGCTTGGGGTGAAATGCTTAAAAAAAAAGCATTTATTTAATTCAGAAATAGTTAAATATTGGTTATGTATGTTTAAATCTATAAGTATTTACTTGGTTTGCAGATATGTACTGTATATACATGTGTACATGCCTCCTTCGTGTATAGTGCAACCCCTGAATTTTCTGAAAAAAAAACCTGATTTTCTTTTTACATAGCTTGTATATAATGTGACCCCAGATTCTGAGCAATACTAGTAGGCCTACCATAGTCAAATATTGCAGTACTGGCGATCATTCTGGACATATTTTATAGCAAATAAATGGTCTTCATTCTTTTTTGTACAAAGTTACCCCAAAAATTTTGAGAAAGACCATTTACTGTAAAATATCTGATATGAAGATTTAGTTATGTACAAACAAAGGAAAAACTAACAAGTAGCTACAGTTGGAAGACTAAAAAACATTGTTAATTCTTCATTTATATAAGGCATTTGTAGATTTTAAGTGGCACACATATCAAATGACATTCTGACATTCATTGAGCAATAGAAAAAAAGAATCTAGGCTATGGGAGGCAGGCTAAGGGGGCTTACCTGTACTGTTATGGTTAGCCAAAGGTACCACAAAAATGTAGGCCTACTAGGTAGGTTACAGTCACCAAAAATGCATGAATTTTAACCCCTCCAGAAAATATTTACTTATGTATAGCGGAAGTGGTCAGTGAAAATGCACGAATTTTAACCCCTCCAGAAAATATTTACTTATGTATAGTGGAAGTGGTCAGTGAAAATGCACGAATTTTAACCCCTCCAGAAAATATTTACTTATGTATAGTGGAAGTGGTCAGTGAAAATGCATGAATTTTAACCCCTCCAGAAAATATTTACTTATGTATAGTGGAAGTGGTCAGTGAAAATGCATGAATTTTAACCCCTCCAGAAAATATTTACTTATGTATAGTGGAAGTGGTCAGTGAAAATGCATGAATTTTAACCCCTCCAGAAAATAATTACTTATGTAAAGTGTCACTGAAAATGCATGAATTTTAACCTCTTCAAAAAAATACCCGTATAGAGTATGACCCCCTATTTTTTGTATAAAAAAAAATGATGATATAGTCTTGCACTATACATAAGTATAAGTTATTTTAAAGACATTTTTTATATGTTTAACGTTCTTTTTATAGATACAAGTATTTAAGTAAATGCTCTGTTTATAATAAACATATACTTGTATCTATAAAAAGAACATTAAACATATCAAAAATGTCTTTAAAATAAATTGTCGGACTCTGTCCAATTCAAAAATATATAAGTATAATTATATACTATATCGATGGTACATTTTGTAGAAATTTGAGTTCCATCTGAATGCATGTATAACACTTTCAGAAGAAATTGCTTCATACTTACAGGGTAGAGTCAGTTTTGTTGTTTTGTCATTGATTCATTTGCAGGCATCTTATGCGTCTTGTTGGCAAGCCTCCTCCATGGCTTCAGCTAGGAAGGCATTTCACAACTGTGTACAGTCCTTTGTAAACTTTTGTTTTCTACATATTATTTTCTATAATGCCTCACACAAATGGATTCATACCTTTCCTAAAGGTATTAACATGTAAGTGAATGTAATGAATTTGACCAGAATTTGAATTCAGCTCTCTGGTTCCTTAATCCAAGCTACTATCCATTACCCCACCATGCCACCATCCGTCTCAACCCTCTCATCAGAGGACTTAATGCAAGTAAATATGTGGGACTGAGATGATGAAAGTTGTCAGAAAACTCATGTAAAGGATTTCATTAGTGTTGTAAAGTTCTATATAGGACCATCTACACTCTGAGATTATATATAATATATATATATATATATTAGGTTGGTGCAAAAATAATGTCGTTTTTTGACGTTCAACTTCATGTGAGAAAATGACATTATTTTTGCACCAAACTAATATATATGTACATATATATATATATATATATATATATATATATATATATATATATATATATATATATATATATGTAAAAGGCAGGATGTGTTTGTGTGTGTAAATAATGCACGGTCGCAATTTTTGATGGATTTGCACCAAAATTTACATGCACATGCTCCAAATTAGCGGGAAGGCCAAGACTGACTTTGCATTTCCCAACTCCCATCGATAGTGGAAATAATCGATTTTTTCATGCTTCTACGACAGTTTTCATGTAGTTTGCAGCCATTTTCTACTGGCCAGAGTGAGAGCCTATAGCTGGCTGCCACGAATAGGCAGGAAGATTCTATTGGCCAGCGTGAGAGTCAACAGCTGACTGACACGAATGAGAGAGACATATAGCACACAGACTGAAATAGGTAGAAAATGTATACTGCACGACTGATATAGACAGATATACACAGATAGATATGGATAGATATGAAATAGATATGGGCGTAGATAGATGTAAACAGAATGATAGATATGAACAGATAGATAACTATATCTAAATTTGGGTAAAAAGTCGGTGATGTCTAAATTTATTTATTTATTTTTAATCATATCCCATGAAAGGCAGTAAAGTCACTAAGACAGAAGGGAGTTACTAAGTTTGGAAGAACAAAAAAGAGAAACATTAGGCAGTGAAAATAATAGAAGACTAATCAAGACAGTAGATAGCAATTGACATTGCATTTAAATTTTTGAAAATAAAAGTTAGTTGCAAAGCAAGAAGCCAGAAAGACTTTCACAAACAAGAAGTGCAAGAAAAGAAACCGTTAGCTTAGAACTTACAGTTACATCTAGACTATTCAACTGTGGACTAATGAGACCTAACTGCCAATCTAGTACTGCACTTAAATTTGTAAAGTCTAGGTACCATCATGAAGAGGTCATCTGACAAATTATCATGAAAGTATTTATAGAAAAGGTACAGGGAAGCCACATTATGGTGGTGGGAAAGTGACTGAAGCCGAGATGCCAGGTCAGAACTAATAATATTGTGGTTTTTTATTTGGATTTTATCAAGAATCTCTAAATATACAGTGGGAGAACGAAACAAGATCTGGTAGCATGGGTGAATGGTAGACTTATAAAAGATGTCTTTTTGAAATATTCCTTTCCATTACCCTAATTCACAGACCTAAGCTAATAAATTAAATTGTTATGTTGATGCTAGAGTTGTTAAAAGATTACCAAGAATTGGGATTTTTTTTTTTTTTTTTGTTTTAATAATGTAATCAATTTATCAACATCCACTGAAAATGAAAGCAAAAACCGGATATTATGAATTAAGGAATCGTTCTATTTTGTGGTTGAAAGCGTTTGGACAATTTTACGTTTGTTTTGTTTCTTTCTTTCTTTTTGTCAAAACTTAATTTAAACATTGAAAAAATTCAATTTAAATTTTATGCAACTTTTGTGATTAAAGGGACGTAATCAACGGGTTTTCAGAAAATTGATTTTTTTTTATAAAAAATGATCTTCAAATTACAAGAAAATTGTTTCCCTTTTAAACTGGACACAAAAAAAAAAAATAATGGGACATTTAATTTAAAAAAAAATCTTTCTTAGTGTATTTCTCAATGTATAAGACGAACTTTCTTTACACAAAATTTGATGTTAAATACTGTTTTACGTCCTACACTAAATGTATGAATAATAATTAAATTATAAAACTATAAAACGTAAACGTAAGCCGAAAAAAATAAAAAAATAAAGGAACAAGCTCATGAGCTAAAAATACACAACTGGCTGTGGTTTAACAAGCCAACTTCAACCTTTTGATGTTTCTATTAACAAGGACTTTTAGAGAATTTAGAAGAGGGAAATGGAAGAACATTATGAAACAGGAAGATTTTTATGACCCCCCACTAAACGAGGGAAAAGTCTGCTGCTTCTACAGGTGTGCAATGTGGGTGAAGAACTTGTGGGAAAAAAAGAAAGTGATAGTAATTAAAATTAAGTCATTCAAATTTAAGAAATGTGATACAACTACTAAAAACATTGGACGGGACCGCGAATGGTATTTTCTTTGATTTCGTGCATCCAATGTCTGATTCATTTCCAATTCATAGTGAAAAAAAAAACATGAATTTTGTCGATTTTTTTAGCCAAATTCAGTGACATTATTTATTTTAATTTTATGCTTAACCAAAATTTCGAACGTTCTAAAAAGGGTGAAAAAATATAATGTAATACTAATCAAAAAATCATTTGGTCTTTTCTCGTAATAAACAAAGATTTTGACGATAAAACTTTTTTAAGTTTCAGGCATTTTTTCATCATGGCATACTCACTTTTTAGCGAATCTGTGGAGATGTAGATAATTTTTAGAATATCGAATTGAATTTTTGTACTTTCAAGTACAACTGTATCTTTTTTTTTTTTTTTTTTTTACCAAAAAAAACTTTTTCTTCAAAATAAGGGTACATCTTCTTACACCAGTTCAGTCAGTACATTTATTTAAAAAATGCAGTATTTGCAACTTTTCATGTATTGTTGAATGGTGTTTGTATTAAGTTAAGAAAAAGATATATTCTGAAAATGATTTAAAAAATAAAAACCCCAAAAAATAAAACATGCAAAAAATTGTTTAATTGAAAATATATATTTTTTTAATCTTTTACACGAGTTATGGCTTCTACCTTCTTTAAGTTGTAATTTCTTAAATCGTTTTTATTTTTTGAGTAAAAAAAAAGAATGGAATTTTTTAAAAATTTACTTTATGAAAAGTTCATTTTTAAAACTTTTCCGTTTTTTTTTTAATTTTTTTACATTTATCATAAAATTAAAGAAAATTAAATTTAAAAAGAAAATTTTTGTTTGTAGACAAATCCTTTTCCACTCGGCATTCCAGTTAAATGAACTTTTGGCAATGTTTTACCCTTTATGCCCACAAAAACAAAAAAACGACCGTGTCAAAAAGACGGTTATTCACTTGACACGGCAATTTGACTTCCTTGGTAATGTTTATTTTTTTTCAAAAAGCGACGATTAGAATCTTAATAAAACCCAAAATACATATTTTCTTTATTTGGGGTACTGAGAAGATATGAAACACTAATAATAATTTAATTTAGATTTAAATAAAAACTTGTTTCCATAATTATTTATGGTAAATAATAAATATTGCATTATAGTTGGTTTGGTTTCGTTTACATCTGTAAACTTTATTTTGATTTTGCCATTTTTTATAAATTTTTGTTTGAATAAAAAGATTTATTTTCCATTTTATTTAGCTTCCTCCACAGATTCGCTAAAAAAATGAGCATATGATGATGAAAAAATGCTACAAACTTAATAAAAATAATGTTTTATCGTCAGAATCTTTGTTAAGGAGAAAGACCAAAGGATTTTTTGGGGATTACATATTTATTTATATTTTAATTATATTTTTTCATCGTTTTCAGAATATTCGAAATTTTGGTTAAAAATCTTGTTCTTGTTTTTTCTAGCGGGATTCGGGTGGGGGCAAAGATTAGTATTTTAGCAATTGATTTAGAAATTCCTACAAAAATCAAGTAATTGTCAGATTTTAATGAAACTTTCAGGACTTAATCACAAATGAATTAAATTATTTTAGAAATATTTCTCTTTAGAAAATCTTGGTAAAAACTTTTTTTTTATATCTGTTACCCCCCACTTATTTAATTTTATGAAATTTCGAGAAATTAATTTTTGTACTACTTAATGCTTATATTAGTTATATATAGAACTTCTTGGCTAATTTAAATCATCAATTTGAGTTTGTAAAACAGAACCCCCAGTTACTGAAAATCTGCTCAAAATTGTAAAATAAAAAAAAGACATTATTCGATTAGAAAGGCTTTGAAATGATTTTATGGATAAGATATATTAAGGGCACTATTGTCTTAAGAAAGAAAAATCTTTCGTTGAATAATGAATTTTTATCAGAATTGTTTTCAGTTTTTCAAATTTTAATTAGAATTATTTATAAACTTTTAATTTTCTATATTAATTTGTACTGGTTAGAGATGTTATTGTTATTAAGTAAAAACTATATTTACTAATCATAAATGGCAAAACTTACTACAATCCAGTGACAACCAATATTCTAAAAAGAATTTTGAATTTTTGGGGGCAATTTTTATAAACATGGACATCCACACACAACATTATGAGAAAATAAGTGCAATAACTATAGTAAATTTAAAGCTAAAGAACCTAAAATTTAATGAAACAATAAATTAGAGAGAATATTTTCCTAAATTGTTAAGATTACGGGGTAGTTAAAACATATATAAATATGGCACTCATGTTATATTCCTCAAGTAATTTTTAGATCTGTCCACTGGAGAAAAAAATTAGATAAACTTCCATCTGTCATTCAAGCTGTCAACACCTTGAATAAACACCTACCTCTCTATTAAAAAATGCATTTCTGTAATATGTTAAACAAAAAGTAATATTTGTTTCAAATCAGATTCATTAAACTTTAATTCAGCTAATATTCCTCAAATAAAGTTTCAGAAAAATATATTTTATTTTTGAAAGATTTTTTTAATAAAAGGAATTGCATTGTGATGAAAGATGGCTAAAAATGGTGCTAAAATCAGCTATTTTTAGTGATCTCTAAACAAAAACTACTTCCAGTCAATTCAAATTAGTTTTTGAGTAAAGGATTTTGCTTATTGGAAATATTAAATGTAATCTATTAGCTTGAAATCAAAACTAAAATAAAAGATTCAAAAACAAAATTTAATTATTAAAAATTAATGTTTTAAACTTTGGGTATGGATTTTCTTTAGAGGTACGTAATTTTATTTCTTTATATAAAATGTTAAATAATAAATGTTTATCATGACTAAATAAGACTGAATAAAAATAAAATTTGTCACTTAGCTGTTTTATATTGTATTCAGCGATTCAACTCCGTCAAGTCATAGTTTAGAATAACAAATTCAGCATTCAGTATTTAAGAACTCAGGTGAACCATTTGATTCTTCTATCTCTTTTTGGCCAAGGACAAGAGCAATGATTCCCAACATGGGGTACATGCCCCACCGGTAGGGCATGGTAATATTTTGGTGGGACATGTGTAGAATATGTACTCTTCGGTTTACTATACCAACGTAAGCTCAAATTTCATTTTGCATTATTATTTCATGATTAAAATGATCAAAGTATATTACAGAAGAAGCTTTCATTCAAATATTTTATATTTCTGCCTTTCAGTTCTCTGTTATGTTTTTGAAACTATATATATTTAACTGTCTCTTTGTTCTTTTTAATTTTTCTCTTTCATGGACGCCATGGTCTTTGGAGGTTTGTTTAGAGACCAAGTTAATGGCCTTTTAAGCTTCCTTCATGTGAATTGCAGTAAAATTTTGAATATGTAAGAATTAAATATTACAGGTGGGTACCAGAATTTTAGAAATACTAAAGTGGGGCATGGACTAGAGGCTCTAATAAATTCTGAATTGGTTAAGCATCTCACCTTGCAGGGTCTTATTTCAGACAAGCAATACAGCTTTCACTTCTTGAAGTCAAGTGCTGATGTGTTAACAATTATTGCTGAAAGAGTGTGTCAAGCTTTAAATAAGAATGGTGAAAATAGGGTTGTTGGTTTGAATATCTCAAAGGCATTTGACAGGGTTTGGTATACTGGCCTTTTCCACAAGTAGAACGGTTATGGTATTTCTGGATGAATTTTTGAACTGATTTAGTCTTTCTTATCAAATCAAGGAATGAAAGTTGTCTGGAATGGCTACTCTTCTAGATCTTTTTGCATTAATGCAAGTGTTCCCCAGGGCTTGAACCTATGTAGTTTCTAATTTTCATAAACAATCTTCCTAATGTCATCAATTCTTGACTTGGTATCTCTGCTGAAAATACAACTTACTCCTGTCTTAATATTAAGTTTGATTGGTTTGATATGTTCAAATAGACAGCTGATCTCAAAGACAATCTACTTTCTGTTGTTAACTGAGGCAAGGAATGGCTTGTTAATTTTAATGCCTCCAAAGTAAAACTACTCTCTTTTAATCATCTGAGTGGAGCCTTTTACCTTCCATCAACATGGCTGATGCTAACCTCTAGAAGAATGACTCATTGCACTTTCTCAAGCTAATGTTTTCCATTTAGATGAAGTGGAAAGACTAAACTGAATCAATTGCTAAGTCTTCAGCTAGGAAATTTTGCTCATTGAGCCATGCCAGACAATTTTTCTTCCCAGAAATTGATCTTAGATATAAGTCTACCATTCATCCCTGCTTAGAATATTGCTGCCACATCTGGCCTGCTGCTCCTGCACCAGGCCAAACGTGGCAGCAGTTCTTGATAAAATCCAAAGAATCTGAAAATGGTATTGGTCCTGACCTGGCATTTTGGCTTCAGTAACCTTCTCATTGATGTAACATAGCCTCCCTGTGCCTTTTCATTAAATACTTTCAAGGCAATTGTTCTGTGGTATCTAGACTTCTTGAATTTTAACGCAGTACTAGAATGGCACCAAGGTCTCATTTTACAATTGAAATGGCTAAATGTAACTAAGTTCTATGCTTATGATTTCTTCTCTTGTAATTCTCATTTGTGTAACTCTGTTCTGGCTTCTGAGTCAAGTTTGATCTTCAAAAATTTAAATGCAATGTCAATTGTTATCTTCTGTCTTCTTAATTCCAGTTCTTTTATTGTCTTCTCTCCTTAATAGTAGTTTTTCTCATATTCTCTAACACTCAGTAACCCCTTGCGTCCTAATGGCTTTATTGCCTTTGATCTTCAAAAATTTAAATGCAGTCTCAGCCGTTATCTTCTGTCTTCTTAATTCTTGTTCTTTTATTGTCTTCTCTCCTTAATTGATGTTTTTCTCATATTCTCTAACACTCAGTAACCCCTTGCGTCCTAGTGGCTTTATTGCCTTTGATCTTCAAAAATTTAAATGCAGTCTCAGCCGTTATCTTCTGTCTTCTTAATTCTTGTTCTTTTATTGTCTTATCTCCTTAATAGTAGTTTTTCTCATATTCTCTAACACTCAGTAACCCCTTGCATCCTAGTGGCTTCAGCATGAAACAACTAAATCTAGCATATTGTTTTTATGAATGTAAACAAATGCCAATCAACCCGGAGTGCTCCAATCCATTTTACTGAAGAGCTTTGCATTAATGCAGGTGGCTGTTGTTTATAGAATTAGCCTATCACTCAACAGTGCTCAATTGAAATATATTTTCAAGAGAATATATATATATATATATATATATATATATGTAAAATGTTAAATATCAATCTAAGTTTCTACTGGACATAAAGTGAAGGATTAGTTTCTATAGTCATTAAGTAATAAATTGCCCCTCCCCACTCCAATTAGTACATTGACTTGCATAATAAAATCTGACAATAAAATTGCTATTAACCAACCAATGTTGGTCAAACTTTTAAGATATGATTATATTTATATGATAAATATACCATGATAAATAAAAATACTTAGCCTGTATAAAAATATTGATATTAACACATTTTGGCAATGCCAGATATTTTCATGATAATAAACTAAGTACAATATATTTTATTTATAAATAAATCCAAAAGACATTGATGAGACATATATTTGATTAACAATTTCTCATATAACTGGTAAAATTTTCTTTTTTATATTTCAAGTTATTATGCACTCCTTGGCATTCTACAGAATGTCCTTAAAAACTGAACACATAGGCAAAAGTACTTATTTTCAAGAAATGAAATTTTCAACAACATTTTATTGAATTGGAATATTAACAAATAAACATCGTCAATATGATTTCCATCACTTGTGATGTAAAAGTTGATGCACTTTGCAAGATTCACGTGAACTCGATGCAATGACTTCACATTGTCATCTGTTTTAGCACATTCACTCTTTATGCATTTAATAAAGTGTGTTGCATCTGTGATTTTCATTCAATACACCTTCTCCTTTAGCAGACCCCCCCAAAAAAAAAGAAGTCAATTTTTTCTTTGTTTGACAAAACCAAGTTTAATCTCTGGAGGTGAAAAAATATACTTAATATGATTTTCTGTGTCCAGACTTTAGGGACACCCTATATAACACTATATTAGGTATTGACCAATTGGATATTGATTGCCTATATAAATATATTTGATGGTATTGTCTTAACCTTTTTAGTAGGTACCATGTGCAATACACACTTGGGCGATCAGGTCGCTTTTTGATTCTTGATTGACTTGGAAGAACAATTCCTAAGGTAGGCTTCCTGTGGTATACTAGTTGACAATCAAGGCTATAGGACCCAGTCTACACTGATATTTAACCCAAGTGTATTTATGTATGACTGAATATAATAAACTTGACCAGAATTAGAACTCAGCTCTCCAGTTTTGCATTCCAAGCTATTATCCATTGCACCACCTACGCATTTAAGCTTAAAGCATTTAGTATTCCTTAGTGGTCACCCATCTAGGTACTGACAAGTCTCAACGTTGCTGAGCTTCAGAGATCAGACGAGAATCAGTATTTCAATGTGATATGGCCAAGAGGCTTTCTTTTTTTTTTTACATTTTTGATATGACGTTACATTTTGATGCTGCTAAATCTTATACCACAAAAGTGTCAAGCCACAAGAGCCATCTTGTTACTCCAGCTGTCCCGGTCTTGGCAAAGCATCAGACCATCTTCCACTGTCAGATTAATCTGATGGAGATTCTGATGGATGACATCCTTCAAACTGCTGTGTGGTCATCGCCAGTTTACAGATGGCAGGCCGAACTGGTAGATGACATCTTGGTGGAGCCAATCAGTGGTGAGGGGGCAATCACATCAGCCCAACTTGCAACAGTGCCACTCCTTTCATGTTGGTGGGCCAGGACAACACAGTTGACTACCAAGGCAGCAACCCCAACACCTGGCGAGCTTGCGTTGGACTAAAACAGGGTCAGGTGAATCTTTCTATTGTTATGATACCCACCAGACATTTTTTTTCAATTTTGAGCTCCTCACAAAATAACGGAAGGTATAAGAGTTGATCAGGACATTGAAGAAAAGTCAACACGGCAGATATCATAACAATGTCCACACAAAAAAAGAAAGAAACTTTCACGTTGAAGTAAAAGTAGATACATCATTTCACAGCCCATTGATTTCATGAGAGAAAAGAAAACGCAGCTGAGAAGGAAAGAGATGAACATGTCATGGTTGAATAAACCTAACCTCAGTCAGCAAACGCAATTCTTTGTTTGGCAGTCCAATACGGTTGTCATCAACTTGTTGAGAAAAGGTCATTATAAAAATGGAAAAAAATTGACAGATGAATGGTTCTATTTCTTTCTGATGTGATAATGTTTCAGCAAGTGAGTTAGCAAAGAAAGGAAAGAAAAAGTGCTTGTTGCAAGTGTTTTTTTTATTTTTTACCATTAATAAGTATTAATTTTTTTACTAGTACTTTCATCTTTATTTTTATTAGATGAAGCATTGTCAGCCATTTTTATTAATTTTTGACTAGCATTTACTTTCATCTTCATTTTTTATTAGATTGTTCTAAGGAACTTTCCACTATGGTACCTAAACTTTATGAATTGAAGTGCAGTACTAGATTAGCAGCTAGGTCTCATCATCTTGCAGTTAAAATGGCTGGGATGTAATCACAAGTTCTATGCAAAGTTTCTTCTCTCGCACTTCTTGCTTGTGTAACTCTATTTTGGATTCTTGTTTCCTCAAAAATTTAAATGCAATGTCAATCATTATCTTCTGTCTTCTTAATTCTTGTTTTTATTGTCTTCTCTCCTTAATAGTAGTTTTTCTCATATTCTCTAACACTCAGTAACCCATTGCATCCTAGTGATTTGCCTCACGTGGAGTGAAATGATATATATAACGACTATTATTAATTTTTGACTAGTAATTAATTTCATCTTCATTTTTTATTAGCTGAAGCATTGTCAGCCATTATTATTAATTTTCAACTGGGATTTACTTTCATCTTCATTTTTTATTATCTCAAGCATTGTCAGACATTATTATTAATTTTCAACTGGGATTTACTTTCATCTTCATTTTTTATTAGCTGAAGCATTGTCAGACATTATTATTAATTATTGACTAGGATTTACTTTCATCTTCATTTTTTATTAGCTCAAGCATTGTCAGCTATTACTATTAATTTTCAACTAGGATTTACTTGCATCTTCATTTTTTTATTAGCTGAAGCATTGTCTGCCATTATTAATTATCGACTAGGATTTACTTTCATCTTCATTTTTTATTAGCTGAAGCATTGTCAGCCATTATTAAATTCTGACCTGTAAACTTTTTGTTTTAGCTATCAAAATAAAGATAGAAGATATAAACTTCAAAATCTCATCAAAGGATGTGTATTTCTTAAAAAGGATAATTAAACTTTGCTTTATGGTTCCTCATGACCTAATTGGTAAGATGCACTCTTTATTCAAGTGCTTTCTATCTATCACTATTCCCGTCTATCTATATATATCTGTCTATTCTTTCCTATCTATCCATTCCTCTTCATATCTGCCCAACTTGGCCAAAATCTACCTCAACCAGTATATATCTATATAAATTTATCAGTGTTTTTGTTTTTCTCTGATTATTGTCAATATTTCCAATGAATCCAATTTTCTAACTGACTGTTTCTCTTTCAGGCATTTGTCAAGAACGGTTTTCATCAAATATCTTGAAGCACATCTAAAATGAAAACTTACAAACATAAGGAATTTTCTACTTGCTGGAATATTTTTTATTTGGGTGGCAATCCATTTAATCGGCAACTTTAAGTGATTAAAAGCCAAATAAAAGTTAATTTTACAAATTGTCTGTCTTAAGAATTAATAAAATGCTATATAGTTTAAAATTTCTATTTCATAATTTTCAATCTATATCATAAAAGAAGAGTTGTCTCTCTGTCTAACACTGTTTGATTTTACATGTTTGAGTGACATATATACACTTGTGCCATTTAATGCATACATACACATAATTTAGATGAGATTGAAATAAGATATTAAAATAATACATTTCTTTCCCACCCAGTCTGAACCATCTTTACCCGGGGCTGAGCAATAAAATCAAAATTGGAGAAAAAAAATAAAAAAAAATTTATTTTTTATAATTCCTATATAGATATCTTGATGCAAGGTGTAATTTTGTTGATAATTTTAACATCAATTAAAAAAACAATGGAAGTACAGTGATAGCATGACTTATGAGTTCAATTCGTTCTGTAACAGAGCTCGTAACTCAAATTATTCGTATGTCAAATCAATTTGACCCATTGAAATGAATTGAAATGCCATTAATCTGTGCCAGAAAAACAAAAAAAAAAAACACTGAAAATTTCTTTGTTACATTTTTTTAAAAAATGTACTTATAAATAAAAAAATATTGTATAAAAACACAATACAATTGAATGTACTACAATAAATTGATTTTATTAAGCATTTACCTTGGAGATTAGATGACTTGAAGATGCTGACAGAGGTGGAAGAGAAAGGCTGAACTGAATAACTGAGTTTTATTTGCTGATTTTTACCCCTTTTCACTATGCTTTCTTCACTTTCTGCAGGGCTTTTCAATCCTTTTCAGAATGAGTATACCAAGTATCATTAAATAGGTGCCGTCGCACGTTCAGCTGCAACTTTTTCTGGGTGTTTCTTTTGAATAAAGTCCAAAAGTTTCTCCCACATTCCCAACATTTTCTTTATCTTACTTGTAGAGTTAACCTCATCTATTTGCTGCAAAACCTCCATGCCCTGCTGCGTCTGTAGCTTCTTTAGCTTCTCCATTGTCAGTTCCTCGGATTGCTTCTCGATAAGCTTGTTGACGTTGCCTTCATCCAAGTTCAGGCCAATGGACTTCCACTACTGCTTTAGGTTCAAGTCTTTCAAAGTCTGTTTCAGACCTCAACCTCAGGTCACAGCTTCTTCCATGCAGAGATCAAGATCATCTTTGCAACACCCTGTCAGGCCATATCTATAATTCTTAGGTATATCACAATGTTATAGTGGTCCTTCCAGAACTCACAAAGGGTGAAGTTTGTGCTTTCCATCACCTCATAGCAGCGATGGAACAGGTGCTTGGTGAAGAGCTTCTTGAAATTTAGAAATCTCCTGCTGGTTCATGGGCTGCAGCATAGGGGTGCTGTTGGGTGGAAGTAGAGAACCTTTATGAACTTGAACTCTTAAAGGATGTCATCTTTGAGGTTAGGTAGGTGAGCAGGTGCATTGTCAAGGACGAGAAGAGCTTTCAGGGGTAGGATACTTATTAACGTCAGGACCAAAAACCAAATTCACCCACTCCACAAAGAACTACCTGGTGACTCACGCTCTCGAGTTTGCCTTACACATAACCTGCAGTTTTTCTTTCAGAATCTTATGTGACTTAAAGGTTCTGGGTTTTTCTGAATGATAAATGAGCAAGTTTAATCTTGCAGTCACTGCTTGCATTGGCAAGGGTTAGCCTATTCTTCATGTGTTTGTGGCCTGGCATCCTCTTCTCCTCTGCTGTTATATAAGTTTTCCTTGGCATCTTCTTTTAAAAAAGTCCTATCTCGTCACAGTTGTTGTGGTGGTGATGGTGGGTGGGTATATCCTTCGGCTGCTATAAATCCAGCAAAAGTTTTGAGGTAACCCTCAGTTGCCGTCATATCCGAGCTCGCTACCTCACCATCAGTGTAAATACCGATCCACTTGTTAAAATTCTCAAACCAGCTCTGACTGGCTTTAAACAGTTCACCTGATGCCTCGTCAGTCAAAGTGTCTGCTGCAGCAAATCAGTGTAAATAGCTCATTTCTTCTCACAGATTATAGCCTCTGTCACGGTATCTCCTGTGTGCTGCTTCTCTGTCAACCATATGACCAACAACTTCTGCATATTTTCATGGATATATGTCCCGTTTAGAAATTATTTTAGTGCCTTTGGCTGACATTACAGCCTTTATTGACCCCTTCTGCTTTGCTAATTACACTCACACCTTGGCCATGTTTTTTGATAATTTCCTTAATTCAGAGCACATCGTCCGCTTCTTCATCTCGGCACTTTCCTTTGCACTCGCTTTCTTTGGACCCATGGTTTGAAAAATGAAGTTTTGTAAAATAACTGCAAGCACAAATGTGAGTGTAACACTGATGCTTCCACTGCAAGCTAACCACTTAAAGTGAAGGAGTGAAACACGGGATGTTGGGCAGATGTTGCAGTGTTGGTCACACCAGCTAGCAGTGGTGGATCTGTAGCTGGCTCGTAACCCGAATTTTAGCTCTCGACACTAAGCAAAAAAACAAAACAAAAAAAAAACAGCCAAGAGATGGCTTGTATCTCAAAAAACAAGTTGGGACAAGTCAAGGTAGCATTGTATTTACATTTTTCAAACCTGCATGTATATTTGTATTTTAAAAGAAAAAGGATGTTGCAATTTTTTGTTCTATTAAATTTAAAAAAAAAATAGCTTAAATTACATAATTACTTCCAGAAATTAACCTTTAAGAGAAGGGGGTTCAATTTTTTTTTTTTTTTAATCAATTCACCTCAAGCAAAGCAATAATGCCACTAAAATGCAAGGGGCAACTGGGAGTGAAAGAGAATGAAAAAACTTTAGAAGGAACTAGAAACCCAATCCTAAACAGGGAACAAGAGATAAATCTCTACTCCTGTTCAAAAGGCTGAGGCGGAGTGCGAACTCAGTGATAAGTAAACCTAACTACTCCTGTTGAGGAGGAGAAAAAAAAAAAAAAATTCACAATGCAAGGCCAATGCTAAAATGGTCCCTTACTTTGTGTCCATATTTATTCACAACCGGACCTTTTTCATTAATCCATTATTAAAGTATTGCAGCCTAAAATGAATAAAAAAAAAAAAAACAAACTTTGCCTTTTCTTTTTCTGTGCAACTATTAACTCAATTCAAGCTTTACATCAAAATAGAAAGGTTTCTTCTGGCATTATACATATTTAAAATTGTATCTCTAATTTCAAAACAGGGATGTATTTCAGCAAATATTGCTGTTTTCGAAATAATTTCAATATAAATTTTATGTGGTAAATTTTTATTCTTAAAAATGTATATAAAAGTAGGCTCATCCAATCAGTGGCTAGTATTAATTTAAAACTGTATAACGCCTAAGCATTATTTAGAATTCTAATGATTTTTCTTGGAAAAGGGTCTAGCCTTCATTGGGCAACCATGTGACCCCCAGAAGGTATAAAAACTAAAGCGCATGAATCATGCGCCAGTGAGACTAGAAGCTTCCAACTGGAAATCTGAAACTTTTTGTGAGAATTCCAGCCGAATATCGTGAAGCTAAACAAACCTTTCTCAAATACTGCATCAGAAACTTTACTGCTCACTACAAAAAAGAAGCTGCATCTACTCTTGTAAAAACTACACAAGTAATGTACTAAAAACAAAAACTTTTTTTCTCACACAATTTCAAGTTACAACCTTTTCTAAAAAAAATACCCGGCACATTTCACAAAGAAAAAAATATATCAAGTGATAATTCTATTTCAATAACAAATTTATCTGTCTATATTTCTGAGATGAGGTATTATGTACATTATTTACATCATTTGGACTATTGTCCTCATCTTTGTTGCCATATTTATCACAACGTTTCGGACATTGTACACTCCAGCCTTCTTCAGTATCTGCCTATACTTCTGCGATGAGGTATTATGTACACTATTTACATTATTTGGACTATTGTCCTCATCTTTGTTGCCATATTTAGTACAATGTTCTGGCCCTTCAGTATCTGTCTATATTTCTGAGATGAGGTATTATGTACACTATTTACATTATTTGGACTATTGTCCTCATCTTTGTTGCCATATTTATCACAACGTTTCGGACGTTGTACGCTCCGGCCTTCTTCAGTATCTGTCTATATTTCTGAGATGAGGTATTGTGTACATTTCCTCAAGGACACATGGCACAGTGGATAAAGGCGTTAGTTAGATCCAGTGACAGGACCCAAAGAGTGTGAGTTCAATACCTGGCTAAGGCAGTGGAGAACTTTCAGAGGGAAATTAACAGGAGATAACTGACATTCATTAAACATGGCATGTGGAACTAGAACAGTCTACCCCAGTGAGCGAAATAAAGGGTTCAGTTCAACATTCCAACCACCTGAAGAAGGCCGGAGTGTACAACAGCCGAAACGTTGTAATAAATATGGCGACAAAGATGAGGACAATAGTTTGAATAATGTAAATAATGAACAAATTTATCATCTTGCAAGTTCGCATACCAGACTCACAACATATGTTAAATTCATTCATTTCCGTATTTATTATTTTAAGTTCTATTTTTTAATATGTGATGTAATTGTAATGAATATAAAAAAAGAAACCTCTCTGCAAAACCATTCAAAGTTAAAGACAGACAACTTTGTTAGTTTTATAAAAATATTCTTGCGAGCAAAATTTACTGATTTGTTTTAAAAGAACAGTATTTTATAATTTAAAAACTGATTTACAAAACGAAACAAATCAAAACATCCAATTTTACATTGACTGAAATGTTCCAAGACAAAACACAGTTTTGTGTAATATTCAGTTACAGAAATTATTATGAACAATACCTTTTAAAAGAAAGGAGGGAAACTTTCCTGAGAGCAAACAAAAGAAAAACGTAAAAAGCCCCAAAAGATACAATCTCTCTGAATTTTATTTCAGCAACAACAAAGGTAAATTTTTGTATATAAATTCAAATATCTCTTTCTCATATACAAAAGAGTCATTTTGAAATTTTTGAGAATGTTATTATTGACCTTGTGCCAGGCGGACAACGAAATTTAAATGTTTGTAGAGTTTTCTTCACACAGACTAATCAGTTATAATTAACCAAAAAATAATAAAAAGCCTTCTGATAATATTTTTTCTAAAATCAATACTCTTAACTCTGCAAGGCATACATTGGCAATCAAGCCACCACTTTAGAACGATTTGTTCCTCATTTATGATGTAATATTTGACCAAAACTAAAATAATTCTTGAAAAATTAAAATCATATTTGGACAAAGCAGGTCAAATAATAAAAATAGATTTCCAGAGAAAATTTTATGAATTCACCTTCAATTTTAATCAGAGTAGTTTTAACTTAGTGTTGGGGCCAGAAATAAAGACACAAAGAGAGCAATTGAGTTAAACAAATATATTAACAGAAAAACATTAATAAAATCATATACAAACAAGCAAGAATGTTAAGCTGACTGCTGGAAACTACATGGTATTTACTTGACCCCCCACTGAGTCAGGTTGTGATACAAGGTCAGTTTTTAACACGGGGATGTGTTTTTACTCGGGCAGCTGGTCTTAGCTAGTCATAGCTTGTCCAAGCTGGTCCAAACTGGTCATAGCCGGTCCAAGCTAGTCATAGCCGTGATACCACCAGCACAGGCACAGAGCCCTGTGACCGATAAGTATCCGAATGCATACACCCCTGCAAGGAGGAATTTACGCACTCTGCTGGAAATTACACTCTCTAAAAGCAGTACCTGCCCTCATTTGTAACAGGGAGAGTCCATCTGTGCATGGGTAAATTACCATAACATATTTTCATCATCATTAGAGAGCATTGTATACCTGTGGTACTTCCCAAAAAAGATCAGCATAAACGAAATGAAAAGAACCTTTTTCTGTTTTATTAATTAACTAGGAGTAAAGTCCGGCGTTGCCCAGGAGTAAACTTCCTCTGAATACTCATACTCATTTTGTACACGCATGTAAGGCTGAAGTCTATCAGAACTGATGGCCACCCACGTAAAAACGTAATGTACACAAGTTGTCGGTATTCATCAGCACAACAGAAGAAAAAATTGTAAGGTCAAAATTAAAATGGTCAAGTTCAGTACAAACACAGGCTTTAGGAAGTTTTTGGTGAGTGGCAGATGGCTTCGTATTCCGATGAGATGATTTTATTATCCCTGAGTGCAAGACATTACATGAAGCCCTGTGTCAGTTGCAACATAGTAAAACGCAATAGCGTGAAAGGGAGACGCGTCTTTTTCCCAAAAGACGGCGCTGTCACTACCGCAAACAGAACCACATAACAGAAGTATCAGGGTGAGTACTTGTAAGTGGCACAAATTTTTTTGTAGTTTTTAATAGCCAGTTGGGGTGAACATGAAGCGTACGTAGCGTTACCTAAAACAGCCCTTATGGTAAGGGGAGAAACACACCAACGGTGTACGGCAGAGAACGCATATTATAACTCTGCAGGCTGCTCTTCTTTTATCATCCCACTTCTTTTTGCTGAGGTCTGAAACCCGTGGACGCACTCGACTTCTCTGACAATTAAATGAATCCACCTTCCCACGTATTGGTTTTGTGTTGCAACTGAATATGGTTACGTGGTTGATATGTAAGTGCAAATGCAGCTATGGCAGGGTTGAAGTGATAAGGGACCATCTGGTGAGCAAGACAACCTTTAATGAAATGTCTTAGTAATGGCAAGCGGATACTACGATGGCCTTTAAATGAACTGGGTTCAAAAATGAAGGAACCTACGATGCAGCTGACATAAAGATGTGTACATTGTGTTTAAACGTGACCAACCATGGGCTATAGGACTTCTGTGTAGGTAATATTTTTAGCTTTGTTTGTTGGAGAGTAAACATAAACATTATCCTTACTCCATACTCGGGAGCAGCCTATGTAAAGCTGTCCATGGGCAAAACACGGTTCACCTAAATGCAGACCCGCGATGCTGTGCGTCTGTCCTTGCAATTTGGCCATTGTTGCTGAGCCGTGCTCGCTGTACCCCAGGGCTTTCTGAAGCTCTGGCAGACGCAGTAGATCTGGAATTCCTCAAACGATGATTAGCGGTCTGCACAGGACTTTCTAAAGCTCTGGCAGATGCAGCAGCGCTGGCATTTCTTAAATGACAAATAGCGGTTTGTTGAGGTTGTTCCGAAACCCTGGAAGATGCTGTAGCCCTAGCATTCTTAAGACAACACGAAGTGGCTTCTTCAGGGCCTTCTAAAGCTCTAGAACATGCTGGTATTCCTTAAACGCCAAAGGATTGTCTATGTTGGGGACTCGGAAGCCCTGGCCCTAGAAATGTGTATTGCGTCCTGTGAATTCTGTACTAAACGCTCTTCAGTTTAAAGTCTAGCGTGTCGTGATGACATAACTGATGCCAGCCTTTCAGTCTGTTCAGCGGTACTTTCTGCAGAGATACGGGCAGCAGAGCATGAGCCATCTGAGAAAGGCACAACGAAGTTTGCTCTATGGTTTCACTTGCCCTTGCTGCTCTTGTAGCGGAGGCAGCAGCTGTGCGTTGTCCAAAAAGTTTTCTTCTCTTAGGCGGCATTTTAACCAATTTTAAAAAGGCAAACATAATAAAAGGTATGTAGGTTTTTTGAGTGCAAAACATATGTGTAGTCTAAACGTAGGCAGGTTAGAGGGATCCCAAAGATGTATGTAACTGTATCAACAGGGGATCGAAGACAAAAAAAGTAAAGTTTAAAAAATTCAACTAAAGCTAAAATGGTAGTAGGCAATTTGGGAAGTAAATTCAATAAACACGGAAACTGATGTAGTTATAACCAAGAAGTAAAACAACAGTTTGGATACATAATCAACAACTTGCGGTTTCCGTAAGAAGCAAATGAAGTGATCCAAGTGCGGGACAGTAATCGCTGAAGTGTGAACACGCATGCAAGTTATGGTATAAAGAGGCAGTTGGCCGGTTGACCTTGAGTGCACATACTAAGGTGACGTACGTATGCACATGCACACGTGTGCGTAAGAGAACTACTCACACGTATGATTGGATGGGCCCATGGTTAAATGCTTGTAACCGTGCCAATGAGCTTGCAACAACCTTGAACAGTTGACGTGATTGGTTAACCTCTAGCTGGGTTAGTCAAAGCAGTGCACAGTGGTGGATGACGTTTCAAAACAGTATCTGGCGACTTTATTGTATCGGGTTTTTTATTGATAAATATGAAAGCTATGTAGTTCCTTAGTCCCAAAATAGCCTTTTTGATTTACGTCGTCACCGATGTAGCAGAGTCTCTCAAAGTCAGCCAATCAGAATTTTCTTTGAAAATTTTGAGAAGCCAAGAGATACGAGGCAGTTTTATTGATCAAAAGTTGAAAATACAAGCGTTTTTACACTTCTTACGAACAAAATTTGAAGCAATATTAATTTCGTTTGCTGATGGATGATGAAGGCATTTAAGTAGCACAAATTTAGATGAAAGCGTGTAAGAACTTTTTTTGGGCAGTGATGCATAGTAGTAAAATTATAGCGAGTAGGTGCCTTTTGCTACACGTAAATGGCATGCAAAGACATAACAGTCCCGCGGTGTCTCCTCGAATGAAAAAATGCAATCAAATGTGAAAAATTGGATAATTGGGGGGTGGGGAGTGATTCTGTCCACTTGGCTTAAAAGTGGTGGCATGAAGTGGCATGAAATGTGTTAGTGATTGCTCACTGAATTCAATCCTATGCTTTAGTAGGTGTAATGGGCTACAAACACCTAGAAAGCAGCAGTTTCATCATTTTTTTACTGATTTTTCTGGTAAAATTTGACATGTAGCTTTGTAAATCCCTTTTAAAATGGCCTTGACATTTACTTTACTGTGCAAATGCAGAAAACATGGAAAGTAATGCATGCCTGCATTGAAACATTAAAAGATCCTTTTTAAAAACCATGGTATGAACGTTAAATCCTGAAATAAAAGTAGAGTACCTTAAACCTCTTTTTGGAGTGCAAAGTTCGGTTGTGACAGAAATCCTTCATTGTTTTAACTTTTGCATCCAAAACCAAAATATGGCCATTCTTGTTCTTTCTTATTCCCATATAAGCACTTAAATCCGACTTTTTTCTAATTATGTCACCGCTATTAATTCTGACATGAAAAGTGCCCATATCTGCTTGTGTGCAGTGAATGCACATAATTACACACGTGTGCGTCTGATCAAAAATAAAAAAACGATAATAATGATTTAAATCAATTTTTGGCGTTGTCAAAACCTCCACAGGACCATTAGCAGTAACTGATCAAATCTTGTTGAAAAATGTAGGAGATCCGATCAAACACATAAACAAACACACACACATTCTGCCTTTTATATATATATATATATATATATATATATATATATAGATAATTATATAAGATTAATTATAGTGTCAAAAATAATTATAATAAAGTAATTATAAAAATTTTTAATTATCATTAATTCACTCTTTCTAATCCAATGAAAATTTACCCTAATTTTCTCCTCTACACACACAACAAACATAGGACATTCTATCAGAAAGGCAGCCAACACGGACAAGCCATCAACACATATGTCAACAAAAATTTCAACTCCTTTTCTAGGCCATTTTAGTAACTATCTCTTAGCACTCTACAAAAATTTGAAGTAAGAAAACCCGAGATATTTCTTGTATTTTCTAACTAAATTATCTGGACACTCATCACACACATCTATAAAATACTTACAAGAAAGACGGTATACACTTTACTTATTCTTTATTGTCAGATTCCGATCCATATTTGATTTACATTTGACCCCCAAACTCATAATTTTACTCAGTATTACTCAGTCTCTAGTGTCTCCAATATCACATAACAACCAGATAATAAACTAAAATTTACTAAAATAAAATTTCTTCCCCACAAGGTTATTTACCTTACCTCCTCGCGAGGGCAGGATGTGGCACAAGGCCGTTTTTAATGCGGTGAAAAACCAAGCCCGTAGACTCGGGCAAAAATTCCCTGTAGACCCCATAAAAAACGTCTGTCTACCATCCTAGACAAGACTCTGCCCTTCGGCACAGCCTCGTCTGGGTTGTTCTCTGCCCGAAGGCAGAGAGTTCGACGAGCATAGCTGGAGACAAATCTCCAACTAATTGCTGAAGCAAGTTTTCCTCCCCACAAGATCTTAAAAAAGGGTTAGCTTCATTTTTATACTCTTGGGTATTGTTTATCAAAAGACTAATAAATTTTCTGGGAAAACAGAATTTGATTTTCATCTCAACATAAAAAGGCTTGAAGAAAAGACTAGAATTTGAAATTTCAAACTGATATCCTTCATTCAGTTCATACCACTCCCTAATAAGAGTTTAATAAATTTGAAATAAATGTCTGAAAAGAAACTCGTTTGGATTTTGAACTGAAGTAAATAGGAAACATGGGTGATGCTCCAACAACACTGTACGATCTCAAGAACATTTCTTCATATTCCCTGCTGAAATGGGGAGGAGGTTCTGTCTTCAAATACAGTAAATGCAAGCACCTTAAATGATAGTGTCAATCTAGAAGAAGGCTCAAGAATAGGTTGGCTGAAATATGATGGCAACAACAAAAAAGATAGTCAGATCAAGTCTCGGAATAGAACCAAGGTATGGAAAAAAAATGCTAATCCCTAATACCATATTTGATGACAAATATAACTCACTGCCACCCTCCCACCAATTCCAAAAATATTAAAATTTCATAAATTTGTAATAAAAGATTCTTTAAACGAGGAATAAAAGAATTATTATATTTGATGGCACATAAAAACTGATTCTTACTCTTGATTAAATTTGTAAATATATAATTTTTTAACAAAATGTTTGAAAAGAAACTTGTTTGGATTTTAATCTGGACAGAATAGGGAACATTGGTGATGTACAAGTAACATAGTACAATGCAAAAAATCTTAATATTCTAAGCAGAAATTGGGAGAGGAAGTTATGCCTTTAAATACAGTAAGTGTAAAGACCTTAAAAGATGGTGTCTATACGGATTATAGACATGAAGAAGGCTCAAGAATAGGTTGGCTGAAATATTATATGTTAATCCTTCATCCTTCTCTGGGGAGGTTATACCAGGTGCTGCTGTTGTGGCTTCTGTAGCAAGTTGGTTTTTATCTGTTGGCCTTGCTTGCCCCACACTCAACCAGTTTTGAATTCACAGTAATTGTTCTCCTAGACTGGTTACCAATCAAGGCTAGAAAGGTAATAAGAGGGTTTCATAAATTTCTAATAAATCTATGAAAATTGTATGGATTTTGAATTTCCTTAAATAGTGAACAAATATCAAGTATCAGTAAGATATTCTGATCTAAAAATATTTTCTTTGTATTCCCTGCTGAAATGAGTGATCAATTGTTTTTTTTTAAGGTTTATAAACCCTTTGTGTGTGTTTTTTTATGTGTGAATATTAACAATTCTTTAGAGATAGCAATGATTTTTTCCAGATACAAGTCCTACTATTTAACCCATAGCTGGGGGAGATAGATTCATACATTTCCCAAGAGTATTTGCACATAAGTGAATGGTAACAAGCTTGACTGGAAATGAAACTGGGCTCTCAGATTTCTCATTTTGAGACGCTATCCATTACACCAGGGATATCTAAACTGAGTGTCCCCTGAGGGCCACACACAACAACCAATTGTGCATATTATAACTAATTGGAGTCATTTAATAAAACTTATTGCAGAATATTTTTGTTACTTAAATTTAGAAACACACAATGTGCATACAAATGTTTTAGCAGGATTCATATATACAGAATAATTGAGTAGTTTGATAAAAAAATAAAATTTTAAACACTTGCAGTCTGCAACAAATACATTGTACAGTGTAACCCGGATATAAGAGAGTTGCCGGGACCGGAGAAAAAGTCTCTTACATCCGGATTTCTCTTATATCCGGGTTTGGTCGATTATATATACATTAACACAGGCTCTAATTTGGGACCAGAGAAAATCTCTCTTATATCCGGGTTACATTGTACAAAAATTACAACAGTTCAAAATTGAACATTTATTTGCCGCTATTCAGTCAGTTTTAGTTTTTTTTGCCCTGAGGCTTGACCCCTCTTTTTGTTATGACTGGCTGAAATGTCTGTGCAGTTCTGATTTTGATCAGAGTTGGTAAATATGGATTGGTTAGGCCTTGTTCTCTGAAAAGGTTTAGTTGATTTCAAGAAGGAAAATAACTGTTCACACACTTAGATTAGAACCAAACATTGCCATAATCTTTGTGGAAAACTTTCTGAAGTCTTTAAACTTTTCAGGAAGATATGAAAAGAACCCAGGTATTCCTACTTCAAGATACTTTGCTCTGAGTGTAAAATCCGACTGCATTTCTAATAGTTTCATCTGAGGGTTTTCTTCTGTCTTGGCAACATCAAAGGAGAATGATGCTGATAATAATGTAAACTGATGTTCAAAAGGTGAGAAATCACAATCTTTTCTGAAATTCCTTTGACAACAATTCCAAGTAACTGTCAGACTTAGCAAAGCTATGTCTCGCACATCTCGCCTGTGGAACTCCCTTCCTTATTCCTGTTTCCTTGACAAATATAATCTCCAAATTTTTAAGTGTAATGTCAATCGACATCTCCAGCTGCCTTGATCTATCCTCTTCCATTCTCCACATCCTTTCACCTTTCATTCCTATCTGCTCTCGCTCCAAATCTTCTGTAACCCCCTAGCCTTGATCGATCCACTATCTTCCTCCACATCCTCCCCTTTACCACTCCTATCTGCTCTTCCTCCAAACCTTCTGTAACCCCCTGCGTACTAGTGGCTTCCAGCCTTGCTTGGGGTGATATGATTAAAAAAAAACAAGTACAGTTTCGGTATTGCCAGTGTTTTTTCAGCTCTTTGCACGTAGGAAAATGAACTAAATTTTCATTTGACAGCTGTGACTTCCATTAAGCTTAGTTTTGTAATGAAGCACTTGATGCCATCATACAAGGGAGTGATAAATTTGTTTTACCTTACACTTTCAAATTAAGATCAGTTAATATCAGGTAATATCCACAGCAAAAGTCAGATCTTGGAGCCAACTTTTCATCTTTGTTTCAAAAAACACCATTTTTTTTCTCTCTCAACAAATAGAATCTTTTCAGCACTTTCTGACATGACAACCAGCAGGCTTCGGTGTAGAATGGAACATTGGTGAACTGATTATCGACATCTTCCAACAACTGACTGAATTGACGGTATGGTGGTTGAGAGCATGACCTCTCATATAGTTCACTGTCATCGTGAACAAGCTAAGCACATGATCCAATTTTAAAATCTTTGAACACAAATTTGGCTGATGAATAATCATACAGTGAACATGTGCAAATGATGAATGAATCTGGATGCACGTTTTTGTAGTTTTCTTTGTAACTTGGCAGCAACACCATTATGTTTAGTATTTACATTAGTCGGACTATTGTCCTCATCTTTGTCGCCATATTTGTCACAACGTTTCGGCCGTTGTACGCTCCGGCCTTCTTCAGGTGGTTGGAATTTCGAACTGAACCCTTTATTTCGATCACTGGGGTAGACTGTTCTAGTTCCACGTGCCATGTTTGATGGATGTCAGTTATCAGTTATCTCCTGTGGGATCATGTTGAGATCATAGACAGGGAACACCATTGGAAAATTGGTAAACTTAAGGAATCAGCACATATGCTAGGCCACAAAAATCTCCTGAGTCAACCAAGCATAGAAATAAATACAATATGGGAACCAGTAATAAGGAGTGCCAGAGAAAAGCAATGATAACAAAGTTGCAATATGAGCTCTGGTAAAAATATGGTATGATACCAGCAAAAATTGCAATATGAGCACTGGTAAAAAAATGGTGACTGAAAACATTAGGTTTATAATACCCAGACACATGGCACAGTGGATAAAGGCGTTGGCTAGATCCAGTGACAGACCCAAAGAGTGTGAGTTCAATACTCGGTTAAGGCAGTGGAGAACTTTCAGAGGGAAAATTAGCAGGAGATAACTGATAACCGACATCCATCAAACATGGCACGTGGAACTAGAACAGTCTACCCCAGTGATCGAAATAAAGGGTTCAGTTCGAAATTCCAACCACCTGAAGAAGGCCGGAGCGTACAACGGCCGAAACGTTGTGACAAATATGGCGACAAAGATGAGGACAATAGTCCGACTAATGTAAATACTGTACATAATACCTCATCTCAGAAATATAGACAGACCATTATGTTTGTTAATCATATTTGCAGCACTGTCAGTAGATAAGCATGCAAGTTTACATAAATCAAAACTATATTCATGCAGAACCTACTCAACACTCACAAAGATGTCCCAGCTTGTCATTGTGTCATGCATAGGGACCAGTTCAATCAGTTCTTCATAAATATTAAATTCACTGTCGCAGGACTGGATGAAGATTGCAAGCTGTGCTATTCCAGTGATGTCAACAGTCGCAGCATTAGTAATAGAACAATGTTCAAACCTTGATGATACAGCCTTCAACTGTTGTTTCAAATCACCTGACATTTCATCTATCCGTTCAGCAACAGTGTTCCTGGTTAATGAAATGTCTTTGAATAAGTGTCCTTTCTCTGGACATACAATTTCAGCTGTTTTTACAAGGCATTGCTTTACAAAATTTCCTTCAAAGTAAGATTTCTCACTCAGCTGAGTTCATAGCTTGCAGTAACGGAAGCATCATTCTGTTTCTGAATTTTCATATAAATGCTTTGTTGCTGTGTCAAGTTAGCCTTCAATTCCTTGAGTTTTGAAACGCACATTGGGCCTTCATATTTATCAGAAGATAAATGGTTTGTTTCATGTCTTTTCAAGGTGTACTCTTTTGCTATGGTGATGGAGTTGTTGCAAATTAAACAATGTATATTTTCATTCACTGTTCTGCAAAAATAATGTAATTCTCGTTTTTCTCGAAACACTTGCCCTTCTTCATTTAATTTCCTTTTTCTCGAAACACTTGCCCTTCTTCATTTGATTTCCTTTTTCTCAAAACACTTGCCCTTCATTTGATTTCCTTTTTCTCAAAACACTTGCCCTTCATTTGATTTCCTTTTTCTCAAAACACTTGCCCTTCTTCATTTGATTTCCTTTTTCTCTTAGCTGGAGGAGCACTAGGCATATTAGGGTTGAAGTAGTAGAAAAACTAATTGTCAAAATTGATGACATGGTATCTGAAAAATTACAGTAAAAAGAGAAAGCAATTTCGATATGCCTTTAAAAGTCTTTTTTGGCTGACATTTCACCTTTAAAAACCAAAACTTTAAATTTCAAAAGAAAATTTTAATTGTTAATGAGCTGCCATATTGTTCTTGTCATGTGATGGCTGGTGACATGGCTACTAGAGAGGATTTGTTCCCGCATATTTTCTCAGCCATATTGAATATTTGCTACAATTTTTAAAATAATAGCATAGTACCGTACTAACTTAAAGTTTGACAATAATATTAAAATTATTTTAAATAAATTCATGCAGTAAATGGTATTCTTATTTGGTATTCTATTAAAATAAATCAAAATATAAAAAAACACGATTTGTTTTCTTACAGATTGCGACATCTATCAAAGGGATGAAATTTAAATTTTTATTATTGCATTATTACAAAATTTTGACTCATCAGCAGGTAAGTATTAATGTCAACAACTGAGCACAAATAGTTATTAATTAAATAAAATTAGTAATTAATGTATAATATTATCCATAACTACATTACCATAAATATGTAGAAAATGCGTATATTGTTGAAAATTCCTTTTTCCATAATATAGCTATTTGTGCTGTTATAATGCTTTTTACCTAAACAATAATAATATTGAATGAGCCTTTTTTTAAACATTAAAGTATATTTAATCCCATCTCCCTAAGAGCTGTCATGATCTGTTAAATACTTTAATTTCTAAACTGCAATTTTGGCTGTTAAATGACCAAATTAGTATCTTTTGTGCAGGGCGCAGGTGTGCTTGTAAAGGGCTGCGTGCAACCCGCATGTTTGACATGCCTGTATTGTACCACCTGTACATCCTGATGTTGAAATGGTTGGAGAGATATGCTAACAACTATTGTCAGTGCAGGAACAGTCATAGGCTAACCATAAAGGAGTAATGCTAGAGCTGTGAAACCTTGCATGCATTAATTTCAACTCTTCTTATTAATAACTGCATTGTCCCTCTCCAGGTAAACTGACTGTTCAAAAGTAACTAATAGTGACTTTTCTTGAAAATGGACACAATTTGGCATTGTGATGTTATCAAGTAACCGCAGAAAAAAGGGTTTACCTCCCATGGACATTGACAATGCTGTCATGGTTGCTACATTAGGAGATGACACTTCAGCTTTATCTCCAGTGTAAAAGTGGGCAGCTGTATCTAGGATGGGAAGGGAGAGTTCTGAAGATGAACCCAAGGTCTGGACATCCTGTAACTACCACTGAGGAAAACATTGGTCATGTTCACCACATATTGATGGATGACAGGTAATTGACTATAAATCAAATAGCCAATGCTATTAGCATATCCCATGAAAGAGTTGTTAATATTCTGCACAATGAACTTGGCATGATGAAGGTTTCAGCTCTATGGGTCCTATGACTCCTGACAACTGATCAAAACACCCCAGCTGATAATATCATGTGAAAATCTGACATTGTTTGAGGCAAGTCCAGCTAGTTTTCTTGAAGGTTTCCTAATCCTAGATGATTTAAGCCAGAGACAATTCATGCAGTGGAAACACCTTCACCTACTCCAAAGGCCATGGTTGTTTCAGTTATAGGGAAGGTGATGGCCTCAGTTTTTTGGGATGCAAAAGGCATTGTTTTTATTGACTATATTCAAAAGGGCCACACCATCAATGGAGAGTACTATGCCAACTTGCTGAAGCAGTTACAAAAGGCTATTAAAACCCAGGAAGACTGCTGAAAGGAGTTTCATCAGGACAATGCTCCAGCAGACAAGTCCTTGGTTTCAATAGCTATAGTGTGTGACTGTGGTTTTGAACTGGTTGATCATTCTCCCTATTCCCTTGATTTGACTATCATTTGTTCCCCAACATGAATAAATATTTGGCTGGGAATTAATATTGTAGAGATGATGACATCATATCTGCTGCTGATGACTATTTTGACCAACAGGATGAACAGTCTTCTTTTAACATTTATATGTCAGTTTACCTGGAAGCAAACAATGGAGTTATTAATAAGAAGAGTTGAAATTAATGCATGCAAGACTTCACAGCTTTAGTATCACTCTTTCATAATCAGCCTATGAATGTTTTAGCCCACTTGTGCATATGTATATATGTTAACACTGGAGATGCCTTTGTGGATGACAGGACCACAGCCTCACCACTCAAGGTGCTGTTGGTGTGGTTTCTGTAGCAAACAGGTTTTTACAGGTTGCCAAGCAAAGCAAGAGAGCCTAGTCTACCCTACTATTAATCCCTTGAAATATTATGTGAACAAATAGATCAATAGTAAGGCAGTAAAAAAATACATACAAAGACATTAATCCCAAATTACCATATTTAATAACAAATATTACTCCCCTGGTCCAATATCAGAATTTCATAGATTTTTAATGAGTGAGCAAGAAAAAAATCTGTCTTAATTTCTGGGATAAGGAGTTATTATTTATATTCAGACTATTATCCTCATTTTTGTTGTTATCACATTTCAACTATTGTGACCTTTGGCCTTCAGGTCATTGTTGATCCAGGTAACTTTCAGAAAATTCTGAACACTTTATTTAATTAATAGAAGTAGATATTCCTAATTCCAATGCAAATCTATAGAAGTATTTTGTCTGGATCTTATTTAGTACTGTTCAGTTATTGCTTACCCTGTACTACTTGGCCCAGGGATTGAACTCACAATTACTATGTCACCAAATTCAAGAAACTTGTTTGGAAGTGGAATGAATAAGGCACATGTATGAAACTACCATAACATTCGATATAACATCCAATAATTCTTTCACAGTTTTCCTATTTAATATTTTGATGAATCTTAATTCTTAAGTTAATGATTGAGTAAGCTCACGGCAAGTTCTCTGATAATAAAATATCCATAGAAATTCTATCACATTAAATATTTGAGCTTAACAACTTTAACAAAATATTTCAATAACAATCATAAATATGAATGCCGGTTATTATTTAAAGAAGTAAGGGGGTACAAATGAAAAGATTCAATTTCACTGAGCCAGCCGTTAAACACTTTTATCTTCCCTTTTTTTTTTTTTTACTGAAACCAAGTTGCTTCCTGGAAGTCTTTTGTCTTCTCATGCAATCAAAATGGAATAGGCCATTATTTATGAGATATTGGCAGGGTGTGATGGCTGTGCAAACTAACAAAGAGTGAGACAAGCACAATTATAATAGCATTCATTGCTAAAATTGGCTGAGGAGAGAGAACCTTTGATGTGCCATATCCCTTCAGGACATAGGTGATCAAGGCTCCCCACAGCCTTCTATCACTTGTAGCCTTAGCAATGTTTGTCCCTTTGGCAAGCCTTCCAAACCCATGTTCCGTGATCCATTTACAAAAGTTCATTAGATAGGTGGCCTGATGCTTCCCTCTTACCCTTGATAAATCCTGTGAGCATTAAATTCCCCAAGCTCTGCTTCATGAAGTGTCCAAGAAATTTTGGCTATCTCTTTCTGAGCATAATGAGTGTTCTTTTTGTTTCCATAAGACTTTGTTGTTCACACGTTCCATCCATGGAAGTCTCAATATTATTCTGTAGAACCACATTCCTGTTGCCTAAAGTTCTAGTTTTCTCTTCATCTGTGAAGAGATTGTCCAGCATTCACTGCTATATAAGAGAATTGATATTACCTAACAGTTCAGCACTTTTGTTTCTAATGAAATTTTCCTGTTTCTTAGTACTTTGTTTAGCTTTTGGAAGGCATCTTTTGCTAATCTGATGCACATTCAGATTTTGGTGTCAAACTTTCCTTCACCTGTTAAAAAACTTCCCACATATTTAAACTGCCATATTTGTTTGATGTTGACATCTCTAACTCATAGTTTACATCTTGGGCTTTTTCTCTTACTGACAACTATATTTCTGTCTTCTTACAGTTGATGATTAGTCCTTTCTTCTTGCTTTCCTTTTTTGTACTTGTTTGATGATGGCACATTCAATTTGTAGTTTGCATCTTGGGTTTTTCTCTTGTTGACAACCATACAGTGTGTTCTTGCTGTTGATGGTTACTCCTTTTTTTTTGCTTTCTTTTAAAACCCTGTCTAGGAGGTCCTGTAGTTTTCTTTCCATGTCAGCCATCAACACAATGTCATCTGCATATCTTTGGATAGCCTCGCTGTTGAGGGTGAATAAATCTGGTAAGAAGAGACATCCTTGTCTTATGCCATTCTATTTTTATGTAGCTACTCAATTTTTGATCCATATGCAAGTGGTTTGATCCCAGTATAAGTTCTGGATTATTCTAACATCTATTCCAAAGAGATTGAGTTTCCCTAGTAGTTCAAATAGATCTTTGTGTTGTGCCTTAGCAAATGCTTTAATCTATAAAACATAGGTATAGATCCTTCTGCATTTGTATTACTCTCTTTTTATATCATTCTGATCATAAGTATAGCATTTCTTATTTCAGTGTCCTTGACAAAGCCTCACTGTCTATATTTCTGAGATGAAGTATTGTAATTATTTACATTGTTCAGAATGTTGTCCTCATCTTTACTGCTATATTCATGATGTTTCAGCCATTGTATGCTCTGGGCTTCTTCAAGGACACATGGCCCAGTAGATAAAAGCATTGGTTGGATCCAGTGAATGGACCCAAAGAGTTTAAGTTCAATACCTGGCTATTGTAGTGGAGAGTTGACTTAAAGGGAGATAACGGAGTCCTCTGGAAGAGGTATGGCACGTGGAAGTAGAACAATCTACCCTAGTGTATGAAATAAAGGGTTCAGTTTAAAATTCTAATCACCTGAAGAAGGCTAGAGCATACAGCAGCTGTAATGTTGAGAATATGGCAATAAAGATGACGATAACAATCTGAACAATGTAAATAAAGCCACACTGTTCTTGTCTGTTTCAAATCTGTTTCTACTTTGCAGTTTATTCATCAGAATATGGTTTATTAGCTTAGTTATATGTAGATACCACCACAGAAAACGTGATACTTAAGGTTTCAAATTAATTTTGAAAAATATTTTTGAAGCTTTTATTTTAGTTTTAATTTAAAGCTAATAGATTAAATTTAATATTTCCAGTAAGCAAAATACTTTGCTCTATTTCAAAAACTAATTTAAATTGACTGGAAGAAATTTTTCTTTTTTTTCTCTAAAATAACTGATTAGCACCCCTTTTCTAGATGTCTTTTGTCGCAATGTAATTGTCTTTATTAAAAAATCTTCCAAAAATAAAATATACTCTTCTGAAACTTCATTTGATGAATATTAGCTGATTTAAAGTATAATTAATCTGATGTGAAACAAATATTATTTAATTTATGTTTAAAATATTGCAGAAATTCATTTTTTTTAAAACAGCAATAGCTGCTTATATGTTGGACAGTTTGATGATAGATGGATGTTTATCTAAAGTTGTTCTATGGAGGCTTTAGCCATAAAAATTGAATATAACATAAGTGCCTTTTGTATATAATTTTTAAGTACTTGGTAATCTCAAAAATTTAAGAAAATATTCTCCATAACTGCTCTCTATTAACCACCACAAGGATCCATCCCTGCATCCCATTAGAATGTCTGAAGCCCAACTTCTCGAGAGCTCCTCTCTGCGGCTGCTCAGTCTCACGCTGTCCGCTGACCTGAGATGGAACAAATACATCGAGTCAATTGCTTCATCCACCGCAAGGAAAGTTGGCTCCCTATGCCGGGCCAAGAAATTTTTCTCCCCAGAATTGATCCTCCAAATCTATAAATCAACCATTCGCCCTTGCATGGAGTATTGCTGCCATATATGGTCTGGAGCCCCTGCTGTTTGCCTCAGGGTTCTTGATAAGATTCAGAGACGGATATACAATGTAATTGGCCCTGATCTGTCATCTCGTCTGCAGTCGCTCTCTCACAGACGTGCCGTTGCCTCGCTCTGTCTTTTTTACAAATACTTTCATGGTAATTGCTCCGATGAGCTGCTTTCGCTGGTTCCCAGGCCTCATGAATTTAAACGTCCTACGAGGCTGGCATCCCGTTCCCACCCCTTCACCGTTGAAACTGTTAGATGTAGATGTCTCTTCTACTCCAATAGCTTCATGTCCTGCACATCTCACCTGTGGAACTCCCTTAATTATTCCTGTTTCCCTGACAAATATAATCTCCAACTATTTAAGTGTAACATCAATTGACATCTCCAGTTGCCTTGATCTATCCACTTCCCTTCTCCACATACTTTCATCTTTCATTCCTAGCTGCTCTCGCTCCAAATCTTCTGTAACCCCCTTGCCTTGATCGATCCACTATCTTTCTCCACATCCTCTCCTTTACCGTTCATATCTGCTTTTCCTCCAAACCTTCTATAACCCCTTGCGTGCTAGTGGCTTCCAGCCTTGCTTGGGGTGAAAAAAAAAAAAAAAAAAAAAAAAATATTTTTATTGAATTTTAGATACTTTCTGACTTTAAATTTACTATAGTCATCACTCTTATTTTCTGATAATGTTGTGCATCTACAAAAATTGGCATGTTTATACATAAAAAAAAAATTCAAAATTCTTATATAAATATTGGTGTTTGATGATTTGTACTTAACTTTTTCATTTATGATTAGTAAATATAGTTTTTACTTAATAATATCTAAAAGGCTGAATACAGAATTTTAAAAGATTTAAACTTAATGAATTTTTCTAATTAAAATTAAAAAAAAATGAAAACAATTCTTGTAAAAATTCATTCATAAGTGTCCTTAATATATCTTATTTATAAAAGCAATTAAAAGCTTTTCTAATTAAATAATGTCATAGTTTTATTACATTTTTTTTATTTTATGATTCAGAGCAGATTTTCAGTAAATGGTGTTTCTGTTTAACAGAAACAAATTGAAGATTTAAATTCTCCAAGGACTCCTGCTTTTAACTAATATAAATATGAAGAGGGTGGAATTTTAATTTCTTGAAATTTGATAAGTGGGGGTAACATATATAACAAAATTAAAAGTAAAAAAATAAATAAGAATAATTTAATTCATTTGTGAATAAATCCTGTAAATTTCATTAAAATCCAAAAATTATTTGATTTTTGAAAGAATTTCCAAATTAATGTGTTTTTTGCTGAAAAAAAAAAAAAAAATAAAGATGCTAAATTCTTCATAATAATCTTTAGCCTTACCTGTTGACTCAAGAAAACAAAAAATTTTAACCAAAATTTTTAAACATGTTAGAAAGGATTAAAAAAATTTAATAAAATAATTAATAATTACTTTGTTATTATTAAGAGGAAAGACCAAACATTTTCATGATAAAACTTTGTTTTGATCAAGTTTGGTGCCTTTTTCATCCTGGTATACTCATTCTTTAGTGAATTTTTGAAGATACCTAGATGTCATTAAATATGATCTGTAGAAACATTTCAATATTTATGTGAATAATTAAAAACTAAGTATTGTTTTTAAACATTTTTTTTTATGAAAAAGAGTAACTGAAAAATATCATTTAAAATAAATAATATACAAATAATCAACAAAAATAAAAAAGACTGTCATTAAAGGCAGAAAGAAATTTAATAATTTTATGCAAGAATGCATTTATTTATATTGTTATATGACAATGTTTTAATGTTGGGAATATGTTATCGGCATTGTGGGCAATATCAAATTTTGTCATTTTTGGTTATCCATACTTTAACTGTCCCTTGAGATACTTGATAATTTAAGTGGAATTTCATCACATGATTAAGTAAAGCTGAAGTGTGTCATTTTGTCCATGACAAAATGATGGACACTGACATAATATATATATATATATATTATATATATTTATTTAATTATATATAAAGCTAATTTGAATTTTTCAATCTCAAGTATGAAAAAAAAAAAAAAAAATCTTCAAACTGAAAAATTGCTAAAATGCAAAATTAAATTCTTAAGAATATAAGAATTCCTCAAAGCAAAAAACTAAAAGACAAATAAAAAAATCCTCAAAACCAAAAAAAGATTCATAAATTAAGAAAAATAAAAAAATAAACACACAATTTTAGAAGTTTTAAAATTCCTAAAACAACAAAAAAAAAAAATGATATAATTTTGTGAGAAGTAATTTCTAAAATATTTTAGGGAGGAGATAAAAAAAATAAAGGTAAGTGATGTTTCCCTGAACCCCTGAAACACATTTTACTCAGCTTCCTATATGTTCTTAGATATTTGTTTTTTTGTTTTTTTTCAACAATGTATCATACATCAAGTGTTTTGCTTCTTGATCATCAGTTATCAACAGCTGGTACATGTGAGATTAAGGAAAATAAAAAATAAAAAAAGAAAGTCACTTAAAGTTTTTAAGCAAACTTAAAGCTTGGTAAGATAGATCGATAAAGATAGTGGAATGAAAGCATCAGCAAATACTTGCCATCAACCAATATTAACCTGGACTATAAAGAAGAATTCCTGAAGAAGCCCATGGAAATAGGTAGAAACAGTTCTACATCTTAGATGTATGAGATATTCTGTGCTTTTCTTATTTTTTTTTTTTTTAAATTTTATTTTAAATGCAAACCATTCAGGTCATTCATCCCAGTCTAATGTATGGAGGTGGGCAATAATGGCTTCAATTGACAACTTCTGGCTGGACAACCACCTGGAAAGTTTGGTGTCGTCTGCAAACAGTCAAAGTTAATGACTGTCCAGATTCAATGGCCCTGTACACATCCGAAGATTCAGTTGCAGCTTTACCATTGACAGAGACAATAACATCCCCTTCCCTAAGATCAGCCCTGTAAAAAGAAAAAAAAAAAGAATAAAAGGAGATTTTAAATTTAAAAAAAAAAAATTTAGTTGTTGTGCGCATATTTTTTGTTCTCCATTTGATCAGAAGAGAGAGAAGCCCTTTTTTGTTATATTTTTTTTACATCCACCATTTTTCAGTAGATTTTATTCTTGACCTTGTTTTTCCTCCTTTATATATATATAAATTTTTTTTTTTAAGCGTATCACCCCAAGCAAGGCTGGAAGCCACTGGCACGCAAGAGGTTACAGAAGGTTTGGAGGAAGAGCAGATAGGAGTGATAAAGGAGAGGATGTGGAGAAAGATAGTGGATCGATCAAGGCAAGGGGATTACAGAAGATTTTGAGTGAGAGCAGATAGGAATGAAAGGTGAAAGGATGTGGAGAAGGGAAGTGGATAGATCAAGGCAACTGGAGATGTCAATTGACGTTACACTTAAATAGTTGGAGATTGTATTTGTCAGGGAAACAGGAATAAGGAAGGGAGTTCCACAGGCGAGACACACACACACACACACACACACACACACACACACACACATTAGCCAGTCCCTTGGAAGTGCAGTTACTGCACTCATGCATTAGTGGGCGCGGGGCACTCAACCCTACACACCTCAATCCATGTATACTGGTCGCCATTTCTCAACTTTTCTCGGCCACCATGGAATCCTTCTTATTAAGTACCCAATCACAAACTCGGCTGAGATCCGTCCAAGGAGAGTGGAAAAATACAACCCAAAATAAACATGAAGAAAAGTGGAGAAAAATCCCCACAACAAATATGAAGAATACATAAACGCATATCAATCAACAAAGCAAACACGCAAAAGCAGTGGACCTGTAAACCCTACAATGGTCAACGATCATTTCAAGATTATGCAAGGTTAAAAATATATATTAATATATTATAATTCATAATATAGGTTTTACTTAATTAGCTTCAAATGTTGAATGTATAACTAATTCTAATTTCTATTTTCCCATCTTTACACTATATTAATTTTATCTTATAAATTGTCCACCCCCGTTCTGTCACCCATGAAATAAAAATAATTGTATGGAAAATAAGCATTTATGTACATCAAATCATCTTTAAATCAAGTGGCAGCAGAAGAATTATCGTTGAACTTTTAAAAAGGTAAGCTTAAATATTAATGCAATACTTAAATGCAGCAATCAATTTTGAGTTCTTCTGTAGTTTATTGATGCCTATCATATCTACTCCTCCCTATTGTGATGATGGCCAAACCAGGAGTCCTCCGCAGGAGTTAGCTTAAATACTGCCTGATAGGGCAGCTTTTAAGCTAGTTCATGATAAAACGTGCACTGCAATTTTGGATACAAAAGGAAAATAAAAGTTACCCCCCTTGAACCATGAAAGCAGTGATAATGGCTAGTATAATATATTTATATATATTTTAAACCTTGCTTAATCTGGCGACCCTGAATCTGAGCTCAACGAAAATCATTCCCTGCACCTAAATTTTCTAGGGCTTTTGAATGAGCTACGAATCATTGAAAGTGGGAGTGGGAGTGGAGGAGTTGCTTGGATGCACACACAAACACTGTACTTTATATATAAGATGTTGTGTGCAGATTTTGAAAGCTTTAATAAAAATACAAAAACAAGTTAGCATTTTGGAAAATCTGACACATTTGCTAATCTGTGATTGTCAAATAGAAATCTTTATTTAATCCAGTGATTATGTGGTTTTGTTTTGTTTTATCTGTAAAGTGGAAGGCCTTTTTCTCAGATATCCCAAACCAAACCTATTATTCAATCCTTTAGGGCATACATGTCCAAAGTTCAGCCTGAGATCAAATTTCATATGGCCCCAAATCTCTGTCATAGAATGTATCACTTACAGCCTGCCAGTGTTATCAATCAGAATATGTAAAGTACACACCCAAGAAATGCAATTTTATGTTTTACCAAAAGATGGCAGTAGCACTGTGTAGCTGCTCTCTGGTGTTGTGACTCTGATCTCAGTTTTTCCTGCCAATTTCTAAAATCAATGCCTTTGAACCAGATCTGGTCTATATATGGCAGTCCAGATCTCAGTATCAGCCTTCACATTAGTGCAGGCAAGTTATTCGTTTTGGTCATCTGAGATGAATAAATTCTAAAATCTTAATGAATTAAATTTGTTTTGTGTTGGTCAAAATCAGTTATAAATATATCTGGACACTTGGACTTGTGTCACTTTATGTTTTCTACTTCTTTATAAGATGAATGTTGGTGTTATGTTCCTATTCATATGTTTTTAACTTAAAAGTTAACAGACAACATTAATTACCAATAATATGTAATGTTTAAGATTAACCTGAAATATATTATAGCTCCCTGGAAGTTTTTCTCAAACATATTTTAATTAAGCTTATATGGGCTTCAGATATGACAGGCTGAGTGATTTTGGTAAGACCTGTTTAAATTTATTTGTTATCCATGGGAAGAAATGATAATATGCCATTTGCAATAAAATTTTCATAGACAATTCATTTGCATTTAATTTTAATGGTTCAAAGAGTGCCAAGCAGAATGGTTGGCCCTCACACATATTCACCTTATCAAATCTGACCCTCTTTGAAAAAAGGTTTTGACACCCCTGCTTTAGGCTATGTTGTTCTCATTCCTTCATCTCTTACTTCTGTTGTCTTTAAGAAATTTCAGGATCCATAGTCAATTCTTCCTCAAGATAGCCAGCTGATTTCCCAAAGAAAAAGAAGACAGGGGAAAAGAGAAAAAAGGAAGGGGGAGGAGAAGAAGAAATGGGGAATAAAGAAGAAGAAAGGAGAAAGAAGAAGAAGAAAAGGGGAAGAAGAAGAAGAAAAGGGGGAAAGAAGAAGAAGAAAAGGGGAAGAAGAAGAAGAAAAGGGGGAAAGAAGAAGAAGAAAAAGGAAAGAAGAAGAAGAAAAAGGAAAGAAGAAGAAGAAAAGGGGAAAGAAGAAAAGGAAAGATGAAGAAGAAAGGGGGAAAGAAGAAGAAGAAAAGGAAAGATGAAGAAGAAAAGGGAAAGGGGGAAGAAGAAGAAGAAAGGGGGAAGAAGAAGAAGAAAGGGGGAAGAAGAAGAAGAAGAAGAAGAAAGGGGAAAGAAGAAAAGGGGAAAAAAGATGAAGGAAGGGGGAAGAAGAAGAAAGGTGGAAGACAAGGAAAGAAAGAAATTAACAATTTTAAATGAGGAGTTTCCACCTAAAAGATGTAGATTATAAAGATTGTGTTGCACCAGTTTTTAATATGGGTACCTGCTGGAAAAAAAACAAAAAAACAAAACGGTCTGTCAAAAGGATGCTTTTTCTCTTGACATCACTATTACTTTAGACTTCCTGGACAAATTTTATTGTTTCCAAAATCTTAATAAAGTCCAAACATATGAAACTGAATTTATGCATTCTTTTTTTTATTGAGAATCAAACGTTATTTATTTTATTAGATTTTTTATTTACAAATTTATAAATATATGTGAACCAATTACAATTCAATATTTATCATATTTTAAAGAAATAATTATGAAAACAAAATTTTTTAATTCAACATTTATTAAAAAAAAAGAAAATTTTTCATAATTTTTTGTAAAAAAAAAAAAAAATTTTCCAGGCATTTCTTTCTTTTACTTAACCAACATAAATTCAGTAGAATAGCTTGTAAACATCTAGATTTTTGTATTTTTTTCTCAAGAATTAACAACAATGTTAAACACACACAGAGAATATATATATATATATATATATATATATATATATATACACACCCCCCCTTGTGCAAATTAATTGAAACAAAACGAATAATTCCATTATTATTTACTTTTTTTTCCAAATGAAACATGACCCAGTGCACATGTTAGTATTTCATATGTCCATTCCACAAAGTCATTCCTTGCAGATTAACCACAGATTCTTGATTGGATTTGAATCGGGAGAGTTTCCGGGCCAGTCTATAATATTTTGATTTGCTCACTGGTAAGGCTTGCCAGTATGTTCGTGAAGCATTACAATTTTCATACACTTCCTTGGAGTAATGACCATCACAGACAATGGCTGTAGGACAACTAATCAACAGATGAGACAATAGTGTCTGGGTGTGATGAAAATCTGATGCAATCACAGATGATGAATATTTTTCAAGGCCAAACAAATTTCGTCATACACCCCAAAAATAGATTCATATTACTGCACACCACTGCAAATGACCTAATCTGAGTTAAAAATAGAAATCAATTACACCCTGTCAATTTAGTGGGTCTAAAACTGACTGTATGGTGAAAGAAAGGAAACTAAAGTCATTGTTTCAATTAATTTGCACAAGGGTGTACTTATTCAACTGTTTAATGACAAGAACAGTGCTTAATACTTTTGTTGGCAATTCGGGGTTGAGAAAAAAAAAGAAAGAAAAAAAGATGCATAAATCTGGTTTAATATTTTTGGGTTTTATTAAAATTCTAAAAACAGCTTTTTAAAGCAACAAAAATTGCTGAGAGAATATGCAGTAATAGTGGTGTCAAGAGAAGAAAAAAACAACATCTTTTTGACACACACAAACCGTTATTTTGTGGGTACATTTGTTAAACTTTTAGCACTCTGTAGGTGACCATTTTCAACAAGCAAAATGTTAGTCTTGCCAATGCAAGTTGAATTTGAATTTCTTGGTTGTGTAGTCATATCCTTCTATGGCAACACCTAAAACAGTCTAAACTGAAATTGAGAACCAGGCTGCTGCAATTTCAAATATATAGAACTAATATATAAAACACTATATTCTGAGGGGATTCCATATACAGTAAAAAGGGAAGTAATATTTATAAATGATGCAGGGTGCTAAATGTTAAACTTTACCCATTCTTTTTATTTCATGTGCTGATTTGAATTGACAAGAGAAACTTACTGATCAGCAGGCGATCCCATGACAACTTTATGGATGAAGATACCATTATCTACATTAGGGAAGTCAGGTAGACGTTGTTTCAGAGTGAATAGAATTGAAGGAATGAGAGTCAGCATGGTGATTCCAATGTAGTGTCGAGGTTCTCCTCCCCAAGGAGGCTTTCCACCAAACCAGGATCTGGGAGCTGAGAAAACCAAAAAACAGAATTTTTAAATCATACAACTAAAAATTTTGAAATATTTTCTTTGTGTAAAATGCAGGAAAAAATGCATTAGTCATGCTCACAAAATCATAAAAAAGCACAACAAAACAAGTCATTTATGAAATATTTAGGCCATAATTAAATATATTGGTGAAATTTACAGTTCAGCAGGTGATCACTAAAAAACATAATAAATGAAAATACCATTATCTATATTATAACAAGTGCAATAAAAATGTTCATTGGTAAAATGTTTATTGCATAATTTGGTCATAATGTTTTACCTGCAGACCTATAATTATGACTCTCACACAACCCGTACGTGACTGTTTTATAGCTCTCACTCGACCTGCACACCTGTCTTATGACTCTCACTTGATCTGCATGCCCTATTTTACAGCTCTCACTCAACCTGCATGCCCTGTTTTTACAGCTCTCACTCAACCTGCATGCCCCATTTTTACGGCTCTCATTCAACCTGCATGCCCCGTTTTTACGGCTCTCACTTGACCTGCATGCCCCGTTTTTACGGCTCTCACTCGACCTGCATGTTCCGTTTTTAAGGCTCTCACTCGACCCGCATGCCCCATTTTTACGGCTCTCACTCGACCCGCATGCCCCGTTTTTACGGCTCTCACTCGACCCGCATGCCCCGTTTTTACGGCTCTCACTCGACCCGCATGCCCCGTTTTTACGGCTCTCACTCGACCCGCATGCCCCGTTTTTACGGCTCTCACTCGACCCGCATGCCCCGTTTTTACGGCTCTCACTCGACCCGCATGCCCCGTTTTTACGGCTCTCACTCGACCCGCATGCCCCGTTTTTACGGCTCTCACTCGACCCGCATGCCCCGTTTTTACGGCTCTCACTTAACCTGCATGCCCCGTTTTTATGGCTCTCACTCAACCTGCATGTTCTGTTTTTACAGCTCTCACTCGACCTGCATGCTTCGTTTTTACAGCTCTCACTCGACCTGCATGACCTGTTTTTACAGCTCTCTCTCAACATATTTCAGTTGTCTTATGACTCACTTGATGTGTACACGCTGTTTTATGGCTCTCACTTGACCTGCACTCCTTGTTTTGTGAAGACTCAGTGACAAGGTCAATGGTCAGAGTGAGTGTAGGCAGACCAAGATATAGTTTCACACTGAGTGTCAGTCTGCCTTGCCACACTGCCTCTCAGCCATCAATTTCAGGCTTTTAATAGACAGCCTGTGTATTTTCCAATTTCCATGTCCTTCCACTCTGGGTACATATTTTAGCAATGTCTTTATGCATGAAAACATCTCCAGGCACAAGGCGAACAAGCTACCCATGTTGTACCCCTCCAGCAGAACAATTGGTAGCTGTACTTTGTTGCTGTAATTGTTACAGTAACCATGGCAACTGGGATGAGAACAATGATAATCACTCTGCAGAGTTTTCACTTGAGTGCTATCATCTCAGTGGATGGATGAAGAGTGTCATGGTTGACTGGCTGCTTGTGGAGAGGGAAGAATAAAAGGAAGACGAGAGGGAGATGATGGCAGACAAATTGAAATACAAACATTAGCAGACAGAGTAAAGCAAGGAATTCATTAGCAAAGAGAAAACACACACACACACACACACACACACACAAAGGGTGCGATGGATAAATTGTCATCTATATTACGCAAAAATGAAAACAACACTGACATCTCATTTTAACAGATATATAGGGTGCGATGGGTAAATTGTCATCTAAATTACGCAAAAATGAAAATAAAACTGACATCTCATTTTAACAGATATATTTACCAAAATTACACAAAAACATCTTGAAATACTAAAGAGTAAATTTATTTAATAAAATCGACATTGTCTTCAACCACGGCCCCTAGACAACTTTGAAATCTGCAACTTTTCTGGACAGTCTCCTTGTTTAAGTTGGTGAATACAGCTATAATCCTTGACTTCAGTTCATCTTTGGTATTAGGAGTGTTTTTGGTTTTTTACCTTCATAACTAAATTATCATCTAAATTATGCAAAAATCAAAATAACACCGACATCTCATTTTAACAGATATACAGGGTGCGATGGCTAAATTGTCATCTAAATTACACAAAAATGAAAATAAATCTGACATCTCATTTTAACAGATATATTTACCAAAATTACACAAAAAATATCTTGAAATACTAAAGAGTAAATTAAAATAGACATTGGCTTCAACCATGGCTTTCAGACGACTTTGGAATCTCCTGGAACTCTTCTGGACGGTCTCCTTGTTTAAGTTGGTGAATGCTGACATAATCTTTGTGTTCAGTTCATCTTTGGTTTTACAAGGAGTTTTGTTGGACTCTTGTTCAACTAAATCAAGGGGGTTGCAGTCTAGGGAGTTAGGTGGCTGGATGTAAGGGGTGATGTGGTTGCAGACAGTCATGACTACTTGTGTGGCAGTGTACAGATTCCTTTGGCAAGACATAGGGTCTTCCAGTAGTCAACCTCTTGACCCAGGGCAGCACCACCTCCTCAAGGCACTTGATGTAGTCCTCTGTGTTGAGTTTGAGACACTGTGGGAAGATGACTCTCCACAGATTCCTTTTCTTAATTATTTATGAACTAATATAGATTCTTGGGAAAGATAGATTCCAGTTGCCTTCTCCAGAGATTGGATTTCAGAATTTTCCTTCTCTCAGACTAGTTTCCACCTAACACCAGAGAGTCCAGTTTACTCTGCTATTTAACCCATAGCTAGTGGGTAGGGGAAAAGAGATAGAGTTATGCCTTTCCCAAGAGTGTTAGTGCAAAGAGAATAGACTAGCCCAAAACATGAACTTAGATTGCCAATTCGATTACATATCTGTGTTACTACCAACGCACACACACACACACATTATATATATTTGTTCAAATTTTCCCCATGTTTATGATAGAAGTATGTATAATAATATACAAGATAATACAAGCAAATGACACCTATCAAAATATATAAATATGTACTTGTACGATTGGCATGGTTAAGCAATGTTGAGCCTGGTCAGTACCTAGATGGGTGATTGCTTGGGAATACAAGATGCTGTAAGCTTGGATGTGTGGATGGTGTAGTGGATAATGGCTTGGAATTGTTAATCAGTGAGCCAAGTTTCAATTCTAGTTGGGTTCGTTATATTCACTTATGTGCAAATACCCTTGAGAAAAGGTATGAATCCACCTCTTCTCCCCCCAGATATGGGTTAATTAGTAAAACTTTTATCACTAAATCATTATTATCTCAAAAAAAATTTTTTTTACAATCTAAAAATATTTTCTGGCTATAAATAACCTGCAAAGGGTTGATAAGCCATAGAAAATGAATCAAACACACACAGAGATGAATATAGTTAATATTTTCCCATGTTTATGGGATAAATAACACCTATCAAAATATGTAAAAATTACCAGACGTTAACATATATTTAGGGTGAGGAGAACTTTTATTAAAAGATTAGTCAATAGATAACTAGAGTAACAATAGTGTATAAATTAGTAAATAGACGCCCTATTATTATTTTAAAATAAAAATGCAGTGTCTGTCTATATTTCTGAGATGAGGTATTATGTACAGTATTTACATTAGTCGGACTATTGTCCTCATCTTTGTTGCCATATTTGTCACAACGTTTCGGCCGTTGTACGCTCCGGCCTTCTTCAGGTGGTTGGAATTTCGAACCGAACCCTTTATTTTGATCACTGGGGTAGACTGTTCTAGTTCCACGTGCCATGTTTGATGGATGTCGGTTATCAGTTATCTCCTGCTAATTTTCCCTCTGAAAGTTCTCCACTGCCTTAACCGAGTATTGAACTCACACTCTTTGGGTCTGTCACTGGATCTAACCAACGCCTTTATTCACTGTGCCATGTGTCCTGAGGACGCCTTTATCCACTGTGCCATGTGTCTGGGTATTATAAACCTAATGTTTTCAGCCACCATTTTTTACCAGTGCTCATATTGCAGTTTTTGCTGGTATCATATCATGTTTTTACCAGAGCTCATATTGCAACTTTGTTATCATTGCTTTTCTCTGGCACTCCTTATTACTGGTTCCCATATTGTATTTATTTCTATGCTTGGTCGACTCAGGAGATTTTTGTGGCCTAGCATATGTGCTGATTCCTTAAGTTTACGAATTTTCCAATGGTGTTCCCTGTCTATGATCTCAACATGATCCCACAGGAGATAACTGATAACTGACATCCATCAAACATGGCACGTGGAACTAGAACAGTCTACCCCAGTGATCGAAATAAAGGGTTCTGTTCGAAATTCCAACCACCTGAAGAAGACTGGAGCGTACAACGGCCGAAACGTTGTGCCAAATATGGCGACAAAGATGAGGACAATAGTCCGACTAATGTAAATACTGTAAAAATGCAGTGCATTTCAAATGAGTGTCGACTATAATAACATTTGAAATTATATATTAGTTGCCTCCACAGATTTGCGATATTTAAGATTTAAAATGAATTTTTAAAAATGAAAAATATTTCTTGAAGCTTTTATTTTAGTTTTAATCTCAAACTATTCAATTAAATTTAATATTTCCAATAAGCAAAATGCATTGTTCTATTTCAAGACTAATTTAAATTTATTGGGAGGCATTTCCGTTTTGAAAATGCTGAAATTATTTTAATTTAGCACCATTTTTAGCCTTCCATCATTTTGATGTAAAATACATTCAAAAAATAAATTATACTTTTCTGAAACTTTATTTGAGGAATATTAGCTGATTTAAAGTCTAATTAATCTGATTTGAAACATTATTTACTTTAATTTTAAAATATCACAGAAATGTATTTTTTTAACAAGGCAGTAGCTATTTATTTAAGCTATTCAGGTGTTGACAGGTTGATGACAGATGGATATATATCTAATGTTTTTCTATGGTAGCTATATCTGTAAAAAAATAAAAGAATATAACAGGAGTGCCATTTTTATATTATTTTTAAGTACTCAGTAAACTTAAAAATTTACGAAAATATTATCGGTAATCCAAGTTTTATTGAATTTTAAATATTTGGCTTTGAATTTACTTTAGTTATCGCCCTTATTTTTCTGATAAAGTTGTTTATGGACAACTATACTACAAAAATCAGCATTATTTACATTATTCGGACTACTGTCCTCATCTGTGCCATGTGTCCTCGTGATCCAGTGACAGGACCCAAAGAATGTGAGTTCAATACCTGGTTAAGGCGGTGGAGAACTTGGAGATGGGAGATAACTGATAACTGGCATCCATTAAACATGGCATGTGGAACTAGAACAGTCTACTCCAGTGAGTGAAATAAAGGGTTTAGTTCGACATTCCAACCACCTGAAGAAGGCATGAGCATACAACGGCTGAAATGTTGTGATAAATATGGCAACAAAGATGAGGACAATAGTCCGAATAATGTAAATAGTGTATATAATACCTCATCTCAGAAATATAGACAGATACTGAAAAATCAGCATATTTATACATACAAAAAACTTAAATTGTAATAAGCTTTTTTATTTATGATTAGTAAATATAGTCTTTATTTAATAGCAATATTACCTGTTACACCATTGAAACAGAACTTTAAAAGGTTTAAAACTTTATAAATCATTCTAATTAAAATTTGAAAAATGACTACAATTTGCGTAAAAATTTATTATTCATCCAAAAAGTTTTTTTTAATAAGACAATAATGCACTTAATATATCTTATTTATAAAAGCAATTAAAAGCTTTTCTAATTAAATAATTTATCGCATTTTTATTTTACAATTCAGAGCAGATTTTCAGTAAGTAGGGGTCCTGTTTTACTTTTAGCTAATATAAACATTAAGTATTACACCACTGAAATTCTTGAATTTTCCTAAAATTAAATACCTTTAGCTAATATAAACATTTACTTTTTGTACACCCAGCCACAGGGGCAATGCTTTGCTCTCTCTCTCTCTCTCTCCCTCCCTATGCCCGGCCACAGAGGCAATGCTTTACTTTCTCTCTCTGTACGACCGGTCACAGGGGCTATCTTTTGCTCTCTCTCAATGCCTGGCCACAGGGGCAATGCTTCACTCTCTCAACATCCGACCAGAGGAGCAATGCTTCGTCCTCTCAACGCCTGGTTACAGGGGCAATGCTTCGCTCTCTCAATGCCTGGCCACTGGGGCAATGCTTCTTTCTCACAATGCCTGACCAGAAGGACAATGGGTCCCTCAGTCAATGCCAGGCCACAGGGGCGATACTTCAGATACTTTGCTCTCTCAACGTCTAGGCATAGAAGAAATGCTTTGCTCTCTCAATGCCCAGCCACAAGGGGCAATGTTTCACACTCTCAACGCTTGGTCACAAGGGGCGATGCTTTGCTCTCTCAACGCCCAGCCACAGAGGAAATGCTTTGCTCTCTCAATGCCCAACTCCAAGTCAATGCTCTGTCAAAACCCTGCTACAGGAGGGATGCTTCGATTTCTCAAAGCCCAGCCACAGGGGCGATGCTACACTCTCTCAACGTCCGGCCACAGGGGCGATGATTCGTTCTCTCAATGCCCGACCAGAGGAACAATGAATCCCTCTCTCAATGTCAGGCCACAGGAGAAATGCTTCGCTCTCTCAACGCCTGGCTGCAGGGGCAATGCGTCAGATACTTCCCTCTCTCAACGTCCAGCCACAGAGGCAATACTTTGCTCTCTCAACACCCAGCCATAGAAGAAATGCTTTGCTCTCGCAACACCCAGCTATAGAAGAAATGCTTTGCTCTCTCAAAGTGGGGCCACAGGGGCGATACCACTCTCTCAAAGCATGGCCACAGGGGCGATGCCACGCTCTCTCAACACCTGGGCACAAGAGGTTGATGCTTTGCTCTCTCAACATCCAGCCACAAGGGGCAATGATTCGCTCTCCCAATGTTTGGTCACAAGGGGCAGTGCTTTGCTCTCCCAACGTTTGGTCACAAGGGGCAGTGCTTTGCTCTCCCAACGTTTGGTCACAAGGGGCAGTGCTTTGCTCTCCCAACGTTTGGTCACAAGGGGCAGTGCTTTGCTCTCCCAACGTTTGGTCACAAGGGGCAGTGCTTTGCTCTCTCAATGCCCAGACACAGGAGTGATGCTTCACTTTCTTAACGCTTTGTATGAGGAGCTTTGCCTTGCTGTCTCAATGCCCTTCTATAGAGGCAAAGCTTTGCTCTCTCAACACCCTACCAAAAGTTAATGTCCTTCTCTGTCAACGCCCTGCCACAAAGGCAAGCTACTATCTCTTAAAGCCTGGCAACAAGGGCGATGATATGCTCACTCAACGCCTGATCACAGGGGCAATGCTTCGCTCTCTCAATGCTTGGCCACAGGGATGATGTTTCGCTCTCTACGCCCAGACACAGGGGTTCACAAAGCTCTTCATAGGGAAGATCCACTGCCATAGTAGCAATGCTTTACTCTCTCAACAAATGGCCATAGGGGCAATGCTCTGCTCTCCCAACACCCTGTTTCTGGGAATGCTTTGCTCTCTTAATGGCCGGCCACAGAGGCAATGCTTCTGTAGTAGTAAAAAAACAAAACAAAATAAAACTGTCAACTTAAAGTAGCAACAAACGTCTGCAATAGATTTCTTCTGTCTCTTGACCGCAACACTTGTAGCCAAATCACAGTTCAAACGATAGCCCGTCGTAACAGTCCAACAAACAACGTAGAAACGACAAAATGGGATCACATATCCAACCTTCACTTCTCACCAGCCAAAACCCGTGTAGCTTTATACAGCCGAGGACCGACCATAATTTGCATGTGAATAACGAGACAACGGGATTTCGCGTTAACTGTCCGAGACCGCCTGGCACAAAACATGGGCGCTGTCATTTTGGTTCTTTTTACGGCTGAGCAGCTGGATTTTGCACGATGCATAGATTCGTGAGCGTTTCTGAGGTAAGCCGTTCTCACAATTTTCCCCACAGCTTCGCTTGCTTGGTTAATACCTGGCCATGGGGGCAATGCCCTGCTCTCTCAACACCCTGGGTAATGCTTCACTCACTCAATGCCTTGCCACAGGGCATGCCCTACTCTCTCAAAACACTGCTCCAGGGGGAATGCTTCACTCTCTCAATGGCCGGCCACAGGGGCAATGATTTGCTCTCACAATGCCCAGCATGAGGCACAATGCTTTATACACCATGATTGGGGCAACAACTTGCTCTCTCCACGCTCTGCCATAGGGGCAACGACTTGCTGTTTCCATACCCTGCTATAGAAGCAACGACTTGCCCTCTCCATGCCACACCTTGAGAGAGCACCCGGCTCCCTTCATGGCCTGGTGTAGGGGCAATTCCTTGCTCTCTTTACCTCCTTACACAGGTGCAATACTATGCTTACTCAATAACCTGGCTTTAGAGTAAATCATTTCATGATACCATTGCCTTGGGCCAATGCCTGCCTGCCTCTCTCTATCTATCTATCTATGTCCAAGACCAAAGGGTTGCTGTTTTGCTGTAGCTACCTTTTGCCAAGCGTCACAAGATTTCCTTCTGGTTCTTCTCCCAAAATGTTGCTCTCTAGCAGTTCTGCTAACAGTCAAAATCTTGCACCTGTTCCCTGGCAAATGTCAACCAAGAGTGAAAGTAAAATGTAAGTTCACACATGATTTCATTTGAATGGTAACAGACATGCGATTTGTAGCAAAGAATCAAGACTAACTGATGCTCAACTAAAGAGTGCCGTTCCATTCAATATCATTTTAAGAATTCAGCTGCAATGCTGATTAACAGAAATGAACAACTGAGTTTTCTCCCTTACATTAGAGAGTTCATCAGTTCTTTAGAGCAAATGTAAACAACGTTAGTACGATTTGTTTCGTATTTTGTGTTTCATTATTGGCTGGGTGATGCAGCACCGTGTTGACCTAATGCAACAGATATCTGGTGAAGATTAGAGAGCATAGCAACCGAAACATAAAACAAAAATGAGATCACCGATTTGAAAGAATCCGTGTATGAATTTATTAAAGACACATATCAATTCATTTTGACCGTTCCTTCATATATTGGTAGGTTTTATATTTACAAGCTTTCTGTAACAATGCTCTCCATTCTTGAATTCTTTGTATTCCCTTTTCCTTCATTTAAACAGTTTAATCAGTTTAATCAAATCTAGTTAAACAGTTTGAAGCAAGTGTCTTTATAATGTACGCCAAATTTGACTCCACAAGATTTTATCTGGCTCAAAGCAATTTTGAATATTTATAAATGAATAGCTTGCCACTTTCCTCATTTACCATTCGATAATTGATTATTTTGTTAGAGCAATTGCTAATAATTGACACTTTTACTCCTTATATAGAATTTCTCAGTCCAAGTACGTCATTGTTTGGAACTGTCACATTTCTCTTTTGTCCTGAATCATGCTGATTCCGAAAAAAGTATTAAAAATTATTAGATAAATCTTGACTGAGTAGCGAGTTTGATTCTCACTGGGGATTCCATACTTGCTAATAATTGATACTTTTACTTGTTATATATAATTTTTCAGTCTAAGTACAGCATTGTTTCTTTGGTATTGTCATATTTCCCCATTGTTCTGAATGAGACTGATTACAAAGTCAGAAAACTATATAGTCTACTAATGAGGGCGAACTAATACTTGTTGCAGACATCTGCTTCAGCACATTGGTGCTTCTTCTGCAATTATTTTGAGCAGAACAAAGTTTCTGGGAGAGAGCCCATAATCTGTCATGATCAATTGACCACTGCCAAGCCTCCTCCTGGATCAATTCATCCAGCCTAAATAGGTCCCTGGCCACCCACTTTTCACAATTAATGTGAAATAATTGATTATTTTGTCAGAGTAATTGCTAACAATTGATACTTTTAATCGTTAAACACACACACACACACACACATATATACACACAACCTTTTAATCATCACACATACACACACACACACATATATACACACAACCTTTTAATCATCACACATACACACACACATATATACACATATATATATATATACACACACAACCTTTTAATCATTACACACACACACACACACATATACACACACAACCTTTTAATCATTAGACACACACAACCTTTTAATCATTACACACACACACACATATACACACAACCTTATAATCATTAGACACACACACATATACACACAACCTTATAATCATTAGACACACACACATATACACACAGCCATTTAATCATTACACACACACATATACACACAGCCATTTAATCATTACACACACACACACACATATACACACAACCTTTTAATCATTACACACACATACACACAACCTTTTAATCATTACACACACATACACACAACCTTTTAATCATTACACACACACATACACACAACCTTTTAATCATTACACACACACATACACACAACCTTTTAATCATTACACACACACATACACACAACCTTTTAATCATTACACACACACATACACACAACCTTTTAATCATTACACACACACACACAACCTTTTAATCATTACACACACACAACCTTTTAATCATTACACACACACCTTTTAATCATTACACACACACACACACACAACCTTTTAATCATTACACACACACACACATATACACAACCTTTAATCATTACACACACACACATATATACACAACCTTTAATCATTACACACACACACACATATATACACACACAACCTTTTAATCATTACACATATACACACACAACCTTTTAATCATTACACACACACACACAACCTTTTAATCATTACACACACACACACACAACCTTCTAATCATTACACACACACATAACCTTCTAATCATTACACACACACATAACCTTCTAATCATTACACACACACATAACCTTCTAATCATTACACACACACACAAACTTGTGCAAATTAATTGAAACAAAATGAAATTCTCTTATTATTTAGTTTCTTTCTAGTATTTTTCCAATGAAACGTGACCAGTGCTCATGTCCTTACTCCGTATGCCCATTCCATGATGTTGTTACTTGCAGATTGACCACTGATTCTCAATTGGATTGTTTCCACACCAGTCTATAGTACTTTAGCTTGTATGTTTCATTGGAGTAATGTCCATTGCAGCCTGTTGTAACCTAGGGAAGGTTCCTGAATAGAATAATCACATGAAGGTTGGTAATGAACAATAATACTTAGGACAAGAACACAGATAAGATTCACCAGCAGTGTGTAGAAGAAGTAATCAGCTGCTAGAAATGAATTCCACAATGAATCTCCAACTGCAAACTAACATACAGTATTTACTACTGTATTTATGTGAATGAGGACATACCGATTATCGTCCGTAGGTATGCTACAACACAGACAATGGTTGTAGGACAACTAATCGACAGTTGAGACAATAGTGTCTGGGCCCAGTAAAAATCTGATGCAATCACGGATGACGCAATATTTTTCAAGTCCAAACAAATTTCATCATACACCCTGAAAATAGATTCAATTGCTGCACGCCATTCCTAATGACCTAATCTGAGGAAAGAATAGAAATTGATTACACCCTCACTTCAGTGCGTCTAAAACTGACCATATGGTGAAAGAATGGAAACTAAAGTGGTTGTTTCAATTAATTTGCACAAGGGTGTGTGTGTATATATATATATATATATATATATATATATATATATATATATATATATATATATATATATATATTATATACATATATTTCCAAGAGGATAAAATCCAGATAGAGCTCAATATACAATACAGAGCAAGAATATAAAAGGTTCAAACACTAATAGTCCATGGTTATAATTTATTCAACAAGTTTCAGTGGGAGTGTATGTATGGGAGTGAGAAACAAGGGTGAGAGGGAAATGTGTGTGAATCTGTGTATGTGTGTTTTTATACCCGGAGTTCTATTTTTTGTCTTCTTTTTGAATCTTAATGTCTGATGAATTGGATTGTTATTACGATTCCAATGTAATAAATTATAACCATGGAATATTAGTGTTTGAGCCTTTTATAATATATATATATATATATATATATATATATCATTGTTCAGTTTAAGTGCAGCAAAGCTTCTTTGGCATTTACAGGTTTCTCTTTTGTCCTGAATTATGCTGATTCCGAAAAAAGTATTAAAAATTATATTAAAAAAAAAAAATAGAACGTATTAAAAAACTAAAAAAGTAGACATCTGTCAGTTTTGGGAGAAAGTCTACTAGGATGCTTAGATTATCCTTTTTGCTTATTTGTACTTCTTCAACATACAAAAATCCAACAGTGGTTTATTTATACTACAAGTATACTGAGCAGACCTTAGTTACGGTTTTTGGGAGAGAGAGCGCATAATCTGGCATGATCCACAGTTGAATAAAGCCAGTAAGGAATCAAATCTTTTCACTTGTTTTTCCCCCACCCCCACTTCTATACCAGAAAAACTTGGGCACTTCTATGCTGTGTAATGATTAACAAGCTTGTCATGTTAGATAAATTCTGATTGACTAGAATGTTTTTTTGATCCTGTTGTGGCCTTGTTAGGGCCAGAAATAAAGACATATGAGAGGATCGAGTTAAACAAATAAATTAACAGAAATAGTAATACAAACAAGTGTTGCAACAAGAATGTACAGTCCGAGTGTCAGAGCTGACTGCTGGAAACCAAAAGGCAGTATCTGCTCCTACTTATAGCTGGGAGAGTCCATGTGTACGTGGGTAAATTACCATAACAGATCTTCACTTTGTGCTCCATACTTTCAGCCTTGTGCCACATCTAAACTATGCTTAGTAAATTATTATAGCATAAATCCCGGTCTTCCTACATTTGTGTTTGCTGACCAGTGTCAAGCCTTCTTATGTTGACCAGTGTCAAGCCTTCTTATGTTGACCACTGCCAAGCCTTCTTATGTTGACCAGTGTCAAGCCTTCTTATGTTGACCACTGCCAAGCCTTCTTATGTTGACCACTGCCAAGCCTTCTTATGTTGACCACTGCCAAGCCTTCTTGTCCAGCATGAGTGGGTCATGAACAACCTAGCTTTCTCATCTACAGTTAAAAAATTATTTTGATAGAACAATTGTTAATAATTGATACTTTTGAATATAAATGATTTCTCAGTCTGGTGTTTGCATATTCTGAACTTTATATGGATTTAAAAAAAAAAAAATTGAGAGAGATCTGAATGAAAGTGATAATACTGATATTTTTTTTCTTTGGCCAGCAAAAAGCACAAAATATAAAACATAGCCTTTGTAAATAAATTGTAAAGATTGTGGACTTTTAACATTAGAAAGAATATGATTGGAGGCACTCCACCTGATGTTTGGTTATTTTAATTTGGGAAATAGGTTGAGCCGAGAACTTTTCAACACCCCCACATTATCAATTATTCTCTATAAAAGAGGCTACATTTAATTTGTATTTTATAAAATATGTTTAGTATTCTTATAAAGTTAGAGGAAATATATCAATATTATTTACATTGTTGTCCTCATCTTTATTGCCATATTAACAATGTTTCGGCCATTGTATGCTCCAGCCTTCTTCAGGTGATTGAAATTTTGAACTGAGCCCTTCGTCCACTGGGGTAAATTGTTCTAGTTCCACATGCCATGCCTTTTCCGGATGTCTCAGTTGTCTTCCTTTAACTCAATTCTTCAAGTTTTTGTTAATCACTGCAATAGCCAGGTATTAAACTCACAACTCCACTGGGCCAGTGGATAAAAGTGTTGGTTGGATCCAGTGATTTGACCCAAAGAATTGCGAGTTCAATACCTGCCTACTGCAGAGGTGAACAAAAACTTGGAGAGTTAAGGTAAAGGGAGATAACCAAGACATCTGGAAGAGGTATGGCATGTGGAATTAGAAAAATCTACCCCCTGTGGACAAATCAAAGGGTTCAGTTTGAAATTCCAAACACCTGAAGAAGGCCGGAGTATACAATGGCTGAAACATTGGGAATATGGCAATGAAGAGGAGGACAACAGTCAGAACAATGTAAATAGTTACTATACCTCATTTCAGAAATATAGACAGATATTGAAAAATATCAAGGAAAACATTTTATATAGAACTTACTTTGTTGGGCATTCATCATCTTTTCTGCTTTGTGCAAAAATCCTTTAGCATAGTCACTTGGAATAGCAAAGGAAATTCCAGTAGCAACTTTGAGCGTGTTAATGCCAATAGCCTCACCATCCTAGACATAAAAAGAAAGTGTTTTTTTATATATATATATATATGAAGAAATATAGTTTTAAGATGTGCTTATGGGAGAAAGTGCGCAATATCAGAGACAGAGCGTGTGTAAAAGTGAACTAGGTAAAATAAGTAAAACGATACTAGAAAGAATTAATTCTGAACTTAGGAAGAAGTTAGGAGTAAACCAGTGGAAAAACACAAAAACAACTATTGACTGGTTTCACAGCATAAATAAACAAAATTGCTAATTCCTACAATTAGACATAAAAGAATTTTACCCATCCATAACAGAACGCATGTTAGATAAGGCCATCAACTTAGCTCAGGAACAAATAATAATAAAACCAAACGAAATCGACATCATTAAGCACCCCCATAAATCATTACTATTTCATCATGAAGAAGCATGGATAAAGAAAGATGGGATATTTGACACTACAATGGGAAGCTTTGACGGTGCAAAACATGCAAAATCGTAGGTATTTACTTACTACACGAACTAAGCAAAATGATAGAAATAACACAGGACTCTACAGGGACGACGGTCTCATAATCTTAAGAAACTGTAACAGACAAAACTAGAAAAGCAATAATAAAGATTTTCAAAAATAACGGATTCGACATAGATATAAAAACTAACCTAAACGAAGTAGATTTTCTAGATGTTACCTTCAACCTAAGAAAAGGCACATACAAACTATACAGAAAACCCAATGATAAACCACTCTATATACACACATCTTCTAACCACCCGCCTTCTATAATCAAACAGATACCAAAATCGATTAACCGTAGGCTTTCTGACAATTCCTCCAATGAATCCATATTTAACAAAGCTAAGAAAGACTACGAAACAGCCTTAAAAGATAGCGGATTCCCAACAACACTCACATACTCACCACAGAACATAAAAAAAGCCAACAGGAAAAGAAATGTCATATGGTTCAACTCACCGTACAGCAAAAACGTAAAAACAAACGTAGGAAAAAAATTCTTCAAACTCTTATACAAACACTTCCTGGAATCAAGCACCCTACACAAAATATTCAACAAAAACACAGTAAAAATCAGCTACAGTTGCACCGAGAACATAGCACAAATAATAAAAAAGCACAACAGGAAAATTATCAACAAACCACACGAACAAATTAAACCCACGTGCAACTGCAGAATAAAGAACGAATGTCCCTTACATGGTAATTGTTTACAAAACAACTTAATATACCAAGCCACGATAAAATCACCAGATAATGAAGAAAAAGTATATATAGGAGTAACTGAAGGACCCTAGAAACAAAGAAATTATATACAAAAATATGCAAACAGCACAATGCTTTCTAAGTATATCTGGGAAATAAAAAACAAAATGCACACCAAAAATTTCTTGGAAAATAAGGAAAAGATCATCAGCCTACAACAACCAATCAAAAACTTGCAAACTTTGCTTGGAGGAAAAAATAGCTATCATTACTTTCCCAGATCAAAATAAATTATTAAATAAAAGATCCGAGCTCATCTCAAAATGAAGACATGAAAACAAATTTTTACTATGTTACTTAAAAATCGAAAACAGAAAAAAAAAATAAAATAAAAAAATATAAATAAACAAAATGACAATAAAATAGGTGAAATAAATTGACCAAACAAATTACCAAATCACACCTGTTAGAATAGATGAAATAGAATAAAAAATAAGAAAGAAAATCAATGAACCCAAATAAATAAAGTAAATAATAAACAAATTAGCAAACCATTATGACCAAAATATTAGTTAGACTATAAAAATCAAACCAAAAATCAGATGAAAAAATAGCTATAATGATAAAAAAAATACTACGTTACTTAAAAATCGAAAACCGAAAAGAGAAAACATACAGTATAACAAATAAATAATAACAAGTAAAATAAATTGATCTAAATTCATCCAAATAAATAAATAAACTAACAAACCAATCCCGATAATCAATCCAAATAAATACATGAAGTAACAAACAAATTAAAAACTGTTCCCGCCAAAATAATAGTAAGAATAAACTACAACAATCAACCCCAAAATTGAATAAATAGCTTTAATTATCTTCCCAAACCAAAACAAAACTATTAAATAAGTGAAAGAAACAAATTTTACTACATTAATAAAAACACCGATTTAAAAAAAAAAAAAAAAAAGAAATAAAAATTAAAAATAAAATAAAAATAAATAAAAACAAGCAAAATAATTTAACCCAAATAAATAAACGACTTCTGGTGAAATAACTGCCAAAATAGACTACTCACAATGCACCACTGACCCATATATATAAATAGCCAAGAAAAATAACAGCACTCGTGGCCTGACGATTGCATTTAGCATGAAACTGACTGTCGCCTCTAAGTGTTGACTTCTATGTTCACATTTTTATATATATATATATATATATATATATATATAAATTATGTGTTTGTGTGTGTGTATGTACGTACGTATGAATAAAGACAAATAGAAAAGACTTAGCTGACACGTTTTGTCCTCTGAGGGACTTTATCAAGGCAAATGCAAGGATTTTATTTTGTAACAAGACCTTATATAAAAAAGCAAAAACTGTTATTGGTTTTTCAAAATTTTTAAGTTTAGGAAAACTCATAAATATTCATGAGGTTATCTGAAAAGTCAGTCAATCTATGGAAGACAGAAAGTGACACAATTCAGTGTCTAAAAATGAAAGTAAGCAATGCTTTTGACATTTTTTTAATGCAAATTGGTATTTAAATTACTTTAGTTTGAGATTAATATATATATATATATATATATATTAAAAATAAAAAATAAATGCTAAGAACTTTGAATTATAAATCTTATCATTCTTTCTTATTATTTTAATATATATCTCCAAGTGTATGGTAAGTTAGTACCAATGTTCAGACATTATATTTTAAGAAGTGCTCAATACAGAGTAAAGCTTAATAATAATAATAATAATAATAGCTATTAACAATTATAACAAAAACATGTTATAAACTGCTACATAAATGCAATCATATCTTAGCCCTGTGTGTGCTTCTTCAGGTGGTGGTGGTGAACTGGAGAATAGTTGGTCATATTAGGCTCGATGTTTGATTGGTTAATTGAGGTTGCTCAACCCCACCTCCAGCATGTTAGAAATTTAGGCCCATTTTTTTTCCACTTCTTCCCATTGAGGGTATTGCCGCTTTTAAACCATAAGATGACCGTCTATTTTCCAGCTGAGCACCACTACCTGATGAGGCACATACAGTGCTGAAACATGATTGCATTTATGTAGCGGTTTATAACATGTTTTTGTTACAATTGTTAATAAATATTATTATATATATATATATATATATATATATATATATATATTAAGTCATTGAGAGCCATAACTGCCCATGAAAAGTGTGATGACTTACCACGGAACTCGAAACGCGTACGAACGTGTCTTGCCTGCGTGGCGAATCCTGCAAGAAACATGGCCGCTTGTGAAGACACGTTTTATGCGCGCCGGTCTCGTTCAGAACGAGATTGCGTAACAACACATGCAAATTTTAGCAGTGTCGGAGTGCCATAAAAAGGAGATGTTAGCGGCACAGAGAACAGCAGTCTTTCGGCGGACTTTGTGAAAGAGAGTCGGACGTGCGAACTGACTGGCATACTAAGAGGCAGTTATAGCCGGTACGTTTGATTTGGGTGTCCGTTTCACGACTGTCCTATGTAACGGCTGAGAAAAGGAGTCTTGCAATCTCTTTCTTTGTAGCGACGGCAGAGAAGAACAGCTCTTGTCACTTTGCTTATTTGTTTTTTGTGTTGTTTTTACCATAGAAGAGATGGTCACTATCAGGGATGTGTAAGGTTATCGACATAGAAAGTGGAACTGACAAGCTCAAATTCTGGCCTCACAACCTGTTGCATTCACTTTGCATTAATGTCCTTGAGAAATAGACTAGAATGTATTCTTGGGTGAGAGCAAATCTGAAAACTGAATTCCAAACTATGAAGAATGAAAAACGGAAACCATTCTCTTTTCCACAGATAATAGAGAAGGACTATAGAGAGTGCTATGATGGCCTACACCCAAAGGTTAATGGCATTTTTATTTTATTTTTATTATTGTCACTATCTTATGGTTCAGTTATGTGCCATGCATGATACAGGCTTAGGTGATTATGTATCTTTCGATACATGACTGACGAGGCAGATTTTTCCCCCGTAGTAGGTTGCCATTTCTTTCTGTGGTAGACCAGTTGCCATCCAAGGCTATAGAACCTGATCTGTCCTGCTATTTACCCATAGCTGGAGGGAGAAGAGGATTCATACCTTTCCCAAGGGTATTAGCATGTAAATGAATGTAATGGATTCGAATGGAATTCAAACTCAGCTCTCAGATTCCTCAATCCGAGCCGCTATCCATTACTCAACCGTGCCTCTCTACCAATGGTTACTAATCTAAATAAAAAATGGTATTATTTACAAATGGATTGTCACTTTTGACTTAGACCAAAATATCTGTGCTCTACTTTGTGGATTAAAGCATCACGACTTTGACCTCTGCCTTGAATAATAACGAGGTTGCATGACCTTTAGCCTGCAATCCAAACACATTAACTTTTTTTTTCTTAGCCATGTTTTTGTCTTCAGAGAGGACACAATAAAAAAATAAAAAATGATTGTCATCTGGCTCTGGGGATTCTGACAATACGGCAACAACAGCACATTGTATAATACACAGAGGGTTGGAGTATTATGACCCCTTTGTGACACTGATTTTTGTCCTTGCGCACTTATATGCATATGGTCCCCTATAATATGTTTCTATCTCAGGGAGATTTTTTTTTTTAACAATGATGTTCACTCTGTGGAAAGTCCAAGTGCCACTCAAGGTAGGTTACAGAGTAAGAAGCATCACTCCAAGCAAGGTGATAATACCATCAAGACGCAAGGGAACACTGGAAGTTAAAAGCAAAAAGGAGAAGACTTTAGAAGGAACCAGAAACAAGAGATAAATCTTTACTCCTATCCAAAAGACTTGGGAGGAATGTGAAGTAGACGATAGGCCAAATTATCTACTCTTATTGAAGAAAAAGAAAAATAAGTAAATACTAAACAGAATTTCAAGTTTTAAGTAGAGATGTTAGAATTATAGAGTTGAAGTTGTCTATAAAATTAAATAAATCTAGCAACTGTGTGAAATTCAATGCACGTTCATAATTCTGCCGGGTTTAAGGTGTTTACCACCAATTACCAGATAATTGACAATATAATGCATGTGCATGCGTACACTTTTTAAAAATCAATTTGCTCCAATCACTGAAATGACCAGTAAGAGAGAAAAGACAATAAATGCAGATATCTGCGGGCAACTATTTTATACCTATGTTTGATAGACTAGCTGTTGTCAACCTTTTGAACTTCATGGACCACTAAATGTATAATTTTAAATTTGGTGGACCACTAATATGAATTTAGGAAAAAAAAAAAAAGGTAAATATATTTATATAATAATAATAATAATAATAATAATCGGAAAACTTTTATTTTATTAATATGAAATGCACCCATTAAAGGTAACGGTTATAGTGTAATTATTTAAATAAAACAAATTGAAAATTTTAAGTTTCATAAAAATTGTAATAATGTCCCAATTTTTCTGTGGACCATCAAAACTTTTGCGCGGACCACCTGTGGTCCGTGGACCACCAGTTGGTGAACACTATCATAGATTAAGTCTTCTTCAAGCTATGAGCTAAACAACAACAGATTAAGCTGTTTAGCTGTGGTTGGCAACCATTCTAGAAAAAGAACAACTCTGAATTCAAAACTGTATATAGCCCAGGCAAAACATTACATACAGGTTGACATGAAGTACGATATGCCTAGTTTTATCGAGACTGCCAATATTTTTTTTAATTCTGTGAATTCTACAAACTTTCTTACATTATGTATCAAATAAGGAAATTAACATGTTGACTTCCAGTGGTCAATTACAGAATCTGACTTCAAATGCAAACTTTATTATAGCCAACTTAGGCAATAAAACATTTTTACGAGTTGATTTATAACTTCAGCTGAAGTCTTGTCATTGTTTTCACACTAAAAACATCATCACTGTAAATAAACTCATTGTTAATGCCCACATATGAAAATCTATCAGAAAATTCCAAACATGAAAACTCATAGATGGCAGTCTGTTGAAAGTATTTTCAATGTATTTTTCTTCATGTAAATACAAAGAAAATACCTTTAAAATTTTACAATGTCATAATTATTTAATATTAGAAGCCATATCCAGCTGGTCGATCAGAAAAAGCATTCAATTAGAATGGAGTAAAAACAGCATCATGTTTAAATGTAACGGAGTCTATCATCTTCAATTACTTGAAGTAATTTCATTAAAAAACATTCTGAATTAATGCAGTTACTTATATAACAGAAGTAGTCTGTATTTATTCAATCGAAGTTGGCCAAGGACATGAAGGAGTAAAACACACAACATGAAGACCCACTTCAGACCACAATTATTTTTGGATTTTTGAAATTCAATTTGTCAGTGTGCTATCAGGGATGTAAAAGAGAATACATTTAAAAAGCAATTGTTAAGTTTGATGAAAATTGGTTGAAAGATCAACGAAAAATAAGAACCCAGTAAAAACTGCCATTTTTCTCTATTTACGCAGGTTTTCACGATATAGGTGGACTCAATTATCAAGTTAAATGACTGTTAAACGATCAATTCATTGCTGGCTACAATTGAGTGAAGTTTGTATTAGATTGCTTGAAAATTGAGGGAGTTTTAAGTTTAAAATTTGTGTTGAAAACGATTTTTCATTTTCTCGCCAAATGCAGTGGAAAAGAAATAAAAATGAAGTATCGTTGAGCTTGTCATGATGTAAGTAACCTACATACCAAGTTTGAACGAAATCAGAGGAAAAAAGTTGAATTAATCAATTCTTGATTGGCTTTATTGGTTATCGATTTTCTTACATTGTACAATGTATGTGCCAAGTTTGGTCAAAATCGTTTGGATGGATCGAGTGAAAAGGTATCACACAGACAGACATCCTCTGTTTTATATATATATATATATATATATATATATATATATACACACACACACACACACACACACACACATTACAAAGAGGAAAGCTTTGTATTGTATCTCCAGAGAGATAAAAAAAAAAATAACCTCCTGGAGTCAAGTATCAACCATGCTGATGGAGGGTAGGGAAGCTACTCTGAGGTGGTTAAATAAGAGCAGTTTAGTTTTGAAGGCATTAAAACTTACCAGCCATTTCCTGCCCCAGTTAACCACTGATTGGAGGTCCTTTTCAAGAGCAGTGTCCAGGTTAGCTTTGTCAGCTCTCATGGATTTACTATTGAGACATGAGTAAATGGTAGTGTCATCTGTATAGATGCCTACTTGGGAACTGATGACATCAGGAAGATCATTGATGAAGATCAGAAACAGTATAGGACCCAGGATAGAGCCTTGGGGAATACCTGCGTTCATATGAAAGGATATGGAAGAGAGTCCATTCAGAACAACCTTCATTTCACAATTTGATAGGAAGGATTGAATTATTTCAAATAATCGGCCTGTAATACCATAGCCCTGAAGCTTACATAGAACACCAGCATGCCAAACCCTGTCAAATGCCTTATAGATATCTAGAGCTTTGCCGTTATTATCGAGAGATTGATTTACATATTCAGTTATGGCTGTAAGCACATCAGAAGTAGACTGGGCAAAACGGAATCCATATTGTTTGTCAGAGAGCGGGTCATGTGAAGTAAGATGCTTAACCACTTCAGCATTGATTAAAGCCTTGAAGACTTTGCCGAAAAGCAGTAGGAGACTGATAGGGTGGTAGTTAGAGGGGTCAGAAGGTTTTCCAGAGTTCTTAAAAACAGGGACTACAGAGGAGGACTTCCAACCAACATGCTGGAAAGCAGGAAGCATTGCAGCAATAGTTGTATAGTTTGGAGAGGACTGGAGCCAACTTGGGACAATGGCTGGTACCCAGTCATCTCCACTTGCCTGATGGGAGTCTAATTTAGAAATGATATCCGAGACCAGCAGTGGGGTTATGCACATATCACTCAGTAGAGACTCAGTTCTAGAGGAGAATCAGGTTTGGGTACTCCAGATGAGTTGAGTGTTGAGTTGGATGAGAATTCCTGAGCAAAGTATTCAGCTGTATCTGCTGTAGATGTTAGGAATTAATTGAATAGAGGAAGATTTGCTGTTGTTCAGCACACTTTGGCATAGTCACCAATAATCTCTAGAACCAAACTTTCAAGATGCTATATGTTGTTTTATTCTATCAGCAAACAGTAACATTGCTTTTATGATAACACACTTGCACTCGCTACCAGCAGAGACAAAGATAGGTCTGTAAATTATTCACAATGTAAAATGGATGTAAGAAGACCCTTTATTTTTGTCGTGTACTAAAGTGAATAAATATTTCTTACAACACACTTGTGTATTTCCAACATGTTGATGCATATTCATTTTGAACACAACTTTTTGTCTTAGAAAAAACAAAACCATGATGACGACATTGTGCTAATGTTGAAAGTACTCGGAATAATATGAATATGCAATAACATGGTAATTTTCTTTCTTACTTTAATAAGGATACTAAGAATCTTGTCTGTAATTATGAAAGGATCCTATTAAAATAAGTAGACAAAACTTGTCTAAATTATTTAATGAGACATGTCTTACTGAAAACATGCTGCCAAAATATATTATATATATATATATATATACACACACACACACACACAAATATGTGTATTTGGCAGCAATCCCTCTTTTATACATATTTAATTAAAGATGACTGAGAAAGTATTGTGATTAAACTTTTTATCAAGTGTGATTCTTATTCTTTTTATTTTTAACTAAATGTGTGGATTTTTTATGTATGTGTCTAAAGTTATAGGAATGTTTTATTTTTCAAACATGGTCAGCACACTCTGGCCATGTTCATAGTTAATGTTACTGAGTGTTGGCTTTTCCTTTTTTATTATTAGGGCTTTTATTATTTTTAACCTCTTCTACATGTGGCTTAGGCTATTATACTTGTATTTTATACTAGTATGTTTCAGATGGAGTTTGGTAGGTTTTTGTGGGTGTTTAAATGAGTCTTAATGGAGCTATGGTTGGGTAGGTGTAATGTAAGTCATCCAGATAGGCATGTAGTAGTATGACCAATGTAATTATGAGTTTGGTTTGATCAGGAACACAGTTCCTTAAGGGCATTTGAACTCATAAATAATGTTTTTTTGTAGTTTTGATTTTGTGGGCGTGTTGTTAATTTTTATAAAGGTTAGCTGTTTTTATTTTTTTGTAATAGATAATTTGATTTTCTTGTTCAGGCCAACTGGGATTGTGTATTTCCTATATGTTCATTGTTTTGAACCCACAAGGCTGACAAAGCAAAATCAAATTTTATCAGTCTCGCGAAATAAGATATTATCATGTCTTTCTGAAGTCTCCGATGTGGTAATTATTACTTGCTCTGTTTATTATGGATTACCAATTATGTACATATATATAATTTATTTATTTTATTATATATTTGACTATTATCCATTAACACCACCAGCCTAAATCTGAAGGTGATAAGGTGTGAAAATTAATTTGATCTCTGAAGGCCACTTGTCCCCAGAGATCTGAAGACATTTTTTTTACCTCAAACTGTTTTGTCTTTCTTTCATTTTCAAACTGAAGAAGTCAAAATCTGGCAAAACATGTCTTTGATAAAAAAAATTTCCATTTTTGTCCAATCTTCACTTTTCTTTCCAATATTATTATACATCCTAGAAACACACATAATATTGTTAGAATTTTCTTTGATCCAATAATGAATTTTAAACTTGGGAGCAACAAGGAAGTCTTATGGAAAATAAGAACAAGGAAACTTATACTAACAATCAGAATGAGACAACAGGAATTTCTGGGATACATGAGAAAAAAAGGCTCAGAAAATCTAATATAAGATATATTCACAGCAAGTGAAGCAGTAAGAGACCGAGTAACCTTGTTAATGGGTTTGTGTCAATGGATGGCAGAACAGAGAAGCTGTGGAGACCCATGATAACTTATGTCATGAGGGAGCATGGTATATAAATTTCTGTAAATGGCTGGTAATAATAGGGACAAAGGGGGGATAGTAAAAGATCAAAATCAGGATGTAAGCAGGGTCAATTACTATTATACATCCCACACACACACACACACATATATATATGTCATCCACAGTCAGACTGTTTTGCTGTATCACAGCTCATCAGTGTGGCTAGACATCCGGTTGCCTCTAGCTAGGATTGAAACCCGACTTGGCGTCAGTCATGGATTCTACCACCAAGCCGTTGGTGCACACCAGGGATGAAGGTGAATTTAAGCGTATTTATTTTTAGATAAACACACAGTGACTAAGAGAACTTGATCCGATTTACCGAAGAGTCTTGCATTATTAGCCGTAATAGTCACTGTTTACAAACCCACACTTCCTCCCCAGAGAGCTCAACTGAAATAAATTTTTCAGGAGCATATATATATATATATATATATATATATATATATATATATATATATATATATATATAGATAGAGAGAGAGAGAGAGAGAGAGGTAAAGATGTGTTTGGTAATCCATATGGATAATTCCAAGGAGGATATAATCCAGAGAGCTCAATGTAAAAACGGAGCAAAGATTAATTATATTTCGATTCTAAGGAAATAAATTATAACCACCATGAACCCTTAAAGTTGTCTGTTTCTTTTTATATATATATATATATATATATATATAAAAATTTAGTTTTAGAAGCTCTTCACATTAAGCTTATCGATTGATTTTCTTCCCTCTCCATCTTGTGGGTGGTCTGGGAGTACAATTTTTTTCTGTTTTATATTCACTACGAGTGAGCTTATTGATATTGATTTATTATTTTCATAATAAGTTTATTTTAGTTGTGGTTCCTTATTTATTCTCCCATGCAATTTTTCAGTTTTTCTGTTTGTGATTATTTTGGGGGGTTTTTGTTCCATGGAATCTTTCTGAAGTGTTGGATGAAAAATAACGCACTATCATTTTTAAAACAATATATATATATATATATATATATATATATATATATATATATATATACAGACTGGTAAAATCATACCAAACTTTTCATGAACAAACAAGGCTGCTGTTAATCTTGGAGAACTTCAAAGAAAAGGAAAGGAAGCAAGCTTCACGCTCTGCTGCTTGATTATTATTATTATTCCATCTGTACTTAAAATGGTTTCTCATGGTGGTGGGGAATGTGTCTGTGTTGGATTTTGCAAATCTATAAAACAAAGATTTGAACTGCATCACATAAGAACTGTGCCAAAGATTCTCTTGCTCTGCTTAGATACAGGGTTTTGCTGAAATTAAATTCCTGCAGTGAGGATAAACGATTGTGTTCTGATCTTCTTGAAACTCACATTAGAAAGCCGTCTTGCAGCTAAAGAATATCTAGCCTGAAAACTAATAAAAAATACTTTTTGTCTGAATTTAAAATACTTAAGATTATTTAGCAGCTGAAGATGAATGAATTTGATAAAAAAAATACTGGGGGGGGGTATAGAAAAAAAAGAAAGCAAAAGAAACGAATCACAATGAATACACTTCTGACTAATTATGCCTCTTTTGTATGTCGACAGAATCATCGACCATTAGAAGCTTTGTATTAAAAGTGTCACCAGCACCTGGGATCAACAGATGAATTAATCTGGTAATAACATGAAATTCAAATCATTGCAGGTCATTTTATTTCAGCTTCCTGAAAAATTGACAAAATTATTACAGGTACAACATTAATATTCTGCTACTCTTGCTTCTAGAATGGATTATCCATTTTGTCAAGCCAACAGAAGTCACATAATAACAATACAACAATACACTTCTGAATTAATCTGGTAATAGCATGAAATTCAAATGAACGGCACTTTATCTCTTGTTAGCGATTTAGGATTGGGTTTCCAATTGCTTCTGAAGTTTGTTTTTTTTTCTCCTTCACTCCCAACTCCCAGTAGCACCTTGCATCTTCGTGGCATTATTGCCTTTTTGAGGAGGCACCATGGTGTAATGGATAGCAGCTCAAATTAAGGAATTGGAGAGCTGAGTTCAAATTCCAGTCGAATCCATTAAATTCACTTATATGCTAATACCCTTGGGAAAGGTATGAATCCTCTTCTTAGAACCCCCTCCACTATGGGTAAATAGCAGGACAGACCGAGTTCTATTGCCTTGGATGGTAACTGGTCTACTTCAGAAAGAAATGGCAATCTACTGCAGGAAAAAATAGCTGCTTCTTCAGTCATGTATCGAAAGATACATGATCGCTTAAATGTGTGTCATGCATGGCACATAACGGACTGACTGATCGATCAAAATATAAGTTTCATTAAAGGTGACTGACAGAGGGCAGGGATTAAGCTTTCTATTTAATTTCCCTTGTGTTTATATGAGCATTTTATTTTCCGGACATAAAGTGTATAAAAGCTATCCAAATGTTCTATATATCCAAATGCTTTTGGCTATTCTATTAGCAATTATCAAGGATGTTTTTATTTTTAACTGAATGCATAGATTTGTTTTTTATAAGTATCTACAGGGTGATCGGAAAATCTTCTCACCCTATCTCTCTCTTCCAAACTGTAGAAGCTTGTGTCAGCCAGAATTTTTCAGCAGAAAGTTATATTACAAGGTAACCAAAAAAGTTCTGTTCATTTTTAAAGGAAAAAAAGAAAACGCTTCACAGTATGTGTAACTTATATTTTGTCTTCGAAGTAATCGCCATCAGCATCCAGCACCTTCTGCCAACGTGTCTCCAGCTGCGGTAGAACTCGGGGTGGGGTGGGGTGGGGGTTTTGACGCAAAGAAGTCCGTGATGGCTTTGCGCAAGTCTGCTTCATTGGTGAAGGATTTCCCACAAAGATAATTATCCAGGGAGTGGAAGAGGTGGTAATCGGATGGCGCAAGGTCAGATGAATAAGGTGGATGGCCCAAAGTCTCCCACCCAAGTTGCTGTATGGTATCCCTGACCACTCACGCGGCCTTGCATTGTCATGGAGGAAAAGCACACCTTTGTGATTCACCAGTGCTGGCTCCTTCTGGCGCAATGCCTGTTGCACACGTTTCAATTGCTGCGAGTATAGGTCTCCAGTGACCGTTTGGCCCGTTGGTAGCAGTTCATAATGAACCACTTGATGACCTGTCCACCAGACACAAAGCATAATCTTGCGTGGGTGCATAGGCGGTCTTGCGATGTAAGGGACAGCATCCTGAGGAGACAACCAATGTCTGGGACGCTTGGGAGTTTCGTACAGAACCCACTTTTCATCACTGGTAAGCACTCGATTAAATAAGGATGCGGTACAGTGGCGAGAAAGCAGCAATACGCAGGCTGGCACTCATTGTCCCTTGTGGACCTCCAAGAACATTTGCGGAACCCACTTGCTCAGTTTGTACGTCTTACCTAGGCGGTGCAGGTGAAGTCGGTTTCATCGGAAATGTTGAACTGTCTTGCAAGTTCACCACACGTTAGACTACTGTCCTCTTCAATGGCCACCTTCAGGACTCCGTCATTCAAGACCTGTGGTCGTCCACTGCAAGGCTCATCATGGAGAGACAAATCTCCTGACTTAAATTTTTGAAACCAATGCCTTGCAGTACATTCATCCACAGCACTATCTCCAAACGCTTGACACATGCGGCGACTTGATGCAGCTGCTGATAAGCCCACTTTGAAGTCGTAAACCCAACAGCCCAGAACGAGATCTCTAGACACCTCCATCCTTCTCACAGCTGTCCGGCTTATAACTGCTGGCCGGGCACGGTGCATGTGTTTTTTATAATGTCTGACGTTCCTACTTCCGGCTGTCCAAATTTGAAAACAATTGCTACATGCATTTTGTATATATTTCAACTTCATTCAATGACTAATCAAAAAACGGACAGAACTTTTTTGGTTACCTTGTATGTAGGGGTGATAAGACTTTCAGACCACCCTCTAGAGTGATAGAATGTTTTTTTTTTTTTTTTTCAAAAACAGTACATTATGTCCGTGTTCATAGTTAGTATTGTTGAGTGTTGGCTTTTTCTTTTTATTATTAACACTAAAAAAAAAATCGACAGTTTAGTACATTTAGTGTACTATGTCAAAGGTCAATGTCACTTTTTATGGTTCTTGTGTGAATATTAACCAGCAGTAAAAGAGCTTTCTAAAGATATACAACTTGATCCTATTGGGAGATATGAAGATATTATAATATAGTAGCAAATACCAAAATGCTCCATTTTGAATTTCATCCGACTTGGTAAAATCCTTGTAGCCCAGGCCACAGTCAAAAGTCCACCACAAAATTTTGTACGTATGCTGCCATTGGGCAGATAAATTTGTTGTTAAATAAAAACAAATAAAAAAAATAAATAAAAAGATATGCTTTTTGAGAAATTAATGGTTAAAGGTTAAGGTCAAATTATTTTATTTGACCACAAAACAAAAAATAAATAGATCAGCTTTTAGATCTATCCAAGTACTTTAAAATGGTATATAATTTAGATTTGTAGGTGAAAAAACAACTGAGATATTGATATTTAAACATTGTGCCTATTCTCTAAAAATCACTAGCAATAGTCAAAGGGTCTTAATTTTGGGAAATCTTTGACCAAGAAATGTAAAAGAGACACTATTTAATTTGTATCATGCAGGTTTATAAATGTGCCAAATTTGAAAATATCCATGTTGATGATAATCAGACCTTTGTTGATTTGAAATGAAATGCCTGTATAACATAATAAGCACCAATAAAAACAAATTCAACTATAATAACAGCACCGACTCACTTTTGTTCATCAGGCATTAAATTATATCACTTTATATCCTCCATAGTATACATTGACTTTCACAGTCTTAATATTTTTGAGTGTTCTTAAAAATTTTGAAAACCTAATATTTTTTACTTCTGTTTATAAATACTAGTCGCAAAATAAAATCTTCAAATTTGCCTTGATAAACTCCATAAAAGGCTAAAACATGCTGGTAACAAAAACTTCTCATTTTGTTGCATGTGTGTATGTGTGTGCGTGTGTGAATAAGACATAGAATCTGGACAAAGTTTGATAAATTAGAAAACTGTTTCATTGACTTGATTAGATATTTCACCAAGAGAAATCCAAGCTAACAATGGTGAAACATGTATTCAAGTCAATAAAACAATTTTCCCCATATATATATATATATATATATATATATATAAAATGCATATATAATCAGTTATATGGATATGAGTTTGTGACACTGGGATTCACACTGTATTTATGTATGTAAGTATGTGTGTGTGTGTGTGTGTGAGAGAGAGAGTGTCATCCCAAACAGACACAGAGGAGAATCTCCCCATCCCACAACCAAATATAATCTAACACAAACAAGCATAAATAGATTCAATTTTTAAAAAATAAACCAGTTTTTCTGATGATCACAAAAGTGTGAAACTCAGGGTCAGAAACTCTCATCCATACAACTGAATATATTAGCTCACTGATAGAGTGCTTTCCCCTAAGTACTGCACATATAAAATAAAAATAATAACAACAATGATGATGATAATAATACATATATACATACACATAACAGCAATGAAAAAAAAGAAAACTTTCAAAGAAAACAAAGTTCACATGAAATTTCTTTAATATTCAACCCATTGAAAATGCCAATTTCAATAATTTTATTGACATTGGTAAGAAAAAAAGAAAATGATTTAACTGATATTTTACAAGAATTTTATGATCTGATACAATATTATTAATAATATTTAAGTTGTGAAAATTATATAAAATAGAAAACACATTAAGAAAAAAAAAATTGATTCCAACAAATACATTTGGATTGTGAACTTCCTTAAACTTATCCCTCAGAGCCAGATTAAAAATATTTACTAAAATTAACACACCCTTACATAATGTGGCTAAAATGAAAGACTGTTCCTCAGAGACTGGCATGTGAAATTGCTGTATACTTTAATTCTTTTTATGAATATTGATTAACTGTGCATAAAAGACGTCTTTTTGGATTGTTTTGTCACATAAGCATTGGAATTTGCGTGTCATATTAAAAAAAAAAAATCTAAATATACATTTAACATTTTCTATTTTGAAATATTCACTTCTGCAAATAGTATTTTACCCTTTTTTTTCTCTGCTATAAAATTCAGAATAATTTAATACAATTATCTCAGTTAGGATTACCATCCAAGGACAAATGTGAATGAATTGGTCAAAGCAATGATATTTATTCTTGTAAAAAGAATCAGTCAAATTCTTGTGATTAAATCAATCATTAATGAAGAGATCTTTCAGGCTTTCACTTCAGTTATATAATGCATTTCAGTCTTGGATAGAAAAATACAAATACAGTATATCTGTAGTACAGGTACCTCCCAAAAAGTTATAACTAAGTTTAAAAATGCATTTTAAGAAGTGAAAAATCTTTCTTGGAACTTTAATTTTAGTTTTAATTCCAAGCTAATAAATTAAATTTAATATTCCTAATAAGTAAAATACTAATTCAAATTGACAGATTTCTGCTGATAAGGTACTATTCAACTTTGCTTGATTGACCTGAATGTTTAAGAAATCTTATTAAAGAAAATTTGCACTCTTCAGCAGGAATCAAAACCTGCTACCCTCAGGTCAGTTGGAGCTGTTGTTTAGCCCAGTATGCCTTATCACTTTAAGATTTCTCAAACATTCAGGTTGTTAGAGTATCCACTAAAATAATGATTAAAGTGGTAAAAATCTATTGGATTAATAAAAATCCATTCTAAAATTATATATATATATATATATACACACACACACACACATATATATATATGCGTGATGCATTTCGTCTTTAAGAACTTCAGACTAAAGTGATGTTTATATTGATGTAACTAAACATGTACATGAGGGTGGAAATTTTTGAACTTTAATATTTATGTTCAGAAAAACTATATTAATTATAAACTTGAGAAAATATATATATATATATATATATATATATATATATATATGATAATAAGATGGAGACTTTAATTATCCATTTTGTTTATAATTTTTATTTTGTTAACACTGAGATGTTCATCTCATCAGAACGAAAACCAGCTCCACAAATGGAGAAAGTACACCGGACAGACACTTTAGCTTGATAGTAGGGAGGGAAGGTGAGAGAGAGGGGTTGGGTAAAGATAGGGCTGAGAGATTAGTGGTTAGTAGTGGTCGGTTTCCTTAACCAAGAATTTACTCTACACTTTTTAGATTTTAATATTGGTTTGTATGTTACTTTGGCCGATACCGTTTGTTGTTTTTATGCAGGATAAATTAGGTCAATTCAAATTAATTTAATTAAATGGATCTTAATCTAAATAAAATTTGGTGTTACTATGGTAAAACTTAAGCATTTGTTTTTGGCCAAAATCTTATAGTCAGTGGATATATATATATATATATGCACATTTCATTAAAAACGACTGACAAGGTGCTTAGACGAAAGCGCTCGGATAAAAATAACATTCGGACAGTTTTTATATAATTTATCCTCTGAAAAGAAAAACTTTATTAGATCGCACGAGAAATTATATAAAAAACTAAATAAAAGGACCTTGTCAGTCGTTTTTAATGAAATGTGCATGAAAGAAGGATTGCTGCCTAAATACACAAATATATATATATATATATATATATATATATATATATATATATCTTCTCCACTAATTTAAATCAATTACAGGACAAAGTTTATCTCAAAAGGGAACAGTCCTAGCAAATTTCAAAAAGTACTCAACATCCAATTTGTAGAGCAATATTATGAAACTATCTTAAAGGTTCAACTGCTTCACCACACTACTGCAGTTTCAACCTCTTGGATCTTCAGGTGGGTTTGGTTTACCATTATCTCTCATGTTACTTCATATTTAAATATACTGCCTGTTCCACCTCATGTCACACAAGAAAATGTTTCATATCCACTTCTTATTAAATTTTTGAACAGTGTGGATTCTTTATATATATATAATTTCAAAACTTGCTATATTTATGAGAAAAGAGTGCTCGATATCAGAGAGGTATATGCTATATATAAGCAAGAGAGGACACTGAGGTCCACACCAAGTGGTTACAGTCTGTGTCATGCGTGAATGCAATCTTCAAGCCATCAGTTTCCACTTTGATATTTACATATGCTTTATCTCTGATATTGTGCACCTTTACACATAAATATAGCCAACCTTATTTTTATCATTTTATATATGATAGGATAAGGAACAAATAGGAAATGTTTATAAATCTAACATGATTTGCTTTTATTCTTATCTCATTTTAGATTTAAGTTTCCTATTTGTTCGTTATCCTATCATTCTGTCAGATTCTAATCCATATTTGATCCCAATTCATCTTTATATTTTTTTCATCACTGGTAGCATCAGTGAGTTTCATGCATAACATAATCTTCAGGTGCTGAGTTAAGACTTAGCTTGGTAACTGAAGATTGTGTAGTGCATGAAACGGAGTGGTGAGAAAAAAAAAAGTATATTTATTAATATATAGTTTATAGCTCTGTCATATATATTAGTGAATATACGTAATATCCTACATTGATAGTACGACTTGGAGTTTCATGCAATCTTCAGGTGCACCTCTAGATTGTGTGTTTGCATGAAACTGAATCATGCTATCAACATAGGATATTATGTATATTCACTAATATATACTTAATAGCTCTGTTATACAACACAGAGCACTGTTTTAATAATCCTGAGAAAAAAAAATATATATATATGTACGTGCAAGTATGTGTGCATATACATGTTTTTTATCATATATATATTACACACACTGTTATAACTCCCGTCTAGAGGCTATGATATTATGTCTTGCTTAGGCTACGTGCTGTGATGTCTGTTATAAATTCTGACGGACTCCAAAAGACTACTTTTGACTCACTTGGAATTCTTTATTTAAGGCGTCTTGCCTAGTTTGTGTTACCAAAGGTGTGTTATTTACTTCACAATACACACATTATATATATATATATATATATATATAT
>OZ038509.1:27123021-27285521 GCA_964036315.1 Acanthosepion esculentum
CAGGACAAATTGACCTGAGTATTCGGCAGCTACTGGCCAAGAAGAACAATGCTGTACTGGAACAACCACCTTATTTACATGATTTTGCTCCATGTAACTTTTCTTTTCCCCAAGCTCAAGAAGATCATCAAGAGGGGGACCGTTTTGAAGGCATGGAGGCCATCAAGAGTTCTGCAATGATGACACTGAGGGGGATCCAAGGAAAACTCTTCCAACTGTGCATGCAATGATGGAAAAGTGCATTAGACTCAAGGGGTATTACTTTTAAGGGGGAAACCATGTAGTTTATTGTTTTGAAATAAATTTTTTGTGACACTAGTCCCATTAATTTACAGACATATATATATATATATATATATATATATATATATATATATATATATATATATATATATATATATATGAAAAATTTCTCAGAGTGAATCTGTAGAAAAAGACAATATTTATAAATGTAAAAGACAATAGGAAAAACTGTTATATTAGCTGATGTGTTTCATCCAATATTTCAGCTAATATTACAGTTTTCCTATTGTCTTTTATATATATATATATATATATATATATATATATATATATATACCAGAACAACAACAGAACTAACAATGTTAGTAAAATTAATGACAAAGTGTAAAAGATTTTCCTGTGGCAAATTAAATGTATAATTAGTTTTGCGAAGATGCCAAAAGGAGCAAAACAAATTATTATTATTATTGTATACTTACATCTCATGTTGTCTTAGTTTCAAAGTTGTGTAACCAAATAATGGGCCTTCGCCCACCTTTCCAGTGACCAATCAATGACTATCCCACATTGTGGTTCTATTACCGTTCACATTGATGTGCACTAAAAACTGGGAAAGGTCTGCTGCATGTTCACATGGAAATCAAATGCCACAGCAAGAAATGAGAATTTGGACCCTGTTTCTAATATATTTAGATGCTTTGTTCAGGTCTTCATTTACTCGGACTGGGGAGCTAGGTAGGCAACATATTGGACAACTTCTGCCATGTCAGTTTAAAAGCTTAGCTCTTCACCCTTACCATCTCTTTGTCAATCTGCACATCATGACTTGTGGCTGAAAATATGAATGAGCAGCATTGGAACTACCAAAGAGACAGTCTGTCCGTTGCCAAGAGCAGATCAGAAATGACTTCCTCAATCTCAACCATAGCCGTTAATATAGACTAAAAACCCAAAATCATTAATGTCCGGCATTGTTGTCACTTGACCCCAAATGCTTTCTTTTAGTTATTCTTTCTTTCCTCTTTGGTCAAAGGGGTGTCACTTAGAAAACTCCATTTCCTGGCCATAAAACAGAAACACCTGAAATCAAAGTATAAAAAATTCACACTTTCCTATGTGGGTGTCCCAATCATAATGCCACAGTTGAAGACACAGGAATTTGGTTCATTATTGGGGGGGGGGGAGTCTCATGAACCCTCATTTTCATTTATCATTAATTGGATTCATTTTTGGATTCAAAGAACTTGGCTGGTTAAGAGCAAGATAGTAGCAGGAACAACAAACTAAATACATTTTATAAAATAATTAGCAAATGAGTGATTCAATCTCAAATCAACCAACAGCCGCAGGTGACCCTCTCTTGAAATTTTACTGCATTTTGCTAAATTTCAGCAAAATTCTGACATTCATAGCTGCAAAGATACTGCATGTACAGATTTGAAAACTTGGTTATAATAATTAATGTTTACTGTAGATTACAAAAATATAAACAGATTAGATGTGTCTTATGTACTTTTATTTTTATAAGAAGATGAAAATGGCCAAAATGGCCATTTTGAGAGCTTTCATATACAGCATCCCCATTATTTTTCTTGTCATGTATAGACTAATAGATTGTTTCAATGCCATTACCATATTTATTTCTGTTATAGAATTGTCAATGTTAGTTTTTGAATTTCTAAAAATGAACCATCATAAAAAAAAAGTTAAAAGAAAAGATAAAAACTTACCAGGTTAACCAATGGACCACCCGAATTTCCAAACTGGAATTAAAAAAAAAAATTATTTATTTTAAAGTTAAATTAATTTCTTAAAGTCATCTAACTTACTTGTTTTGAAATAAACAAAAAATTCTTTAACTTGAATTACAACCAAAGCAAGAAGGAATCCAATATAAAATCCAAAACCTGGCAATGTGATGATTCCAAAAGAAAACAAAGTTTTTCTTACAATTTACTGTCACCCAAATTTGGGACACTAATACCATGGAAGCTAAGAAACCTATTTTCCTGAAAAATGCACTCAAGAGAAAGATTTTTTTAAAATTTTAACCAACGGTAATGCTAACTTCAATCAATGAATGTCAAATGTTTCCTTAGAAGGGAACAACCAATATCACCATTATTGTTATTATACAATGGTTGAAATATTAAAGCTGGGTCTAAAATGGCTCCAAAAGATTTCAGTAGATTTATTCCTCAATGGAGATATAGAGAATTAATAAACATGTAACAAAAAATTAGAAAAATATTTTAAGCAAAATTTTCTAATAAAATATTTCAAAAATAATTTCATTCATTTGTGAATAACTCCTGAGAATTTCATTAAAATCTGACAATTATTTGATTTTTGCAAATTAATGTCTGTCACCGCAAAAAAAAGAGGCCAAAATTTGCTAAAAGATTAAAAAAAAAAAAAAAAAAAAAAAAAAAAGTTTGTTTAATCAAAATTTTGAATGTTCAAAAAGGAGTAAAAAATTTAATGAAATACTCAAAAAATACTTTGATCCTTTCTCTGAATAATAAAAATTTTAACAATAAAAACATGTTTTCATTATGTTTAGAGCATGTTTTCATCACAGTATACTGAATTTTTAGTGTTTTCATGGAGGTACCTAATATATAGTGACAAATGCTAATGATAGGGAAAAATAAAACAATCACAACTATATTTTAGCAAAAGTGGTATTTCAAACACAGAATTTTAAATTTGCTAGATTTATTAGGTAAAAGTGCTCAATATCAGAGATAGAGCATTTGTAGGTATAAACATGGCCTGATGACAGCTTAAGGCCTGAAAATGACAGTCACTATACAGTGCTGACTTTAATTTCCCCCTATATATATATATATATATATATATATATATATATATATATAGTAGACTCTCCCATGTTATTTGACACATGAGGGTCAAGAAGCTCAGTTCCTAGGAACTGACAGCCAGACACCAGCACATATGATTTGATTATAGTGGTGAAGATTTTGTGCAGCACCAACCACCCTTTTTGAAAGGCCGAATACAGAGACCTGGTGCACTACATGTCACAAGGTCCCTAAACGAACCTCCACAGGTTTTGAATTCAGAGTTGTCCTTCTCCTAGACCAGTTGCCATCCAAGGCTATAGAACCAAGGCTATAGAACCCAGTCTATCCTGCTATTTACACATAGCTGGAGGGAGAAGAGGATTAATACCTTTCCCAAGAATATTAGCTCATAAGTGAAAGTAATTGATTTGACTGGGATTTGAACTCTGCTCTCCAATTCCTTAATTCGAGCCGCTACCCACAACTCCAGTCCCTCTATATATATATATATATATATATATATATATATATATATATATACATATATATATATACATATATATATATATATATATATACATACACACACACACACACACGAAAAGGAATATTGTTGCCTGTCTTACTTGTATATGTCTCTTTCAATTTTATTCTTTAATTATTTTATTCACCTATTTTTTTTTCTCTCTTGGTACTAACTTTTTCCTTTTTTTTTTTTTTACTGAAGTAAATTTATTCTACCCCCTTTTTTGAAAACTTTGTTCCAATATTAAATCTTTGATTTTTCTGGTTCATGCAAGTATTGGATGTTATTTTTATTCCTGGCTCACAGACTTGGAGTGTTGTCTTCAACGAAAAGTGCATGTTGGCACTTAAACTAAGTTGAAACTTAGTATTTCAGTTTTCAGATTCTCTATCCATACCCCTTCCGAGTCATAAGCTTCTCCTGTACCCATCCACACAATCCATATGGACAGGGTGGAGTGAATGCACAAGCATCTCCCATTATGGTCTCCTCCCAATGTACTTTCTAGCTCGCAAGTGATCTATACATACATAGCTCGTGCCATGGCATCTGTGGCTCCCAACTTGGCTCACCAGTTAATTTTTCTGAGTGAAATTCAATCTTTTTAATGGTATCTTCTCTGGATGCCATGCATGTTGTTGATCAATTTCTTGTTTGTTGTTTGTTTGTGATTTTTTTTTTTTTTTTATAAGAGTAGATAGGCTTTCCTATCGTCTAGTCAATACTCTTCCCTCTTCTCTTGAACAGTAGAGGCTCACCCCTTGTTTCCTGTTTAGGAAGGGGGTTCCCGGATCCTTTCTTTTTCTCTGACTTCAGTAGTAGTGTTGTGAATCCCATGTGATGAGTGTGGTTTATGGTAACATCTCTTCATACTGAGAGTACCGGGTTGGCAGTTTTCTGGTTACTGTTCCCGACTGGAAGTTAGGAGCCCAAACTCTTGCGTAGCATCTTGAGAGGCTGCTCTGATCAGCAGTTGCATATCAGGGTTCTTGCAGTGCCATGTCACGCAAGGAAGGGTGTCCCTCCACACACCTTCAGTGGGCAACTCTGAGGCCACAGTATGTTGCAGTATGCACCAGTTCCTTTCTGCCCATGTCACATATGATGACCGTCTGCTACTATTATACTAGGCCTTTTCCTTACCAATGTAACTCAACATGACCATAAACAACCAAAAATATAAACTTAAAACAGCTAAAAAAAAACCCCAAAAAACAACATATAAACCTTTTAACATTTCCTTCTCCAACATCCATAGCATTTGTATCAACTTCTGCAGTGTGGAATCGTTCCTCTTGAAAAAGTCTCCTGATATACTAGCTCTCTGTGAGACTAACCGTTAACTTGTCAATCCCTTCCTTTGATTTCTCAATTCCTGGTGACCTTCCTTTCCTTAAAAAGTACTCTAAAATCCACATGCATAGCCTTGAAGTTTATGTCCATGACCATTAGCTAGTGAACTCTCTTTGGAATCTCCAGACCATTCATATATGTGTCTCCATCTATCTCTCCTCAATCCAGTAAGCTATCTCTTTCCTCTATTGTTCCCCTTCTTCTCAAAACTGTGATGTACTTGATAGCATTTCCGATAATATAGACACGGCCATCTCTTGACATCTGTTTGCATACATATTCGTGTTCAGTGATTTTAATGCCCACCATACCATGTGGCTTAAACACTTTGTCACTGACCTTGCTGGCATCCAAACTCTTAACTATGCAATCACTCAATCCCTCACGCAAGTGGTTGACTTTCCTACATGTTTCCCCAGTAACCCTGATAGTAACGCTTCCCTTCTCAATCTGTTTTAACTCTGTCCCTGACACTTGTCTCACTATGCAGCTTTGCCCTCTTGGCAACTCTGATCATGCCATAGTGCTTATTAACACCTTCTTCCACTGCCCCTCCAGCCAAGAACATCTTTCTGTTATCAATGCACAGACTGGGACTTGTTCTGTGATTTCCTTCACATCTCTTGGAATATGGTTTTTAATCCTCCCATTCAAGAATGTGCGTCTCATCTCCTTGTCACTCAGCTGCTATAGCCCATAGGAATTACTTCTTCCATCTGTACCGGAGCAACACGTCTGATTGTAACAGATGTCTCTTTGTCTCTGCTTGTAATGAAGCAAAGTTACTATTTGATGATAGAATGAAACAATGTATTACATCTTGCAAGTTTGGTTCTAAACATTATTGATGGCTCTGCAAGAGTGTGCTGAACAACAGAAAATCCACAATCACTCCGCTATTCAATCAATTCAAAGTCCTAACTTCCACAGCTGATAAGGCTGAATGCTTTGCTCGGAAATTAACACTCAACTTGTTTGGATTATCCACACCTGATTTTCCCCACCTAGAACCAAGGCTCTATTGAGCGATATGAGGAATAACCCCACCGATGGTATTGGTCATCATCTCTAAATGAGATTCTCATAAAGCAAGTGGTGGTGACAGTATACCAGCAGTAGTCCTAAACAAATGTGCTCCTGAGCTGGCTCCAGTCCTCTCCAAACTATATAACTATTACCTCGCTGACTCTTGCTTTTCAGCCTGTTGGAAGTCTTCATTTGTTGTCCCTGTTTTTAAGAATTCTGGAGACCCTTCTGACCCATCCAAATACCATCATATCAGTCTCCTACCACTCTTCAGCAAAGTCTTTGAGGCTTTAATCAATGCCAAAGTGGTTAAGCATCTTACCTCCCATGATCTACTCTCTGACAAACAATATATTTTCCACTTTGCCCGGTCTACTGCTGACATGCTTACAGCCATCACTGAATTTGTATACCAAGCTCTTGATAATAATGGCAAAGCTCAATTTGTGGCTCTAGATATATCTCTAGGGTGTCTTTTTTTTTTTTTTTTTTACAAATATTTTCATGGCAACTGCTCTGATGAAAAAAAGAAAAAAGGAAAAAAAGAAAAAAGAAAAAAGTAAAGGAAAAAGAAAAAGGAAAGAAAAGAAAAAGGAAAGAAAAGAAAAAGGAAAGAAAAGAAAAAGGAAAAAAAGAAAAAGGAAAAAAATTCTGCATAATTTGCCTGTCAAATTCGATGTATTTAACCTATTCTTCTAAAAATTAAGTTTTATGTCCCTTTTTTGTGTTTATCAACAAATAAAAACCTTGCACCATTTTGTGAAATGGCAAAAAATGTTCAAAATTGATGGGTGTACAAATAATTTCGTCATTGACTATACATACATATATATATATATATAAGTGAACATAGAAGGCAACACTTAGAGGCGACAGTCTGTTTCATGTTAGTGCAATCGTTGCCTGACGATTGCACTAGCATGAAACAGACTGTCGCCTCTAAGTGTTGACTTCTATGTTCACTTTTATATTTACACATGCTCTGTCTCTGATATTGAGCACTTTATCCCGTAAATATAGCACACTTTAAGACTATATTTCTTCATATATATATATATATATATATATATATATATATATATAAAATACTAAAAAGAAAAATAGTAAGTAAGACTCAAGTCAGGCCAATGCTTAGATATCTTTGATAGTTTATTTAAGTGGGCATGAATAGTGTTACAGATTAACCATCGACAAGTATCTGCCCTGACGAGACCATAAGACCCATTTAGTGCATTGCATGTGGATTTTTCCTAATCTTATATTTTATATTTATATGTATGCGTGTATGTATATATATATATATATATATTTATATATATATATTATGAACATTTTTTTTTATGCTATGACTTGACTTTTATCAGATAAATTAGAATGTATTCTTCAATCCCTGGTTTTTTGAACAGGAGTAGAGTTTTATCCCTTGTTTCTTGTTTAGCTTTGGATTTCCAATTCCTTCTAAAGTCTTTTCATTCTCTTTCACTCCCAGGAGTCCCTTGCATCTTAGTGGCATTATTTCCTTGTTTGGGGTGAATTGATTAAAAGAGAAAAAATAGCAAAAGAAAAGTGAAAAAAAAAAAAAAAATGATTGCATGACATACATTGATCACTGCGTCTGTCTGGATATAAGTCATGTTCCGATGGTGGAGACCCAACTCTGCACTTCCCCGATGAGGTGTACTCACAATTCCAGATGTTACTGTGTTGGTCAATGATAATGGGCTACCCATGGCTATTACCCATTCTCCTGGTCGAAGGGAATTTGACTCACCCAAATTAAGAATCGGTAAACCAGCCTAAAAGAAAAAAAGAAAAAAATGTATCATTAAACAAACACAGAATTCTAAGAATGCATTGATTTAAAGTAATGGCTAGAAAAGTTAGTCTACTTGATTATTATGGCTGAATAGTAAAAAAAAATCATTCACTGCATTTTCATATTAAAAGATAATCATTGGTCAATGCATTTTCAAAGTAAAAATCATGTACGTACATTTACTTTACATTTTAATATAGTGACCCTTCTTCTCAATAACAGCCAGTAATCTATTTGTTGTATCCTTAAAGAAGGTTACAAACAGACAAAGGTTGTCCTCAAGTGAAAGGAACAGCAACATGGGCACAGATGAAAGAAAGAGAGGTTCATTTAAAAAGAGAATACACTACTGAAAGACAGGGAATCAGTTAGTAGGCTAGTAATTCCTGAAGCAAGTCTGCAGTATATCCTGTGCTCACTATATATATCTACCAATATAGTTATTCTACATATGCAATAAGGAGTGTGGGACATTCCATTACAACACCTCACCTGAGCTAATTTTCCCCATGAAATTTTGCTCAATACTGCTTCTTTTTGGGGTCAGGACATAACTGTTTGACTTTTTTCCTCTTCCTAGTACATTTCTGTCTCACCACTATTATCTACTGATTTTATTAATTTTTTGTTTTTTAACTTCAGCAGGTTCAATTTCAAACATGGTAGTTTTAATTGCTTCCCATAGATCTGCTTTTTTGTTATATTGTTCACAAACTTCATATAATTTCATCTTGACAATTCACCATAGATTTTCATTCAGATCAGAACTTGATGGCGTCCATTCCATTATCTTCTCTCCTGCAAATCTCTAATGCTCAAAGAATTCACAGGTAAGCTTAGATACACGAGAAGGAGCATTGTCGTGCATGAATTCACATTTTAATTTGAAACTGCGAGACTGGGACTTGTACCATGCAAAGCAAGGTTTGTTCATAAAAATCGCAATAGTTAGCACCAGTTTAACGCCTTCATCAACTTTGAATGATCCAATAATGCTTTGGTCGACAATTCCAGCCCATATCATAACACTACATCCTCGTGTCTTCTTTTAGGTCACAGGCACATCTGAATTGGATAAAATGTACCCTTTGGCCCATTCATCAGGTCCATCAAATGTTACTCAAAATTGGTCCATGAAAATTACTTTAGAAAAATCAATTTCATGTATTTCTTGGCCCAATTTTGAAGCTTTAAAATATTTGCTTTAGTGAGAGGAGGTTGCCCAGGAGTTTTTTTTTTTTTTTTTTTTAAAACAAATCCCAATTCACAAAGTATTCAACACCTTTTGTCCTTCTTGACTCCATCAATTCCAGCCTTTTCAAAGATCTGAACGCTGGTCAAAAGTGGTCGTTTCATTATAACATGCTTTAATTTACGTTCGTCTTGAGGAAGCAAGTTCTTAAAAGACTTTTCCTTGAGCTCCCAACTCTTATATTTTCAATAGTTTTCTTTATCTTTTTATGATCTCTGCAAAGTTACTTTGATATCATCAACATGGACATTTCCTCATTAAAAAACTTTATTTTCTGTTTTTCAGCAGTTGTTAGATCCTTCACTTTATCCATGTTTCAAGATATAATATGGACAAAAAGAAAAAAAAAGTTTTATTAGATTTCAGAGGTCTTAAGCTAATATTAGTTAAATCTGCATAATAACTTCAGTCAGTCCATTTTCATAAATACCAAATATCTCAGAAATTAACCTTTAAAAATAGCAAAAAATTTAGTTAATATATTTTACTAAGGGTGGAAATAGTTGAGTTTAAATTTGACAAGTATTGGTTCAGAACTTTTTGAGTTATTGAGCTTTATTTGATTTTCATAATAACTTCACACAGGCTGTAGTTGTCAAACTAGTAATATGCTTAAATTCATGGAATTGAGGTACCAGAGAGGAAAGAGAGCTCATTAGGACAATTGCCATGAAAATATTTGTAGAAAAGACAAAGGGAAGCCACTTTATGTTGGTGAGAAAGAAACTGAAGTTAAGATGCCTGGTCAGAATTGATTATATCACAGACTTTGAATTTTGTCAAGAATCTTGAGATATACAGCAGAAGCCCCAGACATGTTAGATTTAGATATTTATTCTTTAATGTCTTAGTTAAGAAGTGTGTATTTAGATAATTCTTTTGTATTTCCGCCTGGATAGGGCATGTCAAATGTTCATTATTCAGTCAGGATATTAATACTAGATGCTGAGTCACTTTCACTTTGAATATATACTCTTTAGCACTAAAGGGTGTCATCAGTGATGTTCTGATTTGGATCACTGGGCAGTTTCAGGTCTTTCAAACAACATACTGCCCTCACCAAGTTGAACCCTTCAGAGCTGATCAGTCTCTGATCCGCCCTCTAAATTAACAGCCTGCAGACACTGACTTATGTTAGGCAAACCATAACCCGCTATCACACATTTGATTGGAAGTTGACCAACAGCCAATCACAATGGTGTGAGCTCTATTTAAATTCAGTATTGGTTAAACAAATAAGAGTGAAGCAGATGACCTAGATTCATTCATGAGACAAACAAGCTGACCACATGGACTGTGTCCGAGGTGTGTGGATGGTGTATTCATATTCTTACAGCTGGTGCACAAGTGTCCTTGCAAGTTTGACTTTGTGAGAAGCAAACTGGTCACTGAAAATCTATGTGGTTAAGTGGGTATTTGCATTGTCACAGTTCAGTGAGAGCCTTCTTTGTGACTTAGAGAGATCATCCCAGGAAAACAACTTGTAATTTTAGCAGTTTGGAAACATTGGAAAACATTCAGCAAAAAGTAAGACATGGAAAACAAAATCAAGTTCTCATGGGGATGTCACAGATGGCACTCAACTCAATCAGAAATACCTAAACTATCATTTATATTAGGTACCTCCACTTTTTCACAAAAATAAAGTATAGCATGATGAAAAAGGCCCCAGACTTGATGAAAACAAAGTTTTATTGTCAAAATGTTTATTATTAAAAATTTAATAAAATAATAAAAAATACTTTGGTTTTTCCTGTCCAACGCATTTTTTATTATTTTATTAAATTTGTTAATCCTGTCTAGAATGTTTAAATGGTTTTGGTTTATTTTGTTTTACGGCATATCAACCTCAATGGGTTATTTAATGCCAAAAAGATTTTTATTACTGGCAATATTTTTTTTGTTTTCAAAATTGCATTGCTGGCAATATTTTTTTTTGTTTTCAAAAATGTATTGCTGGCAATATTTTTTTTGTTTTCAAAAATGTATTGCTGGCAATATTTTTTTTGTTTTCAAAAATGCATTGCTGGCAATATTTTTTTTGTTTTCAAAAATGCATTGCTGGCAATATTTTTTTTGTTTTCAAAAATGCATTGCTGGCAATATTTTTTTGTTTTCAAAAATGCATTGCTGGCAATATTTTTTTGTTTTCAAAAATGTATTGCTGGTAAAAAACTTTCCAAAAAAGTATTGCTGGTATTAAAACCTATTTTTATATTTTCATAGTGTTTTGACCTCTTTTGTGGGGGTTAAGTATTTGTCCATAGCTTGGACCCTGAAAGGTGCTACCACACTGGGTCAGGGTGGACCTGGGAACACCAGCAATTAAGAGGTGGTTCCACGTTCCTCAAAACCTTCTGATCAAAGGCCATGCAGTCACATGTAGTTTACCATCTTACCCAGGATGGTTTAAATTTTAGTAAAAAGTCAGCAGTGGGCCAAAGATTACAATGGGAAATTTAGCATCTTTTTTTTGTGTGGTAAAAAACACATTGTTTTGGAAATTCTTGCAAAATTCAAATAATTGTTAGATTTTAATGAAATTTCTAGGTCTTAATTACAAATGAATAAAATTATTTTTTTTTAATAATTTTTTTAAGAAAATGTTGGTAAAATCTTTTTTTTTTTTACATTTGTTACTTCCAACTTAAGTACTGGAAATAGTAAATTTAATCCTTTAGCTTTGAATTAAAGCTAAAATGAAAGCTTCAGGAAGCCTTTTTCATTTTTAAAAATTAATTTAAAAATGTAAAAATCCCCCCAAATTTTCTCAAATTGAGTATAGCATGATGAAAAAAGGCCACAAACTTGATAAAAAAAAAAATTGTTTTATCGTCAAAATGTTTATGTTATCAAGACAAAACACCAAAGTTCTTTTTTGATTATTTTATTAAATTTTTTAATCCTTTCTAGCATGTTCTAAATTTTATTTAAAAATCTTGTTTTTCTAGTGTCAACAGTGGGCCAAAGATTATTATAGGAATTTTTAGTGTTTTTTGGGGCATTAAAAAAAACATTGTTTTGGAAATTCTTGCAAAAATTAAATAATTGTTAGATTTTCATGGAATTTTTAGGACTTTTATAAATACGATATATTAAGGACACTCATCTTAAGAAAAAAATATTTTCGATGATTAAATTTTTACAAGAATTGTATTCATTCTTCTTAAATTTTAATTAGAAAAATTTATTAGGTTATAAATCTTAAAATTTTTATTAATTTCAGCCTTTTACACTTTTATTAAGTGAAAACTATATTTACTGATTATAAATGGATACGTTTAATACAAATCATCAAACACTAATATTTTAAAAATAATTTTGAAATTTTTTTGTATGTGTATAAATGTGCCGATTTTTGTTTGTACAGTCGACCATATACAACATTATCAGAAAATAAGAGCTATGTCTATAGTAAATTTAAAGCCAATGTTTTTAAAATTCAATAAAACATTATGGAAAATGTTTTCATAAATTTTCAAGATTACTGAGTACTTACAAATTATATAAAAAAGACACAGTCATGTCATTATATTTTATACACGAGTCTCCATTGAACATTAGACCTGTCACCAGGCTGTTAACACATCACAACAGCTACTACGGTCATTTCTGCAATATTTTAAGCTTAAAGTAAATAATATTTGTTTCAGATCAGATTAATTATACTTTAAATCAGTTATTATTCCTCAAATAAAGTTTCGGAAAAGTATATTTTTGGAAGATTTTTTTTTTTTGCAATGAAAGATAACTAAAAAAGTCAATTTAAATTATTTTTTTAAAATACGGTTAGGTATTTTGCTTATTGGAAATATTAAATTTAATCTATTAGCTTGAAATTAAAACTAAAATAAAAACTTCAAGATTTTTCATTTTAAAAAATTTATGTTAAACTATTACCTCAAGTTTTTTGCTGAAAAACAACATAGCATGATGAAAAAAGTCTCCAAACTTAAAAAGAAAGTTTTCTCGTCAAAATGTTATTATTAAGAGGAAAGACCAAAGTATTTTTTATTATTTTATTAAATTTTTTAATCATTTCTAGCACATTCAAAATTTGATTAAAAATCTTTTTTCTTTTCCCCCATCAGTGGTTGACATAATATTTACGATTAGTGTTTTAGTACCTTTTCCAGGTGGTAAACACATTGATTTGGATATTCTTGCAAAAATCATATAATTGTCAGATTTTAATGAAACTTTCAAGACTTATTCACAAATGAATGAAATTATAAATCTTGGTAAAAAATATTTTTTTTACCTATGTTACAAACTTAACTTCATGAAATTTCGAGAAATTAAGTTTTTTGTAGAAAATTTTTTTTATTTGTTAAAAGTAGGGCACCTTGGAGAATGTAAATTAGTGATTTTTTTTTTCTACAAACTACAACTCATTTCCCCAAAAATCTCCAAATCATAAAACAAAACATGCAATAAAACTATGATAAAATTATTTAATTAGAAAAGTTTTTTTTTTTTTTTTTTTTAAAAAATCGCTTTTATAAATAAGATTTATTAAGGACACTATTGTAAGAAAAAAATTTTTTGCTGAATAATGAATTTTTACAAGACTGGTTTACATTTATTTTTTTTTTAATTTTAATTATAATTTATAAAATTATAAATTGTTTAAAATTCTGCATTACATTTTGTTCATTAGGTGATATTGTTCTTAAGTGAAAACTATATTTATGAATGAAATCTTGAAAAGCTTAATAAAGTAGTTTTGCACCAAGATTTTAAAACAATTTTTAATATATATAACATTATGTAACATACCTGTTTGAAAGTATGGTCGACCATGCGTGACATTATCAGAAAATAAGAGCAATAACTATAGTAAATTTAAAGTCAACATTCCTTAAATTAATATTTGCCAACATTTTTTGAGATTACTGAGTACTTAATAATTATATTTTAAAAGGGGGGGGCCTACCTGTCATTATCTTAAATTATGTTTTAACAGATAAAGTCTCTAGTACAACAAATAAATCTGCCAACACCTTCCAGCACTTGGTACCTGACTGATGAGTGACAAGTGACAGTGCCAAGCGCATCATCACTGCTACTGTTTGTTTTAAAAATTCATTTCTCTGTTATTTTCAACTTAAATAATATTTCTTTCAAATTAAATTTATTATACTTTTAATCAACTAATATTCCTCAAATAAAGTTTCAGAAAATTATCTTAATTTTTGAAGACTTTTAAAAAAACGAGAATTTTGTTTACAAATGTGTAAAAATGTACTGAGAGCAACCAAAAAGTTGAGATTCCAATCAATATAATTTTAGTTGAAATACACCAGAGTATTTTGCTTACTGGAAATAGTAAATTTAATCATTTAGCTTTCAATTAAAGCTAAAAATAAAACTTCAAGAATGCTTTTTCATTTTTTAAATTCGTTTTTAAACCTTAGGTATCAAAAATTAGCGGAGGTACCTATTTTAAACCTTAGGAATCACATTTTTTAAAGCAACAGTCAACAAATTTCAATGAATTCAGATATGTCCAAAAAAAAAAAAAAAAAGAAAAAAAAAAGTTAGGTTCTGGTAAGCTGACACGGATATCTATTTCATGCCACCCACACATCCAACCACAAAGAAAGAAAGAAAGAGTAAGTAAAAATTTGTAAGAATATGTGCAATATATCGCTTTCCATGGGAAACTTTAGTAGTTGCATCCATGAGACAGATGCAGACCTATCAGTATGTCTGCAAATGGAAATATTAACCGCTTCCTTATAAGGAAACATTTGACATTCATTGCCTGATCAGCCAATACTACACAAGTTAGACTTTTCTTCATTCCCTGACCATAGGACTGGGATCAAAGTGTAGTATCCGTTCTTTTCATTTGTAATGTTAATATTAACTGTTTCCTTATAAAGAAACATATGGCATTCATTGACTGAACACACAGTACTACTTTCAGTTGAAATTTAGAAGATCTATTAAAACTTAAAAATTAAAATTTTTTTAAATTAAAGTTTATTAAAATTTTTCAAGAAAATACGTCCAGGAGTTATTAACAGTCTTTCAAGTATCAATGGAGGGTTCCTCCCTAACCTTCTGTTTGAAATCATGTGCAATGTCAATATCTTGATTATATCATTATTTTCTCTTCGAGTTACATGTGATATCCATTTTTGTTATTGCTGTTGTGGAAAGTTCTCAATTGATGTGGTTCTGTTATTTTGTACAGTTCCTTGTTTATTGTACAGTTCCTTGTTTATATGCTGCCATGGAAAGTTCTCAATTGATGTGGTTCTGTTATTTTGTACATTTCCTTGTTTGTGATTCTCTAGTGCCAGTCCACAAGGTTCAAAGAAGGATGATCTTTCCTGAGAGCTATTTTTAAATATTAATCTTATTTCTGAACAGGTTTGTCACCAGGCATGACATCCAAATGAAAGTCTCAATCTAACGAGGCTATTTAAGAACATGACTAGTTTTCAGGTTAATGTTTTGTCGCAATTTGCAGTGTTTGGCATAGCCTATTCTATATTTAATCTCCTTATACTAATTTTGTTCTAACTGCTCTATACATTGAGGTATTTTAAGTGTTTCATATTCACTAATTCCACATCCTGAATTCTTATGGTGGATTCTGGGTATGTCATCACTACTTTGATTCCAATTCCAGATCATAGTTTGTATTTTGGAAAGGTTGATCTTGAGTCTATCTCTTGGAACACTTATTAGAGCAGTGGTTCTCAAACTTTTTTCTCTAATTTCCTTCTTGGTGTACTCCTGATGAGATTTGGAAATGTTTCTGTATTGGTATCTTTGCCAGATAAGTAAGATTTTGTAGATCAATACAATTCCTCTATTAGAGCAATGCAGTCAGTGGATTCAAAGCTTGGGAGGTGGTTCCTAATGGATAAGAAGAGGAAATCTCTATTGATGGGGTTATATGCTGTTGCGTGATCAACAGAGTAGATATCTATTAGAGGGCTATGCAATCTTACAGAGTTGCTTAATTTTATATATGCCATCATTACACCCCTTACCAGAACATGAACCATACTGAGTTGTGAGGAGTTGACTTTCATAAAATGATGAGAGCGCAGTTCACTGTTTCTCAACCTTTTTAAGCAACGGCACACTTAGTAGCAAATGAAAATATTGCACAGACTTAGCAAAACTTTTAAACTGTATACATTTAAAAATGTTATGAAATAAAATAGATTTTTAAAAAAACACACACACAAATAAGAACTTACTTTATTTCTGTTTTTATTCAACTATTTGGGTAGCTTATTTAGTGTGAAACGTGTACCTAGTGTTTTTTTGTAATTTCTTCAATGTTTGGTTGAATGTGCAATAAGCAGACCCTCATTCACATAAATAGGAAGTAGAAAATTGCAATATAAACTGATAAAGCCTTTTTAACTAATGTGGGATATTCCTTTTGTATTGAAATCCAAAATGTATCAATAGGTACCATCAAATGTTTTATTTTGAACCCTTGATTACTAGAAATGGTGGCTAATTCTTCTTCTTCATATAACTGAAGCCCAATATTAGAAGGAACATTTATGAAAGGATTTTGAATCATATTTTTCTGATCTCAATGATGGAAAATAATAGTTGATGTTTTCATCAAGTGCTTTCAGGTTACTACTCTCTCTCTCTCACACACACACACACACACACACAATGATAGTATTTTGCAGCACATCTAGTGTGCTGTAACTCAGTGGTTGAGAACCATTGATCTAGTTAAATAATGTTCATTAATACTTTCACCATAATGGATCCAATGGAGATACCTTTGTACCTGTGAGAGTCATGAGGGCTACCTTTTTGTTTCCACAGTGGATTAATTTTTGATAAAGCCTACTTTTCTGGGATGCATTTTAGATTCCAGACTTCCTTTCTGAGATTGAAAAACTAAGTATTTGGAAAGAAAAGATATTTCCAAAAGTTCAGCCTCAACGTTAAGTGATGATTTATTATTCTTTATAATATCTTAACTTCACCACTAGGTTCATTATTGTTTATGTTTGGAGACAGACTTTGTAATGATTGGATGAATATTTGTATATGTCCTATTTTTGTGGACATCTTAAGTGTGGTCAGGGTTGAAATGTGACTCAAAGTATTTCTAAGACCAGGATATTTCATTTGTGTTGCTTTTGATTATATGTTATTGTAATTTTTCATTTTTCACCACATTTCAACACATTGTCTATGCTACTTGACTTCATTAATTTCATTTCCAATTTTTCGCAGATATGGGTTTAAAGAGCTTTACCAAATAACAAAAACCACATCTTGAAGACTTCCACAAAAAAAAAATCTAACTAAAAGGGAAAATAATGATATAATCAAGATTTTGACTTTACACGCTAACTTAAAAAAAAAGGCTAGGAAGAAAACTCCTATCAATAATAAAACAAAAAACAAAAAAAGACTAAAAAAAAACGTGACAATCAATAATAACACTATTTGTTCAATTAATACATGATATGAAAATGATTAATTTCACCATTTCTGATCATCTACTGGCTAAGTTTCCTTTTTCATTAATTTTTACCTTTAGTTTTATTTCCTTGTTTCTTTGGTCATTGGTTTTTCTGAGTTGCATACTTAAAAGAAACATGATACCTATGGTTTAAAATGAATTTTTAAAAATGGAAAATCTTTCTTGATGCTTTTAGTTTTAATTTCAAGCCAATAGATTAAATTTAATATTTCCAATAAGCAAAATACTTTGCTATCTTTCAAAACTAATTTAAATAACTGGAAAGAATTTTTTTTTTTTTGCTGAAAATTTTTATTTTAGTATCATTTTTTAGACCCTGTTTATTGAAATGTAATTCTCATTATTAAAAATTCTTCCAAAAATAGAATATACTTTTCTGAAAGTTTATTTAAGGAATATTAGCCGATTTAAAATATAATTAATTCGATTTGAAACAAATATTATTTATTTTAAGTTTAAAAGGTAATGGAATCTAATTACTCAAAATTTTATAAACTTAAGTGTTTTAATAGATGTAAAAAAATTATTTTTACTAAGATTTTTTAAAAAGAAAAAATTTCTAAAATAATTTAATTCATTTGTGAACAAGTCTTGAAAGACTCATTAAAATCCAACAATTATTTGATTTTTTGCACAACTTTTCAAATCAATATGTTTTTCACCTGAAAAAAAGGCATGTATGAATTTTTGGGACTTATAAAGCTAATGTTTTCAGCACCATTTTTTTTTTTACCAGTGCTCATATTGCAATTTTTGCTGTTATCATTGCATAGCACGTGGAACTAGATGAGGACGATAGTCCGAACAATGTAAATAGTGTCTTTTGGCTTATCACTGAATATTTCCAGCAAAATAGATAAATATAAAATAATATTTGCTATATCTGTTCAGATACTAAGTTTGTCACCCTTTTTATATTTTTACTATATATTCAGATTAAGGTTTTTTGGTGTGGAGGGGAGGAGCTGTCATATTAAATTATTGGAATTTGAGTGTCAAAATAGACATCAAATCAAATGACAGAAAAAAAAAAAAAATACACACACACACAAACATATATATGTATTATAATAAAAAGAAAGATCAGTAAGATATATATTCCAGTGTTCTTATTGGTATTTTTTATTTTTATACAAAACAGTGCTCAATGTAAATTTACAGAGCATATATACTATAAATTAACTGATTTAAAATATGGTTTCTTCACTACACAGTAATAACCATGTTTCAAAAACTGAAGCTAAAAACTTCAAATTTAGTTATATAATTAAATTAAAAGCATTAGTTCTGTTTCATCTTCAAGCAAATTTTGGAATCCAAAATTCGCTTGAAGATGAAACAGAACTAATGCTTTTAATTTAATTTAATTATATAATTAAATTTGAAGTTTTTTGTGACAGAGAGAGAGTCTGGGAAACACACACACACGTATATTTTTTTTTTATTGAAATTGGAGTAGGTTTGAATAGCGAAATTAAATCAGAGCATTTTGTTTACTGATGGGGAAATCTGATCTAGGGCAGAAATTGTACCCATTGAATCTGGGTCATCAGAAGACAATGGAAAATGGTCAAAATAATTTTTTATCGATTAAAAATTGAAATAGAGTTGAGTAAGCTAAAAGGAACTTTGGAATTCACATGATTTTGGTTGAAGCAGCCAGAAACCCGTGATAATCGCATGCGAAGTAGTAGGGCCGAGGGTCAGTTATAATCAGCCAGGTTTATCTATATAAACGCGTAGTTATGCTGAAAAGAGAGTTTTTGGCTCATCTGTCTTCGAGTGCAGTTGAGCTGGAGGCTCGAAGAAGTAAGAAAGTGACGTCAGAGATTGGAACAAAACGCCCGCTAACATGTGCTGCTGCTATAAGTACGAAGAAGCAAATTACTTCCTCCAACATCTAAGACTACTACTGCTACTATTATTACTACCACTGGGAACGGAAATGTCGACAAGCCACCCCTCTCTTTTAATGAAATTACACAAAGTATTTTCTTTTGTTTTGTTGATCATCATTCATATACAAGAGGCTGGAGAAAATTCTTGAAGAGAGAAGAGAGAATTGGCCCGGGCAAGCATTGGGTGGAGGAACACCACTATAACTAAGCCCCACACAGAAATATTTATCCCTCCATTGCAAGAGTCATATATCATTCTGAGACGATTTAACAACAAGCAATCACATACACTCTCTCTCTGTCTAGAATCCAGTGTATGAGTTTTTACGTTAAATACTTTTCTTTTCTGTAACCTGTTTCTTTTCTCTACTATTCTTTTCTGCTATATAAAAGACATTAACAATTCAACCATTGAATAGTTGTTTGTCCGGCTTTCTGCAGATCTTAATTTTTTTTTGCTGCATTCTAAATTTCTTAGCGCAGACTCCCCAGCTCTGTCTACATCTTCAGTCGACTGTGAATGGATGGACATCACTGCTTTCTGGATCAAACAAATCACAACGTGGACAGGAAGCAGGATTAAACCAGCAGACCGGTCAAATAATCTACGAATGCTCAGGAGACCTATGGCCACTCCCTTAAGTTCGGTTAGGACTGAGTAGACACCTAAACCCAGAGAGTAAGATGCCGGAGGTTGAGGGGCGAAAGTGTTAGATTTTAGCTTCGGTTTTTGAAACATGGCTGTTACTGTGTAGCAAAGAAACCATATTTTAAATCAGTTAATATATATGTATATAAAAAAAGGAAAAAAAAAAAAGGAAAAAAAAAAAAGGAAAAAGAAAAAAGGAAAAAGGAAAAAAAAAGGAAAAAGAACCAACATGAAAAAGCTGACCCATGAAAAGTATAAGGATTTCTGAAGATATCTTTTTTTTTTTGTATGACAATTTTTATGAAAAAATAAAATAAAATTTTTGTGAAATCTAAGAAAAGTTTGAGTGACAGCACTTCACAAACGTTGTTTGTTCTTATCTCATGGCCTATCAGCACATACTAGTCATTTCATGCTGAAAAAGTATATTTTTGTTGAGTTAAATGCTTTTGGACAAGAAAAAAAATCTTTAAGTGTTTTGCCAGATTGAGCAAATTGATAATCACTATTTCTGATAAAATGGAATCCATAATTATACAATAATGAACGACAAAGTTTGCTTTTATGTCAAGGCCTTTATTTTCTCTTTCTATGAGAGTTGCAGAAATAAATCTATTTCTTGTATTTCAGTTGGTTTTGAAACAATGGTAACAAACAAACAAAAAAAATAGTAAAAGAAAAAAGGAAAAAGAAAAAAGTAAAAAAAAAAAGATAAAAAGTAAAAGAAAAAAATAAAAAGAAAAAAATAGTAAAAGGAAAAAGGAAAAAGAAAAAAGGAAAAAGAAAAATAGTAAAAGAAAAAAGGAAAAATAGTAAAAGGAAAAAGGAAAAATAGTAAAAGGAAAAAGAAAAATAGTAAAAGGAAAAAGAAAAAAGGAAAAAGAAAAAATAGTAAAATGAAAAAGGAAAAATAGTAAAATGAAAAAGGAAAAATAGTAAAAGGAAAAAGAAAAATAGTAAAAGGAAAAAGAAAAAAGGAAAAAGAAAAAATAGTAAAATGAAAAAGGAAAAATAGTAAAATGAAAAAGAAAAATAGTAAAAGGAAAAAGGAAAAATAGTAAAAGGAAAAAGGAAAAAATAGTAAAAGGAAAAAGAAAAATAGTAAAAGGAAAAAGAAAAATAGTAAAAGGAAAAAGAAAAATAGTAAAAGGAAAAAGAAAAAAGGAAAAAGGAAAAATAGTAAAAGGAAAAAGGAAAAATAGTAAAATGAAAAAGAAAAATAGTAAAATGAAAAATAGTAAAATGAAAAAGAAAAATAGTAAAAGGAAAAAGGAAAAAATAGTAAAAGGAAAAAGAAAAATAGTAAAAGGAAAAAGAAAAATAGTAAAAGGAAAAAGAAAAATGGAAAAAGAAAAATAGTAAAAGGAAAAAGGAAAAATAGTAAAAGGAAAAAGAAAAATAGTAAAAGGAAAAAGAAAAAATAGTAAAAGGAAAAAGAAAAAATAGTAAAAGGAAAAAGAAAAAATAGTAAAAGGAAAAAGAAAAAATAGTAAAAGGAAAAAGAAAAATAGTAAAAGGAAAAAGAAAAATAGTAAAAGGAAAACGAAAAATAGTAAAAGGAAAAAGAAAAAATAGTAAAAGGAAAAAGAAAAAATAGTAAAAGGAAAAAGAAAAAAGAAAAAAGGAAAAAGAAAAAAGGAAAAAGAAAAAAGGAAAAAGAAAAAAGGAAAAAGAAAAAAGGAAAAAGAAAAATAGTAAAAGGAAAAAGAAAAAATAGTAAAAGGAAAAAGAAAAAATAGTAAAAGGAAAAAGAAAAATAGTAAAAGGAAAAAGAAAAAATAGTAAAAGGAAAAAGGAAAAATAGTAAAAGGAAAAAGAAAAATAGTAAAAGGAAAAAGAAAAAATAGTAAAAGGAAAAAGGAAAAATAGTAAAAGGAAAAAGAAAAATAGTAAAAGGAAAAAGAAAAATAGTAAAAGGAAAAAGAAAAAATAGTAAAAGGAAAAAGAAAAAATAGTAAAAGGAAAAAGAAAAATAGTAAAAGGAAAAAGAAAAAATAGTAAAAGGAAAAAGAAAAATAGTAAAAGGAAAAAGAAAAATAGTAAAAGGAAAAAGAAAAAATAGTAAAAGGAAAAAGAAAAAATAGTAAAAGGAAAAAGAAAAATAGTAAAAGGAAAAAGGAAAAATAGTAAAAGGAAAAAGAAAAATAGTAAAAGGAAAAAGAAAAAATAGTAGAAGGAAAAAGAAAAATAGTAAAAGGAAAAAGAAAAATAGTAAAAGGAAAAAGAAAAAATAGTAGAAGGAAAAAGAAAAATAGTAAAAGGAAAAAGAAAAATAGTAAAAGGAAAAAGGAAAAATAGTAAAAGGAAAAAGAAAAATAGTAAAAGGAAAAAGGAAAAATAGTAAAAGGAAAAAGAAAAATAGTAAAAGGAAAAAGAAAAATAGTAAAAGGAAAAAGGAAAAATAGTAAAAGGAAAAAGGAAAAATAGTAAAAGGAAAAAGAAAAATAGTAAAAGGAAAAAGAAAAAATAGTAAAAGGAAAAATAGTAAAAGGAAAAAGAAAAATAGTAAAAGGAAAAAGGAAAAATAGTAAAAGGAAAAAGAAAAATAGTAAAAGGAAAAAGAAAAATAGTAAAAGGAAAAAGAAAAATAGTAAAAGGAAAAAGGAAAAATAGTAAAAGGAAAAAGGAAAAATAGTAAAAGGAAAAAGAAAAATAGTAAAAGGAAAAATAGTAAAAGGAAAAAGGAAAAATAGTAAAAGGAAAAAGAAAAATAGTAAAAGGAAAAAGAAAAATAGTAAAAGGAAAAAGGAAAAATAGTAAAAGGAAAAAGAAAAATAGTAAAAGGAAAAAGAAAAATAGTAAAAGGAAAAATAGTAAAAGGAAAAAGGAAAATAGTAAAAGGAAAAAGAAAAATAGTAAAAGGAAAAAGAAAAAAGGAAAAAGAAAAATAGTAAAAGGAAAAAGAAAAATAGTAAAGGGAAAAAGAAAAATAGTAAAAGGAAAAAGAAAAAATAGTAGAAGGAAAAAGAAAAATAGTAAAAGGAAAAAGGAAAGATAGTAAAAGGAAAAAGGAAAAATAGTAAAAGGAAAAAGGAAAAATAGTAAAAGGAAAAAGAAAAATAGTAAAAGGAAAAAGAAAAAATAGTAAAAGGAAAAATAGTAAAAGGAAAAAGAAAAATAGTAAAAGGAAAAAGAAAAATAGTAAAAGAAAAAAGGAAAAAGAAAAAAGAAAAATAGTAAAAGGAAAAAGAAAAATAGTAAAAGGAAAAAGAAAAATAGTAAAAGGAAAAAGAAAAAAGGAAAAAGAAAAATAGTAAAAGGAAAAAGAAAAATAGTAAAAGGAAAAAGAAAAATAGTAAAAGGAAAAAGGAAAAATAGTAAAAGGAAAAAGGAAAAATAGTAAAAGGAAAAAGAAAAATAGTAAAAGGAAAAAGGAAAAATAGTAAAAGGAAAAAGAAAAAATAGTAGAAGGAAAAAGAAAAATAGTAAAAGGAAAAAGGAAAGATAGTAAAAGGAAAAAGGAAAAATAGTAAAAGGAAAAAGGAAAAATAGTAAAAGGAAAAAGAAAAAATAGTAAAAGGAAAAAGGAAAAATAGTAAAAGGAAAAAGAAAAATAGTAAAAGGAAAAAGAAAAATAGTAAAAGGAAAAAGGAAAAATAGTAAAAGGAAAAAGAAAAATAGTAAAAGGAAAAAGGAAAAATAGTAAAAGGAAAAAGGAAAATAGTAAAAGGAAAAAGAAAAATAGTAAAAGGAAAAAGAAAAAAGGAAAAAGAAAAATAGTAAAAGGAAAAAGAAAAATAGTAAAAGGAAAAAGAAAAAAGGAAAAAGAAAAATAGTAAAAGGAAAAAGAAAAATAGTAAAAGGAAAAAGAAAAATAGTAAAAGGAAAAAGAAAAATAGTAAAAGGAAAAAGAAAAATAGTAAAAGGAAAAAGAAAAAATAGTAAAAGGAAAAAGAAAAAATAGTAAAAGGAAAAAGAAAAATAGTAAAAGGAAAAAGGAAAAATAGTAAAAGGAAAAAGAAAAATAGTAAAAGGAAAAAGAAAAAATAGTAGAAGGAAAAAGAAAAATAGTAAAAGGAAAAAGAAAAATAGTAAAAGGAAAAAGAAAAAATAGTAGAAGGAAAAAGAAAAATAGTAAAAGGAAAAAGAAAAATAGTAAAAGGAAAAAGGAAAAATAGTAAAAGGAAAAAGAAAAATAGTAAAAGGAAAAAGGAAAAATAGTAAAAGGAAAAAGAAAAATAGTAAAAGGAAAAAGAAAAATAGTAAAAGGAAAAAGGAAAAATAGTAAAAGGAAAAAGGAAAAATAGTAAAAGGAAAAAGAAAAATAGTAAAAGGAAAAAGAAAAAATAGTAAAAGGAAAAATAGTAAAAGGAAAAAGAAAAATAGTAAAAGGAAAAAGGAAAAATAGTAAAAGGAAAAAGAAAAATAGTAAAAGGAAAAAGAAAAATAGTAAAAGGAAAAAGGAAAAATAGTAAAAGGAAAAAGGAAAAATAGTAAAAGGAAAAAGAAAAATAGTAAAAGGAAAAATAGTAAAAGGAAAAAGGAAAAATAGTAAAAGGAAAAAGAAAAATAGTAAAAGGAAAAAGAAAAATAGTAAAAGGAAAAAGGAAAAATAGTAAAAGGAAAAAGAAAAATAGTAAAAGGAAAAAGAAAAATAGTAAAAGGAAAAATAGTAAAAGGAAAAAGGAAAATAGTAAAAGGAAAAAGAAAAATAGTAAAAGGAAAAAGAAAAAAGGAAAAAGAAAAATAGTAAAAGGAAAAAGAAAAATAGTAAAGGGAAAAAGAAAAATAGTAAAAGGAAAAAGAAAAAATAGTAGAAGGAAAAAGAAAAATAGTAAAAGGAAAAAGGAAAGATAGTAAAAGGAAAAAGGAAAAATAGTAAAAGGAAAAAGGAAAAATAGTAAAAGGAAAAAGAAAAATAGTAAAAGGAAAAAGAAAAAATAGTAAAAGGAAAAATAGTAAAAGGAAAAAGAAAAATAGTAAAAGGAAAAAGAAAAATAGTAAAAGAAAAAAGGAAAAAGAAAAAAGAAAAATAGTAAAAGGAAAAAGAAAAATAGTAAAAGGAAAAAGAAAAATAGTAAAAGGAAAAAGAAAAAAGGAAAAAGAAAAATAGTAAAAGGAAAAAGAAAAATAGTAAAAGGAAAAAGGAAAAATAGTAAAAGGAAAAAGGAAAAATAGTAAAAGGAAAAAGAAAAATAGTAAAAGGAAAAAGAAAAATAGTAAAAGGAAAAAGAAAAATAGTAAAAGGAAAAAGAAAAAAGGAAAAAGAAAAATAGTAAAAGGAAAAAGAAAAATAGTAAAAGGAAAAAGAAAAATAGTAAAAGGAAAAAGAAAAATAGTAAAAGGAAAAAGAAAAATAGTAAAAAGAAAAATAGTAAAAGGAAAAAGAAAAATAGTAAAAAGAAAAATAGTAAAAGGAAAAAGAAAAATAGTAAAAGGAAAAAGAAAAATAGTAAAAGAAAAAAGGAAAAAGAAAAAAGGAAAAAGAAAAATAGTAAAAGAAAAAAGGAAAAAGAAAAAGGAAAAAGAAAAATAGTAAAAGGAAAAAGAAAAATAGTAAAAGGAAAAAGGAAAAATAGTAAAAGGAAAAAGGAAAAATAGTAAAAGGAAAAAGAAAAATAGTAAAAGAAAAAAGGAAAAAGAAAAAAGGAAAAAGAAAAATAGTAAAAGGAAAAAGAAAAAAGGAAAAAGAAAAAAGGAAAAAGAAAAATAGTAAAAGAAAAAAGAAAAAGTAAATACCAAAACAAAAACAAAAAAAGAAAGAAATAAAAAGCAAAAAAATAGAATGAAAAAAAAAAGAAAAAACAGAAAATCACTATAAAAAAAAAAGAAAGTGAGAAGAAAGACTAGCCTAAAAAAATTTATATATTGAGATGAATTATAATTGGGTGTTGAAAATATTTATGGTCAGATTTTGGAATGTGGGCCAGGCTGAGAACTTTTCAGCAACCTCTTCATATGTTGTGTCCCCCACCCAAGCCCTCTATAATATGAAACTGACACTTACCACATTGATTTTGATAGCAGCTAAATCCGAGACAGGATCAACCAACAAAACTTTTCCCTCGACTTTTGTTCCATCTTGAAGTTTAACGATTACCTTGTGCCGATTGACAACAACATGTGCATTTGTTAAAATCAGTCCATCTTCTTTCACAATGAATCCAGAGCCATTTGATAAAACAGTATAATATGGATGCCTAGTCAAAATGAAAAAGTAAAAGAGTTTAGCAACAATGCATATTTCCATAATGCAATAAAAACAGGTATTAAAAAAAAAGAGGTAAGAAAAAAGAGGTTAGAACAAAAAGTTTTGAAATTACTAGCGAGAGGGGGGATAGAAAGGAGGAGAGTAAAAATAAGGAAAAAGAAAAAAGTAAAAAAAAGAAAGAAACTTAATCGGTTTTTCTTTCCTCTCACATCAAAGCTTTATCAAAAACTGGGAAATGTGAAAAAGTAAATAAATTCAGAAACACCAAAAACAGATCTTTGCATGTATGTATACAGAAGAATGTATGTTCATCCAATTCAATATTTGTGATTTTTACCCATCCACCATTGAAAATCTGCCATCTACCATCAATTTAGCTAAAGATTACTGTCCTATTAGTGATAACGAGATATAAATCATAAAGCAGGTGTAAAAACCTATGTTATATCATAATGGTTGTCTATGGACTAAAAGAAACAACACAGAATTTAATATTGCTATGGGTGTGTTTGATTCTGCTAAGGCATGCAAGCTAGTTGGAATTTTGCTATTGTGGCAATTAAGATTTCTTTTTGACATTAAGGACACCAGACTTTATAGAGATGCCAGTGTAATTCTCCCCTGTAAAACAAGTCCAAGAAACAGACTCATTGAGAATGGAACTGGTTGAATTCTTCAAAGATCACAAACTAAAAATTACCACAACCACAAATGCTAAAGTGATCAACTTTCTCAATGTGACCATGGACTTCTGTAACTGCTTATTACAAACCATATACCAAAGACCTACACAACCACAAATACATTAATAATGAATCCAATTATCCACCTACTGTTTTAATTATTTTTCATAAATCCATCCAAGTTAGATTATATATTAACTCCTGCAATAAGGAAATATTTGATAATAAAATTAAATATATAAAAGCATTAGAACTAAGCAACCATAAAGTCAATATAGAATATTTAGGAAAAAAAAGACCCCACTCATAATTGTAATGTTCAAATGAATATTGTAAGAATTTTCATAAATTTAATTCATAAACACTTTAATCATTAATATCAAAGATTTTTTTAATAAAAATAATGTAAAGATCAGCTATAGATGCATTAGAAACATTGAAAAATCAATATCCTATCATGATTGTTAATATCATTAACATTATAGTTATCAAGCCTATGCAAGAGCAATGGCCAAAAGCCATTTTCAGCTAAATATATCTGAGAAAAACAACTGGTTTAGATAAAAGACAATAGTGTGGGAATACATTGGAGAAAGCAAGACTTGGTCTTAAAATAAACAATCTCTTAAACAAAATTCCCAGCCCAAAGCATTAAGCAAAGACAAAGGACATTGTAAAGTTTATCATGAATCATTTGAATTGTTTTAACATCCCTGAGTAATTTAACAGGAGTGTATAAGAATAAAATTTAGAAAACTAAGTCAATGTTTATAAGGATTACAAAAAAAAATAAAATAAAAAACTTATATATAGACAACTATGGACTGTCTAAGTACAAAAAGGAAATGACTAAAAAGCAAAAAAAAATAAATAAAAAAAAATTTTTTTTTTATAACTGACTTGGCTGCTTGACACATCAATCTTCCTCTCCTCCATGTTGCCTTGTGTGAAACTTAGTAAATATCAAGACCATAGGCTTCAATTTAGAGATTTGATTTCTTTGTAAAAAAAAAAATAAAAAAATAAATTTTCATAAAATTTGAATAGGTTTAAAAAAATGTGTCCCTCGCCCTTCTACACTTCTGTAGTAGCAGTATTGAGCTTCACCTACCCAGCAATTGCATACAAAGTCAATCAATTTTAAGGTTATCAGGGCCTGTTCTAGTTCCTCTCTGGGGAAGAGAAGAAAACTCAACCATATATTTTATTTTCTATCAGCTACTTGACAAGATGATATACAGAGTGCGATGTATAAATTGTTGCCATTTTATATTTTTTTAATTTCATGCATGCACATTGTCTTTGATTTTATCAACTGCACAGTACAGTAGGGTCAGTTGGGCACCGTACAGTGAGAAAAAGAACATCATGACAAAATTCACTCTGCCAGAAATTTGGAAATGACATGCTGTACTGCTTGGCATTTATGCTGGCAGCTCCAATACAAACATTTCAGTGTGTTTGGGTATCAATCTGAGGACAGTGCAGAGAATTCGGAAAGAGTAGAATGATATATCCAGTCAACATCATGATGTTTGGAGTGATCACTAGTGATGGCAATGTTACACCTCCATTCATCTTCCCACAGGGACTCAGAGTCAACACAGTGGCCTACATCAAATGCCTTGAGGAGGAAGTACTACCCTGGGTCAAGAGAGTTGCTGCTGGAAGACCCAACGTCTGGCAGCAAGACTCTGCATCATGCCACACAAGCAGGAGAATCCAGTCATGGCTGTCAGACAATTTCCGTGCCACATCACCCCTTACATCTGGCCACCTAACTCCCCAGACTGTAACCCCCTTGATTATTATGCGTGTAGCACAGTTAAGCAAGAGATCAACAAAACTCCTAGTAACACCAAAGATGAAATGAAAGCAAGGATTATGGCAGCATTCACCAACTTAAAAAAGGAGACCATCCAGAAGAGTTGCAGGAGATTCTGAAGTGGTCTGGAGGTCGTGGTTGAAGCCAATGGCAATTTTATTGAATAAATTTACTCTTTAGTATTTCAAGATATTTTTATGTAATTTTGGTAAAATAAGATGTCAGTGTTATTTTCATTTTTGCATAATTTAGATGACAATTTATCCATTGCCCCTCTTAAATATACTTTGCAACAGTGTCTCTTACTTTTTTTTTCTTTTTTTTAAAAATTAAACAAATAAATTCAACAATTCATATCAGGGAAAGCTACCCCAACTCCACACGCATCCCATCAGTGAATATGAGGCAAATTAATTTTAATGCAAGAAAAATGCGCTTCTCCCAGTGGGCATCTTTGGGGTTGATGCCATCCTCATTGGTCATAGCCTGACAACAGGCCTGGCCTGCTTCATGCCTTCTGTACTCATCCCTCATCACATAATGGCCTCTTTCATGTTCTTCAGTTTGAGATCTCTGACGTACATTAACTAACTGTATAAAAACATATGGTTTTCTTGTCACGTCATACAAAATAGGAAACGAGAAACATGCTGAAAACAGAAAAATGTTGGCAAACCTTTTGGCATACTTCAACAAATATTGTACCTTGTTTAATTTTATCTTATGTGAATATGACATGAAATTGAGCCGCCATGCAGTGTTAATTCACATGTCCACATACAAACACTATATATAAGCAATATACACAATATCTTACATTAATTGCACAACTTGGAGTATTTTTTAAATATTTTCATTTATGAAAATAAATATTATAAATCCAGCACTTGAAATTTTCTTCAGCATGAAACTCCGAGTTGTGCAATTAATGCAAGATATCATGCATATTGCTTAATATATGACTCTTCGGCAGAATTGAGTCCTGTCAGTCACCGTGTGTTTATCTAAATCTAAAAATAAATACGCTAAAATTCACCTTCATCCCTGCCGTGCGCTGAAGGCTTAGTGGTAGAATTTCCGACTGATGCCAATTCAGTCGGGTTTTGATCCTAGCTAGAGGCAACCGGACGTCTAGCCACACTGAAGAGCTGTGATACAGCGAAACAGTGTCTGTGGATGACAATATATATATATATATATATATATATATATATATATATATATATATATATATACTATATATATATATATACACACTATTTACATTATTCAGACTATTGTCCTCATCTTTGTTGCCATATTTATTACATTTCGGCTGTTGTATGCTTCAGCCTTCTTCAGGGGGTTGGAATGTCAAACTGAACCCTTTATTTTGGTCACTGGGGTAGATTGTTCTAGTTCCACATGCCACATGGATGTCAGTTATCAGTTATCTCCTGTTAATTCCCGTATGAAAGTTCTCCACTGCCTTAACTGTGTATTGAACTCACACTCTTTGGGTCCTGTCACTGGATCTAACACCTTTATCCACTGTGCCATGTGTCCTAACGTTGTAATAAATATGGTGACAAAGATGAGGACAATAGTCTGAATAATGTAAATAGTGTACATAATACCTCATCTCAGAATATATATATATATATATATATATATATATATATATATATATATATATATATATTAAATATTTCTGTTACTTTAATACATTGAGCACTGTTTTTTTTTTACACTACTAGAGCATTTATGTTTTTGTATATCTACGTATATTTAGCCATTCGGTTATATATATATATATATATATATATATACACACACACACACACACATATACATACACTATCTCTGATATTGAGCACTCTTCCCCATCCCCTATAAATATAGAAAATTTTAAACTGTGCGTGTGTGTGTATGTGTGAGAGAGATGGATGAGAATTCGACGGAATAGTATTTTAAACAATTTTAAAAATTACTTTGCCATATTTCACCAATAAACCAACGTCATCATTGGGAAAAATTTATTCTCTGAAAACGTTGGGTCATCCTCGAAACAGTGAGTGAATGAGAGAAAGAGAGAGAGAGAGTGTGTGTGTGTGTGTGTGTGTCGTAATGGTTATCAGCGATGAAAACAGAATCAGCAAATTTTGTTTCTTTCACATTTTTACCGGATTTAACAAATGCTTCGGGAGATTTAAATTTACAGTGTAAAAATAGTGTTCAAAATTGAGATTTTAATGAATTTAAAAAGTGTGTTGGGGTAGATTTTTTTTTTATATTTTACTGAATTTTTTCTTAAAAATAAAAATAAAAATAATCTTTTCATAAATAAATAAATTATCGGATTTCAATAAAACTTTTAATTATCCGTTTATTAATGAATTTATTAAATTCATCAATAAACGGATAATTGAAATTTTATTGAAATCCGGATAGATTTTTTAAAATCTGGGTGTACTGTAAGTGTAGTGCATCTCTAAAAAACATTATGTTATTCAATTGCTACTAAAAACGATTTAAAACTATTTGGTTCTATTGGACAGTGTTTTTTGTTTTAAGAATTTTCTTCTTTCGAAGGACAAAAACAAAACAAAAAACAAGATACAATTTAGTTCTGTTAACTAACAGAACTAACAGGTTTTAAATTTCGATCATTTTTATCGACATATGTCAACTTGTTTTGGAAAATGCATGCCAGGAAAACACTTGTTTCGACAACTTTAATCTGGCAAATTGAACAGTTTATGAAGTTTTGCCTGGCACAAGGGCATAATTGTGGCGCTCATAGCCGGCGGAAACGAACTCATGGCAGTCTGTATTACTAGTTAGTTAGTATGTTGTTGTTATTGTTATGTTAACTAACACACTGCAAGCCACCCAAAATATTTTGAGCTTAGTCTGGGATAAGGTCACAAATATGGAGCACCCAGTGATTGACAAGTTGTGATAAAAAATGCATTGTTACTAATTAAGATACAATGTACTAGACAACAACAAATATAATTGTTTATTTCTTTAAAAAAAATCTTAGAATAGTTTTACTTTTGCAACTCTCTTTAAAAATATCGTTGCTAATGAGAAAAAAAAAGTTTTAAAAAAAGTCCCATAAAGATTAAGTTTAAAAAATTACAATAACCTTAGTTCCTCATGAAATTTCACCTTTTTATTGCATAATCTTTCTTCAGAGATTTTTTTATTGCATCAGAAAACAGTTTTTTTATTCCCCGAAAATAAATAAGTAAAAAGTAAAAAAAAAAGTTTGTTTTTGAATTTTTTTTAATTGATAAAAAACAAGTGTTCGCGAACAGTTTTCAAAGAAAATAAAACTATTTTTAAGTAAAATTACTCAACAAGTCATTATATTCTTGATACTTAAAGAAGGTCATCTTAGAAAGAATCTTCATCAAATATCGCTCGGTTAATAAATTAAAAAAGCATCTTCTTTTATGTGCCGTGTCCCTTCAGGACGTAGGCGATCATGGCTCTCGATTTCCTCCTGTCCCTTGTAGTTTTAAGTATGAGGTGGGATTTCATTTTTGTTTTAATTTTCCCCCGCCCCACTAGAAACTAAAATGGTAGGTAATTAAATTACACACAAGTTTGGTGACAAAGCAACACTTGAGAGAGAACAAAAGAAAAAGTTAATTTTATTTGTGTTCTTAGAAAAAAAAACATTGAGAAAAGTTTGAAAAATAATTGTATTTTGAAAAGTTGAGTATTAAAAAAAAGTTTAATTTAAAATAAATTAAAAAGTTCTGACAGAAGATAGCCAACTTTTAAAAGTCTACCCTCTCCGAATACAGCGAGTGTCGATAAAACAATTCCTTCATTTAATTATAAATTTTCTGAAAGGATTTTTTTTTTACAATAAAACTTCATTCTGTACAAGGCCCAAGAGCCACTTGAGGTAAAATTTTTACCGTAAAAAGGGTTATGAATAATTTAATTGTGCACTTGTACAAAAAAAAAAAAAAAAAGTTACAAAATTATTCAACTGAATTTGACGGTTTTAAACGGGAACCAGACACCGGCAAGATTACTTCAATACTACAGATAAGATTTTTTTTTTAATAATTAAAATTTCAGTGAATTTATACTTGAAAACTAACTTCGTGTTTAAAAGAAAGTAAAAAAGAAAGCGAATAAACCTTACCTGTTTGCAACTTCTATATAAACAACTGCAGGGGCTGCCTTCTCTACAACATCAGCAATAAAATTATATTGAAATCTCTTTGAATTTCCCTCAATATTTTTGTCATCATCAATCTTATTATTATTATTATCCACTGGTTCTTCGGCCTTGACTGCATGGAGGTGACTTGCCGTAAACCCCGCCGCTGCCAATGCAAATACGCCTACACCACCCAGAGTGGACAGCAATCGAATTCGACGATTCCAGACATATTTTGTAGGTTGAGTATATAAATTCATCGATGCATTGCCCGTCTTTGGAAACTGAGTTAAAAGCCATCTCCGACAAATGATCCTGCTCATCGCAGACGACAAACATGCGCGCATGGAGGTAGCCATGTTTTTATTGTTTTTTATTTTTTGATAAAATATACAATCTTAGTTTCGTATAAGGACGGTTGTTGACTATTAATAACTTGATAAAAATATAGTTTAAAAAAATAAATCTTATATTTATATTTATTTTTAGCAATTGAAAATGAAATCAAACGAGATATATTTTAATGATAGCTAATAAATTTAGTTTCGTATCATAATTTAAAAGTAAAACTTATAGAAGTTGGCATTCAGTTCTTGTTACTATGGACATGAATGCTGAAGACGACGATGATTTTACGCAACAAGACAAAAGTTTTCGTTTAAGTGAAGTTAATTTACCAAAAGGTCACGTTTTGATTAATTTACGATGGAAAAACTCAGAATTAGCTAACAAATTAGAAAGCAAACTGACTTTATTATATGATGACGAATTGAACGATGTGGATTTTCATCCGATGACCGGTGTTGGAGTCATTTATATTTCTGAGGCTGAAATGGTATCTCAAAGTAATTCGTACAAGAGAAAAATGGTCAGGCAGAGAAAACGTAACACGTTTAAAATAATTGTTATTGCTGAAAAGACTGCTATGAGTTCCCAGTATTATTTCGGTATACAAACATTTTGTGTTCTTCAACTGGGACTGGTTTTGCTGCCCGTTGCTACCCAGGTGGATGCAGCAGGGGTACTTCTCCAACTTGTCTTTGCTGGCACCAGACCAGAAAGGAACCCTTTCAAAAGGTCGAAACAAGAGGCACCGAAAAAAGGTGATGCCGATTTACAAAAAGCTATGTTGGCCACTCTGCAATCAATTCCGGGATTAGGTTCAATGAGTGCAAAACTGTTAATATTAAATTTTGGATCTTTATTGGAAATTGCAAATGCTTCTCCAGAGACACTCTCTCAACTTGTGGGAAAGAGTACAGCCCTACGAATGCACAACTTTTTAAATTCATGAAAAAAAAAAGATTCTCACTTGTTGCATTCCATTTTTACAAAAAAAATGATTTTATAAAGAAATATTCTATTTATTTCATATTTAAGAATTCTGCATGAAAACCTGATGACTGGTTGGATACTTGTTTTGCTTGTAGTTTTGAATTACTTAATTATTTGGCCACCCCCTTTTTACTTATTTATATTCTCACATATTACCCATAAAAATGACAATTATTTAGACATTGATAAAATTAGACAGATTTATAAATTTATTACAAAATAATTTATTGCAATCATTTTTTGAGGTCAATATTACTTGTACAAGAAGCATGACAGCACAAATTTACCCTGACCTTCATAATTTGTAGTGTAACCCGGATATAAGAGAGATTTTCTCTGGTCCCAAATTAGAGCCTGTGTTAATAAAACAAAATAGACCAAACCCGGATATAAGATACTTCTCCGATCCCGACAACTCTCTTATATCCGGGTTACACTGTACTTTGAAATTAGATTTTTAATTTTTTTGTAAATTTTCAGTGTTAAACACTTTTAAATTATAAACTTTTCTTTTAAGAATGGTTCAGAGCTTTTTTTTATTTCTTTGATAATGATTCAGATCTTTTCTTTTCATTAAGATCGGTTCAGAGCTCCTTTTTTAAAGAATGGTCCAGAGCTTTTTTTTATTTCTTTGAGAATGATTCAGATCTTTTCTTTTCATTAAGATCGGTTCAGAGCTCCTTTTTTTAAAGAATGGTCCAGAGCTTTTTTTTAAAAAAATGGTTAAGATCTGATTGATTCTCATTTCCTTTAAGAGTGCTTGAATTGTTGTGAATGAAAAAAAAGTTTTGTAAAAGAAAAGAATGAAAAAAACTTCCATCACTCCAGAAAGATTTTTGAAATAACCTTTCTTGTGAAATGTCACATTTTTATTTCTTAATTGATTCTTTTTGTTGTGTCAGAAAATTGTGTTTTTTTTGGGTTTTTTTTAAACAAGTTTAACAATTAAAACAATTTAAATTTATACATTTTAAATTTATACATTTTGGAATAAAACAGGAAATGTTGACATTATTTGAGTGTTACAGCTTGACAAAAAAGTCTTATTGACATGGTTAACTTATTGTTACACTATAAAAGTTTTATAATAAAACTTAAAAACAAATGTTAAATTTTTTTTTGTCTTAAATGAGTTTAAAAAGCATCAATATTATTTGCAAAAAAGAAAGAAATATTGTTTGATCATTAAAATAATTACAATAAAAAAAACAAGGTTTCAAATGCAAACAAAAGAAGTCCATGTTAGACTTCAAAAACAAACTACCCCCCCCCCCAAAAAAAAACTCAAGTTATGCAGAAGACATGGGACAATTTATGTTCAAATTCTTCCTGGAAACTAGAAAAATGGTCCAAACAAGGAAACACTGAGAATTTAAAATTATTTTTTTTAAATTCTCAGCATCCCCTCTCCTCAGTAGAGTGCAGAAGTGCGGCAGAGGATGCAACGACCCCCAAACATCAATATCAGGAGGGTATCAAATCAAAGAGTGAAATAAAAATTTAGTTTTTGAAATTTGAAATTGTCTCCTTTAACTTTGTTGTAGAAGGGTCCTTCAGTCCCACAAGCTGGTGTGAATGTGGAGCCTTCTTTTGATAAGCGAGATCCAAGTAGCACCACCCCACTACTTGAGCCTTCGGAGGATACAATCAAGGTGTTGGCCCCAGACGTCACCAAACCTTTGTACATTCACTGCCTGCCCTTCATAAATGTGTTGTCATATCAGCGTAAATACCACTTTAGTCTGATGAAATCGTAAAGGATGAAACATGTCAGACAAAAACATTTTCCACTTTATCATGGTTTTTTTCTAATAAAATTGTTCTTGATGTATAAAAATTATGTATAGTTTTTGCCACATATGTGTGTGTGTGTGTATATATATATATATATATATAAGTTATTACATACGAACAGACAAGTAATCACTACAAAGATACATATTTGTTTCAATGCCTAATATAAGCATCTCATCAGGTGGTGAACAAAGATGGTTATATAACATGTTACAACTTATAATAAATAACTATTGCTCTACTTTTGGTATTGAGCCCTCTTTTAAATTAATGTTATGAATGTTTGAATGTGTATTCTTTTTGTTCTCATTATATTTATATATATACAGTGTAACCCGGATATAAGAGACCCGGATATAAGAAAAACCCGGATATAAGATAGATTTTCTCTGGTCCCAAATTAGAGCCTGTGTTAATGTATATATAATAGACCAAGCCCGGATATAAGAGACTTATTCTCCGGTCCCGACAACTCTCTTATATCCGGGTTACACTGTATATATATATATATATGGGGCTTATTTTCTGGGAAAACGAAATGGCCTAATTGAAACGTAAATCGCAATTTTGAAATGGAAATTCTTTTTTCTAACAATTACATTTGCCAACTGCCATTTTTATTTATTACCATGTTTGCCTTTCCTAACTCACTCGTCTGACAGACATCAAAGTGATAAAGTCGGTAATGTTTTAATATACATGCCCCTTACCTACTGTCTGTATACAGTTTACAGTATTTAGGAACCAAGTTTTATGAAGTTTGCGTGATTTTAAGGGGGTGGGGAGCAAAACAAAAATGTTGTCTTTTTGTTTTATCCTTTCTTTTTCCTATCACACGTGGTGATGGCAGTGGGAGTGCAATTTGTCATTTCAGAAAGCCAAATTTTCCCAAATAGACTTTTTCAAAAATGTTAATAATTTTATTTTCTTAATAGTATTTATATATTGTTAAACTTTGTCACTAAGTATTATAATGGAGCAAAAACAGAATTCTATTTTGAAAACAGGGAGAAAACGAAAAAAAATGGAATTTCCTAAAACCAGAAGTGAAATTAAGGAAAATTTGAGACAGAAAATCCCTCTCTCTTTATATATATATATATATATATATATATATATAATCTATATCTATATATATATATATATAATCTATATCTATATATATATATATATATAATCTATATCTATATATATATATATATATATATATAATCTATATCTATATATATATATATAATCTATATATATATATATATATAATCTATATATATATATATATATATATATATATATATAATTTATATATATATATATAATAATCTATATCTATATACATATATATATATAATCTATATCTATATACATATATATAATCTATATATATATATATATATATATATATATAATTTATATATATATATATATAATAATCTATATCTATATACATATATATATATAATCTATATCTATATACATATATATAATCTATATCTATATATATATATATATCTATATATATATATATAATCTATATATATATATATATATCTATATATATATATAATCTATATATATATATATATCTATATATATATATAATCTATATATATATATATCTATATATATATATAATCTATATCTCTATATATATATATGTATATATATATGTATATATATATAAGTATATATATATAAGTATATATCTATATATATATATATATATATATATATATATATCTATATATATATATATATATATATATATATCTGATTTTTATAAAAAATATTAATATTGTTTATGTTTCCATTCTCGCTGTTGCTATTAGCTACCTTAGACATAAGACGCCTAATGTGGAAATCCAAGAATTGATTAAGAAATCCGTTATTAATCAGCGTTTGTTTTATATTTTGTAATTCATTAAAGAAAAGCCTGCGAGATGATGTGTTCTCGTACGCTCGCGTGAGGAAATTATTAATAACACCTATTTTATATCTAAGAGGGCATTCACTAGAGAAATTAAGATGGCAAGAGTCTTTACTAGTTGTTTTTTATAAACAGAAGTTTTAAAAGTATTATTACTAAAATTGACGAGAACATCTAAGAAAGGAAGTTTATTTTTTTGACTAAGTTCATAAGTAAAATTTAGGACGGAATTTTGTTGAAATGTAGCTTTCAGATTTTCTATTTCTTTTTTGTTTTCAGCCAAAATAAAAATATCGTCAACATAACGAACATATATTTCAGGTTTAATAACTTTAGTAAAAACTTTGTTTTCAACATAGGACATATAATAATTGGAGAAATACGGCCCGAGAGGGTTTCCCATACTTACTCCATCAGGGCAAATATTATTTACGAATTCAAATGCCCATTAAGGAATTGTATTCCTCAACGATCAACTTTCATAAATAATTATATAGGCCACACTACAACATGTTTAACACGCAGACTAACTCTACACCTTTCTGTCAATAGCTCAATTAGATCTCATTTAAATATTCATGGAGACCTACCGGACACTATTCGGAACATATGTATCGACAAAAATTAATATAATAGTATCATCCACATGCAAACAAAGGCTAAAAATAATGGAAGCCTTATTAATAAAAACAAACAAACCAACACTTAATAATATTAACTTTGAACATGGACATAATATCTTGACCATGTTTTGAAACAAAAAAAATGAAAACATTTTATAAAACATACATATAACAAACTATTTCTAATTTTAAAAGTTAAAATATAATCCTTGAAAATGGCTAAATGCATAGCCAAAAGTGCTCAAATAAAAAGAACATTCGGACAATTTTTATATAATTTATCATCCAAAAATAAAAAATTATTAGATTGCATGAGAAATTGTATAAAAAACTAAATAAAACAACTTGTCTGTTGTTTTTAATTAAATGTGCATGAAAGAAGGATTGCTGCCTAAATACACAAATATATATATATATATATATATATAAAAACACATAACACCCTTGAGCGCTTAGCCTTGGAGTGAGTAGAATGGAGATCAACATGTTTTAGTGGACTCAGCAATTTTCAATCTGCTTGTCTGAATCATCTTTAAGAAGCAAGAGCAAGATCTAAAAGGTCAGCCAATCTAACAGTGATCTCATCTCACAATCCTCACTCTTGCTCCACATGTGGCCTCCTTTGTAAATCACTAGCGGGTCTTAAGTGCCACTTAAGATTATCGCACAAAATTTCATAACTGAATCAATTAAGCTGTCAGATCCTCATACGTCGAAACTGACGGGAGAGTCCATTATATATATATAAGTTATTTTGCATAATCCTTAATATATATTAAATAGCTCTGTTATTGAAGATTGAGTACTGTTTTTCCTTACACTATGTATTTGTATATGATCGCTCACTCGTACATCTACCTATATTTACCCATTCCGTGTTTATATATATATATATATATATATATATATATATATATATATATATATATATATATATATAGTTGTAGCCTCTGTCAGTCTGTTTGTTATCAAACTCCTAGGGTTTTGGAGATAGACCCCCCCATACCGTATATATTCTGAAATTACATTACCCATGGTACTTGGATAAGTATGTTTCATTTTGATCAAAGGGTGTCCCCAGGAGGAGGGGTTCAGAACCACCACCATCACCACCACTGAAATTGTTTTTCCCTTTGATTTAAATTTAAATTTGAACAAGGGAATGACTCTTATCAAATATAGAAGGAGAAACCCAGAAGATGGAGGTCACATAGGCAAGATCAAAATGAGACAAAATGGACAAGAACTCGCCAATCAGTGTGTAGTGCCTTACAATATATATTACTTGCGACTATTCAACTGTTATATTAATGTTGAAATATTCTTATCCATTCATTCAATCAAGTATTGCTTCAAATACATATCAAAGGGGTCAAGCTGATTTAGCACAAACCACCCATTGAAATTTTCATACTCTTTGATTTAAATTAAATTTAAATTTGAACAAGGGAATGACTTCTATTCAAAATATAGAAGGAGAAAGCCAGAAGATGGAGGTCACATAAGCAAGATCAAAATGAGACAAAATGGACAAGAACTCGCCAATCAGTGTGTAGTGCCTTACAATATATATTATTTGCGACAATTCAACTGTTATATCAATGTTGAAATATTCTCATCCATTCATTCAATCAAGTATTGCCTCAAATACATATCAAAGGGGTCAAGCTGATTTAGCACAAACCACCCACTGAAATTTTCATACTCTTTGATTTAAATTAAATTTAAATTTGAAGCAAATGACTCCTATCCAAAATATAGAAGGAGAAAGCCAGAAGATGGAGGTCACATCAGCAAGATCATTGAGTAATATTGAAATGCACAATTTTTTTCCACAAATTATAATAATGATTTGAAATCAATCCTCATTTTTTACCAAAAAAATGTGTGCCACACAGCAAAGCACAGGTAATTTGGCTAGTGTGTGTATATATATATATATATATATATATATATATATATATATATATATATATATATATATATATATATATATGAATGATAAGATAAATAGATAGAAATGCCTTTCCTAAGGGCAATACTGCAAACTGAACATAACTGGAATTTGAAATCTTATGATTCAATTTTTCAAGACAATATTTATTATGCCACCAGTATATCAACTGTATTAATGAATACAAAAAAACTATCAGTTGCACCATGGTTAAAAAAATCTTTCTTTCCGAATTAATTTTAAAAATTAATGAATTTTCAGTTACAGATATTTTATTTGCATAACAAGCATGTTTCATCTTTATTAAAACTTCATCAGGGAATGAGATACTTTTTTCTTCAAATCTCATTCTCTAATGAAGCATTAATAAAAGTGAAACATGCTAGATTGATAAACATTTCCTATTTCTTCTTTGTCTTAATCATTCAGATTCCAATCCATATTTGATTTGAACTCATTTTATTAAATAACTAAAAAAACATAACAAATTTATTTGTATGGACATGCAGTAGTGAAGATCTTGAAAGGCAAGAAATGAAGCTCTGTTTTTGTCTCTTTTGGCAGGAATCTTATATGTATAGATCATACACCTGACTTAATGTATAAAAATAATTTTAATTTCTAAGTGTATTAATTGAAAGGTATTAAAATTTAAATAACTTTATTACAGATGTTAAAAAGATGAAACTTTGCAACATGATAATCGATATAATAAATTCAAATGTCAGCGTGTCAAACTTTTTCATCTTTACTCCAAGAGGCCATAGCCCAACATATCATACCATTTTGAAATCAGGCTGACTCTGTGAGCAAATTAAAAACATTCTGAGCTGGATACAGATCTGCAATCCTGAAATTTTGGATTTGCAAAATTTCGGTACTGCGATTGTTTTCAGCAATTGATTCATGTGAATTTTTGCAACAAATTTTCTTGTACGATAACAGTTTTTAGAACTTTTTCAACTAGAGGCCGTAGTAGCCCAACATATCATACCATTTTGGAATCAGGCTGATTTCCTGAGCAAATTAAAAACATTCCAGGCTGAATCCAGACCTGCAATCCTGAAATTTTAGATTCTCAAGTTTTCATTACTGCAAGTGTTTTCGGCAATTTTTTTATGTGATTTTTGCAACAAATTTTTTGTACGATAACAATTTTTATAACTTTGAAATAAATTTGGGAATAATCAAAATTAATTGTGAAATGCAGAAGTCACTCAAGAAATGAAAATAATTGTTTGTATGGAAAGTAAGGACCTACATAAATCAAATTATCTTTAAATTAAGTGGTGGCAGAAGAATTATTGCTGAACTTTTAAAAGATAAGTTTAAATATTAATGCAACACTTAAATGAAGCAGTCAATTTTGAGTTCTGTAGTTTATTGTTGCCTATCACATTTACTCCTCCCTAGCTATTGTGATAAAGGCCCAATCAAGAGCCCTCTGCAGGAATTAGCTTAAATGCCACCCAATAGCGTGGCTTTTAAGCTAGTTTGATCTAATTTTTAAATGATGTGTTTCATATTTTTATGTAAATTATAAGCCGACTATAATCCACTTTAAGTTTTCTTTTTAGTTGGAATATAATGTTTTATTAATATTTAATAAAAGTAGGTTCTGTTTTTTTATGAAGTTGGTCAACTTGTGGAGTAAATAGTACACTCCCAGTGACTATATGAACTAGTCCATAACTATAAAAGCTCCAGGTCAGAGGTCAGTCTGGTAGCTGTTTGGAGCCAGCTGCCTGGCTCCCATTGTCTTTGGGCAGAGGGAGACTCAGTCAAAGTTCTGGGAAAAACAGACAAGCAATGTACCCAAGCTCGTTTTTGCAGGGACTGGGTAAATTTTGACCAACAGGTGGAAACACTTGGGTTCCCCGCAATAATCTTGTTGTGTCGCATCTCATCTCAGTCGGGGGTGGTACTGGGTAAATACTAGCCATTCGGAGTCAGACTAACTAATACAAACGTCAAGGCAAGTAGCCAAAGCATTATGCATAGAGAATCTTTATACAAAGAATGCTATATAAGTAATGGATGTCTTCAAGGCAACAATGATGTGTGGGTTGCCCTAGTAGATGTTATCCATGAGGAGGAAGAAATCTGGTGGGGGTGGGGCCAAGACTGGCAAGTGAGGTACCTATTCCACTTCAGCTTTTCACAGAGCCATGCCATAATAACATTATCAGTGTGAGGAGGAACACCATCCTGCTGGAAACACTGTTCCACCTCATCAAGGCCCTCACATTCCTTGAGCTCTCTACTTTGTTTCAACAATTGTAAAACACCCTGTACATATACATGCACATATATATATATATACTTATACATATATTTGTACCATATTTCCTGAAATTGAAAATGCATCTCTAATTTGTTGAGATACATTTTTAAAAAATAAAATCTTTTCTTTCTATTTAGGTATAAGCCTATAAGTACTTTAATATTCTCTCTGGAAGATACAATGCAGTGGAATGTGATCTTGTTGATTTTATATATATATATATATATATATATATATATATATATATATATATATATATATATATATACGCATGGACAAGTGGTAAGAATGTTTGCTTTCTAACCATGAGACCCAGGTTCGATTCTCACAATGGTTGAGTTGCCAGGAAGGAGACTTCCTGATGTTATCGGACTGAATCGAGGTCGATCCCATCGTGTGGCACCTTTAGAAAGTGCCTGAAAACCATACAATGGGTTAATCCAAGCCTTGTGAGTGAAATTAGGTAGACGGAATTTTGGGGGCTGTTCACAGCTGTGCTAGCATGAAGCCACAAGTCATCATGGTCGAAGGATTGAGTGTGCTAGTCTTGTTCAAATTGTTGATCACGCTAGATAACACGCTCTTTCCCAGAAACTGTAACTAAGGTCTGCTCAGCATAGTTGCAGTATAAACCACAGGTGGGCTCTGTGGGTGTTGAGCAAACACAAATGTGCCTGAGCAAGTGTCTGCAGTAGAGATTGGCTAGCTGCCCTAGTAGTTGGGTATCCTTGAATATGAGTGGCCAGCTGTTATTATTTTATTATATATATATATATATATATATATATATATGAAGAAATATAGTCTTAAAGTGTGCTATATTTATGGGATAAAGTGCTCAATATCAGAGATAGAGCGTGTGTAAATATAAAAGTGTACATGGAAGTCAGCACTTAGAGGCGACAGTCTGTTTCATGCTAGTGCAATCGTCAGGCCTGACGATTGCACTAGCATGACACAGACTGTTGCCTCTAAGTGCTGACTTCCATGTCCACTTTTATATTATATATATATATATATATATATATATATATATATATATATATAAGAAAAACAAAGACAATTGGTGGAACCAGTGGACAACATGCCAAAACCTTAAACTCTGATCCATGTACAGTCACAAATAAAACCAACAATACTGAAAAAGAAATAGAAAAAAGGCCTAAAAGCAAACTTACCTACTCAGTAAAGTAAATTGCTCAAAGGCCAGATTGTCAAGACCAAGCAAAAAATTCTTATCACGCAATCTTCAGATGATTTGAATGGAAATGGAAGAAGGAAGGAGTGGGCTTTATATAAACCGTGAATTGCCCTAAAGCATCATGGGAAAAAAATAATATTAAAAAACCTGTGGATAACCACACTTACACGGGGGTGGGTGAAGAAAATAAACAAAAAAAATCCTGTGGATGGCCTAAACTACTAATTGTTGTCTGGTTCATTTGAGAAAAAAAATATTTGATAAATTTTTGGCTTATAGCATATATATATATATATATATATATATATATATATATAATATTTTTTGTTTATATGTAATTTTTACAGATACAATTTATTTAAGTAACTACTCTGTTTTTAATTAAATAGCATTAATTATATTTACTGGCCTGAATGATTGAGAAATTCAGCAAAGATATGTGTTCTCTGACAGGGATTGAACCTGTATTCCTAAACAGAAATTGTCATTTGATCAGACAAAGATTGTGTGTTTATAAACAAAGATTTGGACTTTGTTTACCAGCCGCTTCTCTGTAGCTAAATGGTATAGCACGTCAGATCAAATGACAGTTTCCGTATAGGAATACAAGAAATTTCTCAAACATTTAGGTTGGTTAATGTAATTAATACGGTTTAATTAAAAACAGAGCATTTACTTAAATAAATTGTATCTATAAATATAACTTATAAACAGAAAATATATTAAATAATTATTGGACTTAATCCATTTCATTATATATATACTAGGGTCATTCAATAAATAAGGTGAATTTTTCAGTGTAAGGACTTCTAATACAGATAGAAGCTTACTTTTTTTAATTTTTCAACGTAGTCTCCCAGCACTGTCACACACTTTTCCCATATGTGCACAAGCTTCCGTATTCCCTCAACGTAAAAATCTTTGGACTGATGTCTCAGCCAGTTGCTCACAACACTTTTGACTTCATTGTCACTTTTAAACTTCGTGCCTCTCGTGAATGCTTTCAAGGGACCAAACAGGTGAAAGTCTGAAGGGGCAAGGTCTGGGCTGTAAGGGGGATGAGGGAGCAGTTCCCAGCCCAGCTTGTTGATGGTCTGCACCGTTTGGGCTGCTGTGTGAGGCCTTGCGTTATCATGATGCAAGATGACTCCTTCTGACTGATGACCCCTGCGTTTGTCCCAACAGATAAGCTCAAATCCTTGCAATGTCATCCACTGTCACCCTTCTGTCAGACTGAATGAGGTCATTGACTGATTCGATCACCTCAGGAGACATCACTTCTGTAGGCCTCCCAGGCCTGTCTTCATCCTCAACACTGCTCCGTCCTTCTTTAAACAATTTAGCCCACTTGGAGACATTTTTTTGACTGAAACATGTGGCACCGTACACAGTTGACATTCTCCTATGAATTTCAACTGGTTTGTAACCTTCAGCAACCAAAAACTTGATAACTGACCACTGTTCAATCCTGAAGCATGCTTCTTGGTCGGCCATCTTTGTTAATCGCCAAAACTCTCAAATTTTTTTTTTTAATCTGCAAAAGAAATTAAATCCATGTGAAAAAGAAGTAAAACAAAAAAAATAAAAAAAGAGTAAGCTTCTATCAGTATTAGAAGTCCTTATACCGAAAAATTCACCTTATTTATTGAATGACGTTTCGTACATATATATATATATATATATATATATATATATATATATATATATATATATATATTTTTTTTTATTAAAGACATTTTTGATATGTTTAACGTTCTTTTTATAGATACAAGTATTTAAGCAAATGCTCGGTTTATAATAAACAGTATTAAATAACATTTACCGGCCTGAATGTCCGAGAAATTTTCATAGAAAATTTTCATTCTCCGACAGGAATCGAACCTGTATCCTATACGCAACCGTCATTTCGCGTGACGTGCCTTAACCTTTCGGCCACAGAGAAGCGTCTGGTTAGCAAGGTCGATTTTACTATCTTTAAACTTAAATCTTCCATGAAGATTCCTTCCAGGTTCGATTCCTGTCAGAGAATGAAAATTTTCCATGGAAATTTCTCAGACATTCAGGCTGGTAAATGTTATTTAATACTGTTTATTATAAACAGAGCATTTGCTTAAATACTTGTATCTATAAAAAGAACGTTAAACATATCAAAAATGTCTTTAATAAAAATTGTCGGACTATGTCCAATTCAAATATATATATATATATATATATATATATATATATATATATATATATAAACTATAGGCCCAAAAGTTTTGGGTCACCCTCTTGATTTTGAAGAATCACCTAAAAATTTAAGTTTGGATGCTTTTTTCAATAGTAATTTACTACATCACTTCAGGCCCCAGGCCAGTGGATTTCTCTATTCCTGATGGGTCTTACCACATCTTCAATTGTAAGAAATTAACTCATCACAGTTTTTTTTCCTTAAATTTTAGTTCTTTTTATCAAATCTTCCTTGCTGACTAATGTTAATCTTAGAACAGTCAGATTTTAAATTGTTAGGTTCCCCGACAAACATCTAAAAAAAATGGATGCCATGCACCAACGAGTTAAATCGTTTCAGCATCCAAGCTTAGTAGGTTTTACTTAAACCAAAGAAGAAATGAAACTTACTAATTTTTAAATGCAGAGGGTGGCCCACACGCTTGGTCCTTAGTATCCCAGTTACATGCAAGACATATCATGGCATAGCCACACATCTCTCCTTCTCAATTTAACATTTGAAAATCAGAACTGTGAAACTGGTAATGTTACTCTAAATAAATATTCTAAAAGTCTTCAGTCGCATTTTCAACTATTTTCCTATATTTTTACCCATGTGTGATATATAAAAGAATATTATTTTCTTATATATATATATATATATATATATATATATATATATATATATATATCAATTATGTGGTGCGGGTTCAATTTATATTACGCGAATCATTCATACGAAAAGCTTTTCATATGAATGGTTCGCGTAATATATATATATATATATATATATATATATATATATATAAATTGTTAGGAGGATTTGATAATTATAATTAAGAATTTCATTGAGTCTGAAAGAAACCTCAACAGAATGCAGAAAGCACTGGATGGCCGTTTCATCCTATATTTGGGACTCATCAGCAGTGCGCATCCACTACTGAGAATTGAAACCCTGACAGTTGAGTTATCAAGTAAACGTCATACCAACGGTTCCTACGGACCTCAGTGACGAAGAGGTAGCAAATCAGACTCAATATAGTGCCGCTCGCTCATATATTCCGTGGTGGAACTCAACTGAAGTTCTCTGTAACCATAGGATTGTGCCCCCTGGAGGCCATGACTACTATCACCAAGCCGCTCAAACTGAAGCATTAGAAGCCAGATCAAGCAATGATATACATATGATAGAAATTATAGGACGAAAACGGGTGTTTGCTTGATAACTCAACACTGTCAATGTTTCAATTCTCGGAAGTGGATGCGCACTGCTGATGAGTCCCAAATATAGGACGAAACAGCCGTCCAGTGCTTTCTGCATTCTGTTGAGGTTTCTTTCAGACTCAATGAATTACTTAATTTTATATATATATATATATATATATATATATATATATATATATATATAAAACAGGGCTCAATAGAATAGTAGAGCTAAAATTCTTTATTATAAGGTATTACATTATATATATATATATATATTATTTACATTATTCGGACAATTGTCCTCATCTTTGTCACCATATTTATTACAACGTTTTGCCCGTTGTATGCTCTGGCCTTCTGCAGTTGGTTGGAATGTTGAAATGAACCCTTTATTTCACTCACTGGAAAAATCAAGCATGGCTGACCACATATGGAGAGTGAAGGGAGATCACCACCCTCTGTGGGATCAGGTTGAGATCATACAAAAGGAACACCATTGGAAAATTCGTAAACTTAAGGAATCAGCACATATGTTAGGCCACAAAAATCTCCTGAGCCGACCAAGCATAGAAATAAATACAATATGGGAACCAGTAATAAGGAGTGCCAGAAAAAGCGATAATAACAACAAAGTTGCAATATGAGCACTGGTAAAAATGGTTGCTGAAGACATTAGGTTTATAATACCCAGAAATTCATACCCAGATGTCCTCAAGGACACATGGCACAGTAGATAAAGGCGTTGGTTAGATCCAGGACAAGACCCAAAGAATGTGAGTTCAATACCCAGTTAAGATAACTGATAACTGACATCCATTAAAAAATGGCACATGGAACTAGAACAGTCTACCCCAGTGGGCGAAATAAAGGGTTCAATTTGACATTCCAACCACCTGATGAAGGCCAGAGCATACAACGGCTGAAACGTTATAATAAATATGGCGACAAGATGAGGACAATAGTCCGAATAATGTAAATAATGTACATAATACCTCATCTCAGAAATATAGACATATATATATATATATATATATATATATATATATATATATATAATGTATACACACACACATATATATTCAAATAATTTAGACATATCATGTTGATTAGTTTTTGTTTTGATCTTCAAGTTCGCAGATTAATTTCTTGTTGATAGCGAGAGAAAATTGATTAAGAAAAATACCAAAATTTTCTTTAAAATAGTTTTTATTTTCCTGAGTACCTTCAATCTCATCTGAGACCATCTTCAGGGGGTTAAGTAACCTGTGAGTATGTATATGTGTTTCTGTAAATTCAATACATTTCAAAAAACATGTGAACTTTGAATATATATATATATATATATATATATATATATATATATATATATATATGGACTTTAACAATATTATCATTGACTTAACAATGTTTTCATTCTGCCTCTAAATCAAAATGCAACATTGTAGCATATATCATATTAAATATCATATTAAATCAGGTCACTTGAAACCTTAAAGTTTACTGGGGATAAATCCTCAGGTCTTCTTCCTCTCCCCACCCTCCGCCACCATTACATGTTCATTAATTTGAATCTTTCCTTCTCTTTCTCCCTCTCCTTTAATACAATATCTGGATCTCTTGAATTTAACCTGGAGTAATTTTTTTACATTTATATTTGGTTTGCAGGTCTGAAAGATTTTGGCTATTTTTATAGCTTTCATAAAATAAAGATTATTACCTATGGTATTTTAAGTGTTTGATATTCATTAATTAATATATATATATATATATATATATATATATATATATATATATATATATATATAAGAGAAAGGTTTATGGTTTGTCCAATGAGAGAAATGTGTATATTTTAAAGAGAGAAAGGCTGCAAACTTTTTTATTATATATATATATATATATATATATATATATATATATATATATATATGCACATTTCATTGAAAACAACAGACAAGGTGTTTTTATTTAGTTTTTTATACAATTTCTCATGCGATCTAATAATTTTTTTCTTTTCAGATGATAAATTATATAAAAACAGACTGAATGTTATTTTTATCCAAGCGCTTTCGGCTATACATTTAGCCATTTTCAAGGATTATATTTTAACTGTTAAAATAAGAAATAGTTTGTTGTATGTATGTTTTATAAAATGTTTTCATTTTTTTTTTTCAAAACACAGTCAAGATATTATGTCCATGTTCAAAGTTAATATTATTAAGTTAATATTATATTATTATAATAATATAATATTAACAAACCAACACTTAATAAGATTAATAGCATAATATTCAGCCTTAAAGACTTATTGTGTAAATTTTATTTTTAATTAAACTGCAGTTGTCTTTGTTGCTAGAAAATACAATATATCAAATCATGTGATGTATTTGATTCAAATGTTTGTGTGAAGATTTATTCAGTATGTAAATAAATTTTCTTTTAAGACGTCTTTTCTCTCACCCGGCTGTATTTCATCTAAATTTTTGCTGACAGCTCCTATTGTTAGAACTGTACACCGAATGATTCACTTAATTCAGTCATCCCTAGCATTTTGAAAGTAGGAACAGTTCTTCATTGATCAGTTAACAGCAATTAGAATCTCCTTTGGGGTCCATTTCCTGTAACTATTGCTACTACTATATTTACAGAGGTGGAAAGAGAGATGAGTAGCAGTTCTTCATTTTCTACTCCAATATTTGCAACCGTCTTTCTACCTATAAACATGAGATATTGCTGCCATATATGGTCTGGAGCCCCTTTTATTTGCCTCGGGGTTCTTGATAAGATCCAGAGATGGATATGCAATATAATTGGCCCTGATCTGGCATCTCGTCTGCAGTCGCTCTCTCACAGATGTGCCATCACCTCTCTCTGTCTTTTTTACAAATAGTTTCACGGTAATTGCTCCGATGAGCTGCTTTCGCTGGTTCCCAGACTTCATGAATTCAAGCGTCCTACGAGGCTGGCATCCCGCTCTCAACCTTTCACTGTTGAAACAGTTAAATGTAGCCGTCTCTTCTACTCGAATAGCTTCATATCTCGCAACTGTCGCCTGTGGAACTCCCTTCCTTATTCCTGTTTCCCTGACAACTATAATCTCCAACTATTCAAATGTAATATCAATCGACATTTCCAGTTGCCTTGATCTATCCACTATCCTTCTCCACATCCTTTCCTCTATCACTCCTATCTGCTCTCACTCCAAATCTTCTGTAACCCCTTGCGTGCTAGTGGCTTCCTGCCTTGCTTGGGGTGAAATGCTTAAAAAAAAAAAGATTTGACAATTTAATTACTGGAATGGCTCAGTGAAAAGCAAATTTTACTTATCTGGTCATTATTGACAGTTGTTACCTTCAAAGTACTCTCCTTGTGAAGCTAAGCACTTCATGAGGTAATAGTGCCATTGCTGGAAACATTCTTGGAAGTTGTTAAATTCACCATGACCAAGTGCCTTTTCTATAAATATTTTCGTCGTAATTGTTCTGATGAGCTTTCCTCTTTGGTACCTAGACTTTATGAATTTAAGCCATAATATAGCTTCCGTTTGCCTTTTCTATAAATATTTTCATGCTAATTGTTCTGATGAGCTTTCCTCTTTTGTACCTAGACTTTATGAATTTAAGCCATAATATAGCTTCCGTCTGCCTTTTCTATAAATATTTTCATGCTAATTGTTCTGATGAGTTTTCCTCTTTGGTACCTAGACTTTATGAATTTAAGCCATAATATAGCTTCCCTCTGCCTTTTCTATAAATATTTTCATGCTAATTGTTCTGATGAGCTTTCCTCTTTGGTACCTAGACTTTATGAATTTAAGCCATAATATAGCTTCCCTCTGCCTTTCTATAAATATTTTCATGCTAATTGTTCTGATGAGCTTTCCTCTTTGGTACCTAGACTTTATGAATTTAAGCCATAATATAGCTTCCCTCTGCCTTTTCTATAAATATTTTCATGCTAATTGTTCTGATGAGCTTTCCTCTTTTGTACCTAGACTTTATGAATTTAAGCCATAACATAGCTTCCGTCTGCCTTTTCTATAAATATTTTCATGCTAATTGTTCTGATGAGTTTTCCTCTTTGGTACCTAGACTTTATGAATTTCAGCCATAATATAGCTTCCCTCTGCCTTTTCTATAAATATTTTCATGCTAATTGTTCTGATGAGCTTTCCTCTTTGGTACCTACACTTTATGAATTTAAGCCATAATATAGCTTCCCTCTGCCTTTTCTATAAATATTTTCAAAGTAATTGTTCTGATGAGCTTTCCTCTTTTGTACCTAGACTTTATGAATTTAAGCCATAATATAGCTTCCGTCTGCCTTTTCTATAAATATTTTCATGCTAATTGTTCTGATGAGTTTTCCTCTTTGGTACCTAGACTTTATGAATTTAAGCCATAATATAGCTTCCCTTTGACCTTTCTATAAATATTTTCATGCTAATTGTTCTGATGAGCTTTCCTCTTTGGTAGCTAGACTTTATGAATTTAAGCCATAATATATCTTCCCTCTGCCTTTCCTATAAATATTTTCATGCTAATTGTTCTGATGAGCTTTCCTCTTTGGTAACTAGACTTTATGAATTTAAGCCATAATATAGCTTCCCTCTGCCTTTTCTATAAATATTTTCAAAGTAATTGTTCTGATGAGCTTTCCACTTTTGTACATAGACTTTATGAATTTAAGCCATAATATAGCTTCCCTCTGCCTTTTCTATAAATATTTTCATGCTAATTGTTCTGAGGAGCTTTCCTCTTTTGTACCTAGACTTTATGAATTTAAGCCATAATATAGCTTCCCTCTGCCTTTTCTATAATTATTTTCAAAGTAATTGTTCTGATGAGCTTTCCTATTTTGTACCTAGACTTTATGAATTTAAGCCATAATATAGCTTCCGTCTGCCTTTTCTATAAATATTTTCATGCTAATTGTTCTGATGAGTTTTCCTCTTTGGTACCTAGACTTTATGAATTTAAGCCATAATATAGCTTCCCTCTGACTTTTCTATAAATATTTTCATGCTAATTGTTCTGATGAGCTTTCCTCTTAGGTAGCTAGACTTTATGAATTTAAGCCATAATATAGCTTCCCTCTGCCTTTCCTATAAATATTTTCATGCTAATTGTTCTGATGAGCTTTCCTCTTTGGTAACTAGACTTTATGAATTTAAGCCATAATATAGCTTCCCTCTGCCTTTTCTATAAATATTTTCATGCTAATTGTTCTGAGGAGCTTTCCTCTTTTGTACCTAGACTTTATGAAATTAAGCCATAATATAGCTTCCCTCTGCCTTTTCTATAATTATTTTCAAAGTAATTGTTCTGATGAGCTTTCCTCTTTTGTACCTAGACTTTATGAATTTAAGCCATAATATAGCTTCCGTCTGCCTTTTCTATAAATATTTTCATGCTAATTGTTCTGATGAGTTTTCCTCTTTGGTACCTAGACTTTATGACTTTAAGCCATAATATAGCTTCCCTCTGACTTTTCTATAAATATTTTCATGCTAATTGTTCTGATGAGCTTTCCTCTTAGGTAGCTAGACTTTATGAATTTAAGCCATAATATAGCTTCCCTCTGCCTTTCCTATAAATATTTTCATGCTAATTGTTCTGATGAGCTTTCCTCTTTGGTAACTAGACTTTATGAATTTAAGCCATAATATAGCTTCCCTCTGCCTTTTCTATAAATATTTTCATGGTAATTGTTCTGATGAGCTTTCCTCTTTGGTACCTAGACTTTATGAATTTAAGCCATAATATAGCTTCCCTCTGACTTTTCTATAAATATTTTCATGCTAATTGTTCTGATGAGCTTTCCTCTTAGGTAGCTAGACTTTATGAATTTAAGCCATAATATAGCTTCCCTCTGCCTTTCCTATAAATATTTTCATGCTAATTGTTCTGATGAGCTTTCCTCTTTGGTAACTAGACTTTATGAATTTAAGCCATAATATAGCTTCCCTCTGACTTTTCTATAAATATTTTCATGCTAATTGTTCTGATGAGCTTTCCTCTTAGGTAGCTAGACTTTATGAATTTAAGCCATAATATAGCTTCCCTCTGCCTTTCCTATAAATATTTTCATGCTAATTGTTCTGATGAGCTTTCCTCTTTGGTAACTAGACTTTATGAATTTAAGCCATAAAATAGCTTCCCTCTGCCTTTCCTATAAATATTTTCATGCTAATTGTTCTGATGAGCTTTCCTCTTTGGTAACTAGACTTTATGAATTTAAGCCATAATATAGCTTCCCTCTGCCTTTCCTATAAATATTTTCATGCTAATTGTTCTGATGAGCTTTCCTCTTTGGTAACTAGACTTTATGAATTTAAGCCATAATATAGCTTCCCTTTGCCTTTTCTATAAATATTTTCATGCTAATTGTTCTGATGAGTTTTCCTCTTTGGTAACTAGACTTTATGAATTTAAGCCATAATATAGCTTCCCTCTGCCTTTTCTATAAATATTTTCAAAGTAATTGTTCTGATGAGCTTTCCTCTTTTGTACCTAGACTTTATGAATTTAAGCCATAATATAGCTTCCGTCTGCCTTTTCTATAAATATTTTCATGCTAATTGTTCTGATGAGTTTTCCTCTTTGGTACCTAGACTTTATGAATTTAAGCCATAATATAGCTTCCCTCTGCCTTTTTCTATAAATATTTTCATGCTAATTGTTCTGATGAGCTTTCCTCTTTGGTACCTCGACTTTATGAATTTAAGCCATAATATAGCTTCCCTCTGCCTTTTCTATAAATATTTTCAAAGTAATTGTTCTGATGAGCTTTCCTCTTTTGTACCTAGACTTTATGAATTTAAGCCATAATATAGCTTCCATCTGCCTTTTCTATAAATACTTTCATGCTAATTGTTCTGATGAGTTTTCCTCTTTGGTACCTAGACTTTATGAATTTAAGCCATAATATAGCTTCCCTCTGACTTTTCTATAAATATTTTCATGCTAATTGTTCTGATGAGCTTTCCTCTTTGGTACCTAGACTTTATGAATTTAAGCCATAATATAGCTTCCCACTTTTTTTCTATAAATATTTTCATGCTAATTGTTCTGATGAGCTTTCCTCTTTGGTAGCTAGACTTTATGAATTTAAGCCATAATATAGCTTCCCTCTGCCTTTCCTATAAATATTTTCATGCTAATTGTTCTGATGAGCTTTCCTCTTTGGTAACTAGACTTTATGAATTTAAGCCATAATATAGCTTCCCTCTGCCTTTTCTATAAATATTTTCAAAGTAATTGTTCTGATGAGCTTTCCACTTTTGTACATAGACTTTATGAATTTAAGCCATAATATAGCTTCCGTCTGCCTTTTCTATAAATATTTTCATGCTAATTGTTCTGACAAGCTTTCCTCTTTGGTACCTAGACTTTATGAATTTAAGCCATAATATAGCTTCCCTCTGCCTTTTCTATAAATATTTTCAAAGTAATTGTTCTGAGGTGCTTTCCTCTTTTGTACCTAGACTTTATGAATTTAAGCCATAATATAGCTTCCCTCTGCCTTTTCTATAATTATTTTCAAAGTAATTGTTCTGATGAGCTTTCCTATTTTGTACCTAGACTTTATGAATTTAAGCCATAATATAGCTTCCGTCTGCCTTTTCTATAAATATTTTCATGCTAATTGTTCTGATGAGTTTTCCTCTTTGGTACCTAGACTTTATGAATTTAAGCCATAATATAGCTTCCCTCTGACTTTTCTATAAATATTTTCATGCTAATTGTTCTGATGAGCTTTCCTCTTAGGTAGCTAGACTTTATGAATTTAAGCCATAATATAGCTTCCCTCTGCCTTTCCTATAAATATTTTCATGCTAATTGTTCTGATGAGCTTTCCTCTTTGGTAACTAGACTTTATGAATTTAAGCCATAATATAGCTTCCCTCTGCCTTTTCTATAAATATTTTCATGCTAATTGTTCTGAGGAGCTTTCCTCTTTTGTACCTAGACTTTATGAAATTAAGCCATAATATAGCTTCCCTCTGCCTTTTCTATAATTATTTTCAAAGTAATTGTTCTGATGAGCTTTCCTCTTTTGTACCTAGACTTTATGAATTTAAGCCATAATATAGCTTCCGTCTGCCTTTTCTATAAATATTTTCATGCTAATTGTTCTGATGAGTTTTCCTCTTTGGTACCTAGACTTTATGACTTTAAGCCATAATATAGCTTCCCTCTGACTTTTCTATAAATATTTTCATGCTAATTGTTCTGATGAGCTTTCCTCTTAGGTAGCTAGACTTTATGAATTTAAGCCATAATATAGCTTCCCTCTGCCTTTCCTATAAATATTTTCATGCTAATTGTTCTGATGAGCTTTCCTCTTTGGTAACTAGACTTTATGAATTTAAGCCATAATATAGCTTCCCTCTGCCTTTTCTATAAATATTTTCATGGTAATTGTTCTGATGAGCTTTCCTCTTTGGTACCTAGACTTTATGAATTTAAGCCATAATATAGCTTCCCTCTGACTTTTCTATAAATATTTTCATGCTAATTGTTCTGATGAGCTTTCCTCTTAGGTAGCTAGATTTTATGAATTTAAGCCATAATATAGCTTCCCTCTGCCTTTCCTATAAATATTTTCATGCTAATTGTTCTGATGAGCTTTCCTCTTTGGTAACTAGACTTTATGAATTTAAGCCTTAATATAGCTTCCCTCTGACTTTTCTATAAATATTTTCATGCTAATTGTTCTGATGAGCTTTCCTCTTAGGTAGCTAGACTTTATGAATTTAAGCCATAATATAGCTTCCCTCTGCCTTTCCTATAAATATTTTCATGCTAATTGTTCTGATGAGCTTTCCTCTTTGGTAACTAGACTTTATGAATTTAAGCCATAATATAGCTTCCCTTTGCCTTTTCTATAAATATTTTCATGCTAATTGTTCTGATGAGTTTTCCTCTTTGGTAACTAGACTTTATGAATTTAAGCCATAATATAGCTTCCCTCTGCCTTTTCTATAAATATTTTCAAAGTAATTGTTCTGATGAGCTTTCCTCTTTTGTACCTAGACTTTATGAATTTAAGCCATAATATAGCTTCCGTCTGCCTTTCCTATAAATATTTTCATGCTAATTGTTCTGATGAGTTTTCCTCTTTGGTACCTAGACTTTATGAATTTAAGCCATAATATAGCTTCCCTCTGCCTTTTTCTATAAATATTTTCATGCTAATTGTTCTGATGAGCTTTCCTCTTTGGTACCTCGACTTTATGAATTTAAGCCATAATATAGCTTCCCTCTGCCTTTTCTATAAATATTTTCAAAGTAATTGTTCTGATGAGCTTTCCTCTTTTGTACCTAGACTTTATGAATTTAAGCCATAATATAGCTTCCATCTGCCTTTTCTATAAATACTTTCATGCTAATTGTTCTGATGAGTTTTCCTCTTTGGTACCTAGACTTTATGAATTTAAGCCATAATATAGCTTCCCTCTGACTTTTCTATAAATATTTTCATGCTAATTGTTCTGATGAGCTTTCCTCTTTGGTACCTAGACTTTATGAATTTAAGCCATAATATAGCTTCCCACTTTTTTTCTATAAATATTTTCATGCTAATTGTTCTGATGAGCTTTCCTCTTTGGTAGCTAGACTTTATGAATTTAAGCCATAATATAGCTTCCCTCTGCCTTTCCTATAAATATTTTCATGCTAATTGTTCTGATGAGCTTTCCTCTTTGGTAACTAGACTTTATGAATTTAAGCCATAATATAGCTTCCCTCTGCCTTTTCTATAAATATTTTCAAAGTAATTGTTCTGATGAGCTTTCCACTTTTGTACATAGACTTTATGAATTTAAGCCATAATATAGCTTCCGTCTGCCTTTTCTATAAATATTTTCATGCTAATTGTTCTGACAAGCTTTCCTCTTTGGTACCTAGACTTTATGAATTTAAGCCATAATATAGCTTCCCTCTGCCTTTTCTATAAATATTTTCAAAGTAATTGTTCTGAGGTGCTTTCCTCTTTTGTACCTAGACTTTATGAATTTAAGCCATAATATAGCTTCCGTCTGCCTTTTCTATAAATATTTTCATGCTAATTGTTCTGATGAGTTTTCCTCTTTGGTACCTAGACTTTATGAATTTAAGCCATAATATAGCTTCCCTCTGACTTTTCTATAAATATTTTCATGCTAATTGTTCTGATGAGCTTTCCTCTTTGGTAGCTAGACTTTATGAATTTAAGCCATAATATAGCTTCCCTCTGACTTTCTATAAATATTTTCATGCTAATTGTTCTGATGAGCTTTCCTCTTAGGTAGCTAGACTTTATGAATTTAAGCCATAATATAGCTTCCCTCTGCCTTTCCTATAAATATTTTCATGCTAATTGTTCTGATGAGCTTTCCTCTTTGGTAACTAGACTTTATGAATTTAAGCCATAATATAGCTTCCCTCTGCCTTTTTCTATAAATATTTTCAAAGTAATTGTTCTGATGAGCTTTCCTCTTTTGTACATAGACTTTATGAATTTAAGCCATAATATGGCTTCCGTCTGCCTTTTCTATAAATATTTTCATGCTAATTGTTCTGATGAGTTTTCCTCTTTGGTACCTAGACTTTATGAATTTAAGCCATAATATAGCTTCCCTCTGCCTTTTTCTATAAATATTTTCATGTTAATTATTCTGACAAGCTTTCCTCTTTGGTACCTAGACTTTATGAATTTAAGCCATAATATAGCTTCCCTCTGCCTTTTCTATAAATATTTTCATGCTAATTGTTCTGATGAGCTTTCCTCTTTGGTACCTAGACTTTATGAATTTAAGCCATAATATAGCTTCCGTCTGCCTTTTCTATAAATATTTTCATGCTAATTGTTCTGATGAGCTTTCCTCTTTGGTACCTAGACTTTATGAATTTAAGCCATAATATAGCTTCCCTCTGCCTTTTCTATAAATATTTTCAAAGTAATTGTTCTGATGAGCTTTCCTCTTTTGTACCTAGACTTTATGAATTTAAGCCATAATATAGCTTCCGTCTGCCTTTTCTATAAATATTTTCATGCTAATTGTTCCGATGAGCTTTCCTCTTTGGTACCTAGACTTTATGAATTTAAGCCATAATATAGCTTCCCTCTGCCTTTCCTATAAATATTTTCATGCTAATTGTTCTGATGAGCTTTCCTCTTTGGTACCTAGACTTTATGAATTTAAGCCATAATATAGCTTCCCTCTGCCTTTACTATAAATATTTTCATGCTAATTGTTCTGATGAGCTTTCCTCTTTTGTACCTAGACTTTATGAATTTAAGCCATAATATAGCTTCCGTCTGCCTTTTCTATAAATATTTTCATGCTAATTGTTCTGATGAGTTTTCCTCTTTGGTAGCTAGACTTTATGAATTTAAGCCATAATATAGCTTCCCTCTGCCTTTTCTATAAATATTTTCAAAGTAATTGTTCTGATGAGCTTTCCTCTTTGGTACCTAGACTTTATGAATTTAAGCCATAATATAGCTTCCCTCTGCCTTTTCTATAAATATTTTCATGCTAATTGTTCTGACGAGTTTTCCTCTTTGGTACCTAGACTTTATAAATTTAAGCCATAATATAGCTTCCCTCTGCCTTTTCTATAAATATTTTCATGCTAATTGTTCTGATGAGTTTTCCTCTTTGGTACCTAGACTTTATAAATTTAACCCATAATATAGCTCCCTTTGCCATTTCTATAAATATTTTCATCATAATTGTTGTGATGAGCTTTCCTCCATAGACCCTAGACTTTATGAATTTAAGCTCTGTACTAGATTGGCAGCAAGGTGTCATTATTTAACAGTTGAACTAGCTAAATATAACTGTAAATTCTTTGCTTGCTACCAGTTTCTTTTCTTGTACTTCTTGTTTGCCATCCTCTCGTTCAGTTTCTTGTTCCCCAGTGAAATGTGAGCTTCAAAAATTTAAATCCAATTTTAATCATTATCTTTTGTTTTCTTAATTCCTTTTCTTTTATTGTTCTCTCGTCTTAATAGTTTTTTTTTTTTCTCAATGTTTTACCTGCCCCTTATTTCTTGCAAAATAATAAAAAATTGTCTCTGAAAAAATGAAGTCCAATATAATAAATTTTAATTTTAAGAATTGGTTTACCACCACTGCAAACATCTGACCAAATGAACAAACATCTGAATTCGATTTCAATTCCCTTCTTGGCCAAGTTGAGAACTTTTCAGCACTTACTCATACTAAAGAAATTTACAAGAAGAAAAAAGAAACAAAAGCAGCTTATCTGTAGATGAAATTTTGCACATAAATCTCCGAGGATATTTGAGACAAAAAGAGTAGTTGGATGTTGGGTATGTGTAATGTAAGTTACCCTGTTATTATCTGTATTTGGAGTAGTAACAGTTGATAGAGAAATCCTCTTTACGTTAATAAGACTTGTGACATGTGTTGACATTAATAACAAGAATTTATATTTTTCTTTTTCATGATGTGAATTACAGATATTGATACTGTTTGTGTTAAAAATGTTCTCAGTGTTTCTGTCTCTTTTGTTTCTTTAAAAGTTTGTTCTTACTTCTTTTTGCTTGTTCCAAGAATTTCATGGTTAAGGATAGTGTCAACTTTCAACTTTTCAGAGCAATGGCGATACGTATGTATTGTTTTTCCTTTTACTACTGCTACTGCTACTTGCTTCTCTAGTCTACTGATCTCTTGTGGTGGAAGGTTCATTTTTATAATGATGAAGGTTTCAGATTTTAGAATCATGAAACATCATTATCATTTTTCATCACTGGTGGTGACATTGTTTTAGGATGATGAAATTTTTTATCTTTATTTCCAGGATGATGAAATATCTTTATCATCTATCAACACTGGTGGAAAGGTTGTTTTTAGAATGATGAAACATCATCATCATCATTCTGGATCATAACAATAATTAACAATAACACTCATACAACATTTCATCATAAACATTCATACATTTCTGGCAGCAGCAGACTGGAATTATTGACATGCAGACTATTGTTCTCTTCTTTGTTGTTATCACAACGTTTCGACTGTTGTAGCCTCCAGCCTTCATCAGGTGCATGTTGATCTGGGTAACCTACAGGGAATTCTGAACTGAACGCTTTATTTAGTCTAAGGGGGTAGTCTAACCACTTTCGCCCCAGCCCATCAACCTCCGACGTCTTACTCTCTGGGTTGAGGTGTCTACTCGGTCTTAACTGAGCTTAAGGGAGTGACCGTAGGTCCCCTGAGCATTCGACCGGTCCACTGGTTTAACCCTGCTTCCTGCCCATGTTGTGTTTGGTTTGATCCAGAAAGCAGAAGTGATGTTAATCCATTCACGGTTGACTGAAGATGTAGACACGGCTGGAGAGTCTGTGCTAAGAAATTTAGAATGCACCAAAAATATATATATCTACAGTAAGCCGAACAAACAACTATTCAATGGTTGAATTGTTAATGTCTTTTATATAGCAGAAAAGAATAGTATGGAAAAGAAACGGGTTACAGAAATTAAGTTAATTGACGTAAAAACTCATACACTGGATACTAGACAGAGAGAGAGTGGGTTGTGATTAGCTTGTTGTGAAATTGTCTCAGAACGATATACGACTCTTGATTATTGTAGCTTGTTCGACGTTTCCGTTTCCAGTGGTAGTAATAATAGTAGCAGTAGTAGTCTTAGACGTTGGAGGAGTAATTTGCTTCTTTGTACGTATATCAACAAAATATATAAGCGGGCGCATGGCTCCAACCTCTGACGTCATTCCCAATCTCCGACCTCTCTCTCTCCAGCTCGACTGCACTCGACGGCAGACCAGCCAACCACTCTCTGCCTCTTCCGTCTGGCCTCCTCCGTCTGTCTTTCTTGTTGACCTTTCTCGTCGGCCTTTCTCATCGGCCTTTCTCGTCGGCCTTTCTCATCACCTTTCTCATCGGCCTTTCTTGTCTGCTTTTCTCATCGGCCTTTCTTGTCGACTTTCTCGTCTGTCTTTCTCATCTGGCTCTTCAGACTGGCTCTTCCCTCTGGCCTGTTCCATCTCTGTTCTGTAGCACTGCAACCCGTAATAGTTGCTGCGGGTGCCCATGCATGTGACGGCAAATAGAGATGACGTTGTGCTGACTGACTGCGGTCTCTCCTGTCTCTTCGAGAATTCTCTCCCAACTACAACTTTTTCAGCATAACTACGCGTTTATATAGATAAATCTGACTGATTATAAATCGACCATTGGTCCGCAAGCGATTATCATGAGTGTTGCTGTCAACCCAAAACCATATGTGTTTCAAAGTTCTCATAGCCTGAGTAAGCTCTATTTCAAACTTTAACAGATAATCATTATCTTCCTAATGACCCAATTCCAAATGGCCTAGATCAGATTCCCATCAGTAAACAAAATTGTTCTGATCTAATTTCGCTGTTCAAATCTACTTCGATTTCAATAAAGAAAAAATATGCGTGTGTGTTTGTGTGTTTCCCAAACTCTCTCTGTCACATTTCCTCCACTACCCATCTGTCATTTACTAGTTAATGACACACGAGCTTTCCTATCAGCAAAATATGAGAAAACCCAGTCCAACATGCTTCTGACTAGGGTCTACTTATACGTCCCTTCCAGCATGCAAAGGTAGAGTCCTCAGTTCTCCTTAGGGCTCATTATGCCCATTTACATTTTCATTGTCCTTACGATACATATGTACATGCAACTTCCGGTTAAATTTCACTGTTGTGGTGATCTCGTGCAGTAGAACCTTTTCACATAGTTCACGAGTTCGAGTGTTCTTTCCTTTTTTTTTTTTCAATTATTGGAGTTCGCAACACTCCTTACCAATTATGTCAGTCTCATTACAAAAAAAAAAGAATAAAAAAAAATTCGATTTATTTCGTAAATCTGTCCCTCCGATTTTGTCTCGCCTTCACAACAGGCTTTTGTTGGTTCTGGTCCTCCCACGACAATCGTGGACTCTTCTTCAGTAGCAGTTAGGGGTCCCAATGCACTCGGGTCGGACCTACCTTGGTAAAGTGCACTAACTGGAATCCCTCCTTCACTCATGCACTCCCATACCAGTTTATTCTGCCCGGTCGACAACACCGCACGCCTCTTCAACCACCACCAAACTAGCAAGGCCACGACTATCATAGTATTAGCAGTTGAGCTAACGGAATTTCATCCTCCTCTTCCCATTCACTCAGTTCTTCTTCTTCCCTAAGGTTAGGCTCAATCCCTGCTTCCTCAGAATGTCCCGCTGGGGTCCGACTTGCCTCCACCAGCCTTCGAAGGGTAGTTGGGCTAATTTCAATCTCCTCACTCCCTTCACTTTCACTCTCAGTCTCTAAACCTTCAGGTTCTACCAACGAATTTTCCTCAGCCTTTTCTTTTGAGTTTTTGTTTCGGCTCCTTTCCATTCTCCTATTTCAGCTAGCTTTATATCATTCGCATGCACTCTCTTTACCTGTCCGGTCAATTGGTCCCAGATCACAAAGGACACCGGACCCGTCTGCTCCACGATCCTATAGTATGGACTCCATCTCTGGTCCAATTTACCTTCTCTCCGGTGTATTTTATATTACACTGGATCACATATCTGGAAGGAAATTCTTCTTTATTTTTATTTACCCTATCGTTTCGCTTTTCTAGGCTCTTTGAATCCTCCTCCTCACCTGTATAAAAATGTTATGCTGTTGTTCTAAAACTATTTGGTGATGATCCTCTCCTAAATACTTCCTCCTAGGTTGTAACAGATTGTCTATAGGTAAGACTACATCCCTGCCATATATCAAGTAATAAGGGGAAAATTTTGTCTCGTTCATTGAGAATCTCACCGCTGCTAACACTTGGGTTACGAATAAATCCCAATTTTCCCTATTATCCTCTGTTAGTTTAGCTAACACATCAGTGAGGGTCTTATGAAATCTCTCTACTTTAGCGTTACTTTGTGGGTGATATGGAGAGGTGGTTATGTGCTGTATGTTTAATTCTCCCAACGTCTCTCTCATAATCTGATTCACATTCTCCGATCCATTATCGGTAACCAACTGTTCGGGGGCCCCATACCGAGGGAATATTTCGTTCAGTATTATATCTGACACCGTTCGTGCCTTCTTATCCGGTATGGCAAATGCCTCAGGCCAATTCGTCAGCCAGTCCACAAAACTCAGTATGTAAAGATTGCCTCTATGTGTTTCCCCATAGGGCCCAGAAATATCCATGCTTACTTTCTGAAACGGATAATTCGGAACATCCGTTTCTAATACTGGGGTAACCCTACTCTTTCGACCCTGTACTTGGAATGTTACGCATTTTTTTACATGGTTCACAACATCATTAAACAACCTAGGCCAGTAGTAATTTCTCATTATTAATCCATACGTCTTATCAATTCCCAGATGTCCTAACCTCCTATAGCATTGGTCTAGAATTTCAGCTCTCAACTTCTCAGGTATCACCATTTTTAAACTTACTTCCTTATCTCTTCCTGAAAGGTAATACAACACTCCCTCGTGCACCATATATTTGGAAGTACGCCCTGCCTCTACCCTGGACCTGATAGTTGCTATTGCCTAATAATCTCTCTCCAGTGGGGGTCGGAAACAATCTCCGTTTCACTCGTTTCCTGATCTTCCCAACCAAGTCTCTCCTTCAACGCCTGCGAATTGATCACATTAATTTGGAATGCTTTATCATCCACACCCGGCTCCAACCTGACAGATTCGGTTTCTAATTGCTTCGGAATCCTCGATAACAGGTCAGCATAGGTATTATCCTTCCCTGCCAAATATTCTATTCTGCAGTTATACCCACTTAACTTCAATGCCTACTGTTGTATCTTCTTATTCGTCCACTCTGCCTCTAACAAATATTTGAGGGGTTGGTGGTCTGTTTTAATGGTAAACACAGCCCCACTCAAATAATAATCTAATTTCTGCACATCGTACAGAATGGCGAACGCCTCTTTTTCTATTACTGGCCACCTTTGCTGAGTCTCGGAGAGCCGATGAGACAGAAAATAGATCGGCACTTCCTCAGGCACACCCGGTACTGGTCTGTTATGGGTCCTTACCTATAACTACAGAATGAACTCTTCGTAACATTATGTATACTACGCCTCTCAAGAGAGAGGGACGAATCGAGCCGAGCCGATAGTAGTTCACTCCAAACCAGACTGACAGTCATACTAACACCTTCCACATCTTGTATTATTATTCCGTGTAATATATCTTCGTTATTTCTAATCTTGTGTTCGTGTTGTTCTTCCTTGGTCCTAACCTGGACCATAACAGTGGTGACTAGGATATTGAAGAAACGAATTCTACGCGGAGAATCTAAAAAAATAAAGAAGTTTTTGCTATCGGTCGTCCATAACAGAGGCGACGGAAGATAAAAAAAAAACACACCAGCCAACCTTAACAGTGGTAACGAAGACATGAATTTTACCTGTCAGCCAGAACAGAATCGAATTCTACGCAGGAAAATTCTTTCGTACTAAGGTTCCAGAACAACAGGCGACAAAGACCCGAAGTCTACACTGAGAAAAAAAGGAAAAATCGTTACACCAAATTACGGTGTAAACATGGAAGATTTTAAGGCAACCATATTGGAACTAATAAAAATGCAATTCGAGCAGCAACAAAAAAAACGAGGAAAGACAGACTAGGCTCGAAGAAAAACAATTAGAAATTCAACAGAAAAACGAAGAGTATCAACTCGAACTACAAGAATTACTACTACGGGCAGTAACAAATGAAGGGCAAAATTCTGGAAATGAAGCGGCATTCTCGCAAAATGCTATATGGAGCTCTATCAAAGACTTCACTTATGCACTGGACGAAGACAAAACCTTCGCGGCTTACTTCAGAAGATATGAAGATTCATATGAGTTTGATTGCGGGAATTGGTCAGACGCGATAAAAGTACGTCTACTACTGAGGAAACTAGGATCAAGCGAATACACTAAATTCGTAGACTACATCCTACCGAGGAAAACGAATGAGTTGACTTTCAAAGAAACCGTGAAACTTTTAACGGAATTATTTAGTCCGAACACTTCACTATTCCACAAAAGCTGGAAATGTTTAAATTTAACAAAAAAGGATAGCGAAGACTATATAACATTCGCTTCCGTAGAAAACAAACACTGCGATGGCTTTAAGTTAGCTGAACTCAGCCCTGACAATTTTAAATGTTTGATATTCATCCAAGGCCTGGTGTCGACTAAAGATGCGGAGATCAGACGGAGAATTCTAACAAAACTTGAGAGTGAACCAGAATTGACGCTACAAAAATTGGCTAAGGACTATCAGAGATGTATAAGCGTAAAAAAGGACTCGAAAGATATCGAAGAGTCTGGCGTCGCTCACATACGAAAAGTACAACGACAAACACGTTTTCTCCCTCCTCAAAAACAAACCAAACCAATTATTTTACTACAAAAAGTCAAATGAAACCTCAGAAGAAACCCCCACCCAGTCCATGCTATCGCTGTGGGACTTTGCATTGGCACAAAGATTGTCCATACCGCTATAAGACTTGTCTGTCGTGCAATAAAGTGGGACATAAAAGTTCGCACTGCAGAACAAAGAAAGAAAACAAAAGCCGAGTAAGAGTCACTAGAACTGATCAAGCGGACGGGATAAATATTTGAAAATACGTACAAGTAGAAATGTTAAACAAAAAATCAGATTACAATTAGATTCCAGGTCAGATTTAACCATTATTAGCTTACAGACGTGGAAGAAATTAAACAAACCGACCATGTTGAGAACAGATAAAATAGCCAGGCTGGTAACAGGAAGAAAAATTAAATTTGAGGGGGAGATTATCACAAATGTGACGTTCAACGGGATGACCAAGAAATTAAAGATGTATGTTCTAAAAAATACGGAAAATTTATTTGGAACTGACTGGATGCAGAAATTTGACCTCTGGGATTTACCGATAAATACGTTCTGCCAAAAAGTGGAAAGGTTATCGACCGAGGCAGAGAAATTGAAGGAGAAATTGAAGGAGAAATTAAAGGAGAGTTTCCCCGACGTATTTTCAGCTGGTCTCCGGAGATGTAAAAAATGGCGGCCTAAATCGAACTAAAAGAAAATGTACAAGCCATTTTCAAGGAGAAAAGAAATGTACCTTTCGCATCATTAGAAAAAATAGACGAAGAGTTGGATAGACTCGTGAAAACCAGTATATTGACAAAGGTGGAATATAGTCAATGGGCCGCACCTATGGTTTACGTGAATAAGAAATCGGGTGAGATACGAGTATGCGCTGATTTCTCGACGGGATTGAATGCAGCGATTAAGGATTATCACTATCTTCTCCCTAGTCCAGAGGAAGTTTTCACAAAGTTGGACGGAGGAAAATTTTTCTCAAAGATAGACTTGAGCGAAGCATACCTACAAGTACCAGTAGATGAGGAAAGCTCGATGTTGTTGTGCATAAACACACATAAAGGTTTATATAAGTTCCAGAGATTACCAATCGGGATCAAGGTCGCGCCGGCGATATTTCAGCAAATACTGGACACTATGCTAGGCGGACTGGATTTCACAATCGCATACCTTGATGACATCCTGATAAATAGCAAAAATATTGAACAACACTGAGAACACATTCAAGAGGTTTTCAGGAATATACAAAATTACGGTTTTAAGGTAAAGGAAAATAAATGTGACTTCTTTATGAAGGAGATAAAATATCTGGGCCATATTATTGACGAAGAAGGAAGAAGATCAGACCCAGAAAGAGCCACGGCAACAAAAAAAAAATGCCGGCTCCAAAAAATTTAACCGAGTTACAAAGCTTCTTGGGCTTAGTAAATTATTATCAAGAATTTATTCCTAACATGCACAAATTACGCGCACCCCTAAACGAACTGTTGAAGAAGGAAAAAGTTTGGGAATGGTCATATGAATGTCAGAAAACTTTCGACAAAATCATTAAGACTCTAACAGCAGATTTATTTTTAGCGCATTATGATCCAAAATTGGAAATAATAGTCGCGAGTGACGCAAGTGCCTATGGTGTTGGGGCATGTATACTTCATAAAATGCCGGATGGGACACTAAAACCCATCGCGCATGCGTCAAGAACGTTACTACCAGCCGAACAAAATTACTCGCAAATCGAAAAAGAAGGGCTGGGATTATTTTTGCGGTTATGAGATTCCACAGATATATTTACGGTAGATTTTTCACCTTACAGACGAACCACAAGCCGTTATTGACAATATTTGGATCAAAGAAAGGTATACCTGTCTACACTGCTAATAGATTTTATTAAACTATAACTTTAAATTGGAGTATCTTTCATCAAACAAAATCAGGCATGCAGATGATCTTTCGAAACTAATACCAAAGAAAACGTAGCCATTAGAAGATTGCGTAATTGCAGCTCTACGATATGAGGAAGATATTAGAACATCATTATGTAGTACAATTCGAGACCTCCCCGTCACATTACAGGACATAAGAAACGAAGCAGTGAATGACGAATTTATAAAGGAAACGAAAACAAAAATTGTAGGAAAAGATAAGCATATATCAGACAGTTTTTTGTTATGTGATAATGTTCTGCTATATAATGAAAGAGTAGTAACCCCGAAAACGCTACAAAGGCGAATCCTCAAGGATTTTCACATGGGCCACCCAGGAAAGAACAGGATGAAATCCTTAATGCGAAGTTGCGTGTACTGGCCAAACATAGATCAAGATAATATACATATGGTTGACAAATGCTAGGGCTGTTCCTTAGCAGTCAAGGCACCTCCGATCACTCATAAGCCATGGCCTAAGACAGATCGATCGTGGTCGAGAATCCATGTAGATTTCGCAGGTCCATTAGAGGGTTTCTACTACTTGATTGTAGTAGACAGTTACAGCAAATGGCCAGAAGTATTTCGTTGTAGAAAACCTACTTCTGAGACTACAATAAATTGCCTTCACGAGCTGTTTTCTTGTTTCGGAGTGGTTGACTGTTTAGTCACCGATAATGGGACACAATTTACATCTGCGGATTTCAAGAATTTTGTGAAACTTTTCAGGTGAAACACATTAAATCCCCGCCATATCATCCAAGATCAAACGGGCAAGCGGAGAGGTTTGTAGATACATTAAAAAGAGCACGAAGGAAAGCTTATGACGTACCAACAGAAAAGGCCTTACAACAATTTTTGAAAGGGTATAGAATTACACCGAACAGTACTACGCCATCGGCATTATCGCTGGCGGAAGTAATGTTCGCCCGAAAAATTAGATCGGTATTCGATAAATTACTGCCAAAACAGACAAAGCAATCACCAACGTCGTTTGTACCAAAAAGAAAATTTAACCCAGGGGAGAAAGTTTTTTTTTAAATATTCAAAAACAACACATCCTATTGGGAGCCACGTACAATAGAGAAACGAATCGGGAACGTGATTTACATAATTCAGGGTCCGAAGTTCTCGCATAAAAGGCACTTAAATCAGATCAGAAAGAGGCTGTTAGAGGATTCTAACGGTCTACCTCAGGAAGAGGAGGAAGTAATGGACACAATATTTAACACATTCAATATGCAAAGGCCTCAAGCAATTTCAGAACCGCGGAAATCAAGCAGAAAAAGAAAATTTACAGAGCCTTTGATGATTAATCCGAAGAGGAAAAAATATTAAAGACCCCCTGCGAGGTAAAAGCCTGGGAGGGGTGTGTTATGGGTCCTTACCTATAACTACAGAACGAACTCTTCCTAACATTATGTATACTACGCCTCTCAAGAGAGAGGGACGAATCGAGTCGAGCCGATAGTAGTTCACTCCAAACCAGACTGATAGTCATACTAACACGTTCCACATCTTGTATTATTATTCCGTGTAATATATCTTCGTTATTTCTACTCTTGTGTTCGTGTTGTTCTTCCTTGATTCTAACCTGGACCATAACATGGTCCATCCTTATCGGGGCATGGTTGTGTAAGAACCGCTCCGATGCACTTTTCACTGGCATCGGTGTACAGCACCATGGCTTACTCAGGTTGTCAGAAATTTAATTTCTGTATCTATCTTTCTATCTCTCTTACTTCTTTCCTCCTCTTCTTTTTTCCCCCTGCGTGCAGTGTAAGAACTGCTGCTGCTGTGTCACGTGGCGAAATCGTGTCTAACGATTGGTCGTACGTGATTTTCCCGCTTGTTTTCGATTAGATTAGAGGAATCTAGTCAGAAAAGAAGAGAAAGGGACTTGCTTAAAGACCCGGGCTGTTGCTCTGAAAGAAAAAGTGTGTTCGCAGTGTGAAGACGATAAGTCGTCTTGTCTTGCGATGAAAAAAGGACTTGCGTGAAAAGTCTGCTGTTGCTCTGAAAGAGAAAGTGTGTTCGCAGTGTGAAGACGATAAGTCGTCTTGTCTTGCGACGGGAAAAAGGACTTTTTTGAAAAGTCTGCTGTTGCTCTGAAAGAAAAAGTGTGTTCGCTGTGTGAAGACGAAGTCGTCTTGTCTTGCGACGGAAAGAAACTTGCTTGAAGAGTCTGTTCCAGTAATCAAGAGGATTATTGTTCAGCTATCAAGGACAAGTCAGTAAAGACTTATCAAAAAATCGGTCAAAATAATTATTGTAAAGAGGATTTTACAATAGAACATTCGCATTACCCGGATTCTCCACCATCTTGCTTTCCAAGGAGAGCAACTAAAAATATCTAAAAAAACCTTTCTGCTGGCTACTAAAAAATACTAAAGTTTTTTTTTAGAACAGTAAGTCTAACCTTTTTTTCCCCTCTTTCTGCTATCTCTCTACCTCTTTCACTCTCTCTGAACTGTTGTTGGAGTCCTTTTTAAGGGCTCGCCAAAGGGACGTTTTTGGCAGTTATTTTCAAGTTGTACCAGTGAACTTTAACATCTGACTATTTTTCCTCCCCCCATCATTTCTTTTTTTTTCTTTTCCCACAATAAATTTTATAGCTATTTCAAGTGGTTTTTCTTTCTTTGTCTCGCTTGTTATGGTTGTATATTTATGGTTTCAGGTCTCTGCTAGCTGTGTTACTCGGGATTCCCGTCATTGGACGTAATGACAAAGTTTCCCAACCTTTTTTGCGCCAAATTTGGCTGTTACTAAGCCAAATTTCGACAACTCAGGTATGGGTAGGACAACTGGGGTACAGCTGTCAGCTGGTCCTTTAGGGCCTCGAATGCACGCTGACAATCCTCGGTCCACTTAAACCTAGCATGCTTCTTAGAGCTATTAGAGGGCCTGCTAGCCGACTAAATGATGGTATGAACCTCCGGTAATATCCGATGGCTCCAATAAATCCCCTAATCTCTCTTACGGTCTTTGGTGCGGGCATGGCTCTTATAACCTCAACTTTGTCTAAATCCGTTTTTATTTCTTCTTTGTTTATGATAAACCCTAAGTACTTTGTCTCTTCTTTCATAAACTGACACTTCGATAATTTTAACTTTAATCCATGTTCTCTTAACCTATCGAACACCTTCTGCAGATGTTCAAAATGCTCCTCCGGTGATTTTGAAAACACCATGATGTCATCTAGATATGCCATGGCAAATGCCTCAGTGCCATTCAATACGATGGACATTAACTGACTGAATACACCCGGGGCGTTTGCCAGCCCAAACGACATAAGTCTAAAATTGAAGAGGCCCATGTGGCAGGTAAAAGCGGTCTTTTCCTGATTCTTTTTGCTAAGTGCTACCTGCCAATATCCCAACCTCAAATCCAAGGTGGAAAAACATTTAGACTTTCCTAAAAGAGCTAGAATATCATCAATCAAGAGGAGGGGCACTTCCAGCGGTTTCGTAATGGCATTTAATTGACGAAAATCCACACAAAACCTATGCCCTCCATCTTTCTTTTTAACAATTACTACTGGAAAACTCCAGGGAGATTTGGATCTTTTGATTATCCCTGATTCCATCATTTCATTCACTGCGTCCTCTGTGTGATAACAACAACAACAAAGATGATTGATTGTTTTTTTATGGCTTATCAACCTTTTACAGGTTATTTAAAGTCAGAAAATATTTAGCCGTAGGGGAAAAGAGGTAGATTCATACCTTTCTGAAGGCTATTTTCATGTAAGTGATTATAACGAACCTGACTGGAATTGGAACTCAGCTCTCAGATTTCCAATTCCAATTATTTATTATACCACCCACACATCTAAGCTTACCTGGTAATTCCAAAGCAGTCACCCATCTAGGTACTCAATGTTGATTAACTTCAATTATTATACATGAACCAGTGTTTCAATGCAATATAGCCATAAGCCAACAACAAGAATAAGGAAAATAAATAGCAGATATGAAGTGAAAGAATTGGTCTTAGTAAAGAGGAATGATGTGTTTTCTTTTATAATGAATCATGGAGATTGTACCTATTTAATTTTTTATTATTATTATTATTTACACTATTTACATGCAGGCCATTGTCCTCATCTTTGTTGTTGTTACCACAGTATTTCAGCTCTTGTGCCCTTTGGCTTTCATCAGGTTTATGTATGTTGATCCAGGTAATCTACAGCGAATTCCAAACTGAACTACAAAGGTAGATTGTTCTCATTCCACTGGCCGTACCTCGTCTAGTTCTTATTTTGTAGTACTGCTCAGTTATTGCTCACTCCCCTTTTTCCACCAAGTCCAAGTAAACACTGCCTGGCCTAGGGATTGAACTCACAATTATTAGGTCACCAATGCTCTAAACCACTAAGCTATTGTCACATGGGACAATTCTCTGTGGACAATTACCTAGTGGTTACCTGCATGGTCATGTGGTTAAAACGTAAGCTTTCTGACTATGAAACTTGGGTTCAAATCTCACCAGAGTCGATTTGTCAGGAAGTTTTTTTTTTTTTTTATCATATCACCTCAAGCAATGCCAGAGGCCACTATCACGCAAGGGGTTAAAGAGGGGGTTGGAGGAAGAGCAGATAGGAGTGGCAAGGGAGGGGATGTGGAGAAAGAGAAAGACAGTGGGTCGATCAAGGCAAGGGGCCCACAAAAGATCTGGAGCGAGAGCAGATAGGAATGAGAAATGAAAGGATGTGGAGAAGGGAAGTGGATAGATCAAGGCAACTGGAGATGTCGATTGACGCTACACTTAAACCGTTGGAGATTGTATTTATCAGGGAAACAGTAATAGGGAAGGGAGTTCCATAGGCGAGATGTGTGAGACATGAAGCTATTGGAGTAGAAGAGACGTCTACATCTAACAGTTTCCATGGTGTAGGGAGCTTCTTGATGTTATTGTTTTGGAAGAGGCGATCCCAGAAAATAAATAAATGCTGTTAAACAGTTATTTCAAGTGTTGGGTTTGTTCATTTCACTCTATACACTGGCAAACACACACAACCTAAAATAATTATAAAATGATTAGACTCAAGTTACTTACTTAATTTTATTGTTTACAAGATAATCCAGAACCATAAGTCTTCAACCGTAACTTAATCAACAAGCCAATACAATATTCTGTATGATATTTTTATCTTCAGTTCAAATACCACTGCATTTCTGTAAGTCATCAAAGAGTTACTTCCCTTTTTATCAGGCTTTTCTCTTATAACACAATGCAACCTGGAAAATTTCTACAAATTCGTTACATCCAAAACTAAGTTAAATAATGTTTCATTATCACAGAGGAGACTGTGTTTTCTAAGGTAACGATGAATGGTGATTTTCTAAGTGTAGCTCAGATGTGGCACAATGCCAAAAGTATGCAGTACCCAGTGAGGATCAAACTCACTATTCAGTCATAACTTTGGTAACCATTGCACCTCATTCAGCAAGACAAGCTTGGTAACCATTTTGTCCTGGGTAAGACGATAAACTACACCCAGCAACAAGGCCACTGATCAGGAGGTTTTGAGGACCGTGGAACCACCCCTTAATTGCTGGTGTTCCTAGGTCAACCCTAACCTAGGGTGGTAGCACCTGTTAGGGTCCCAGCGATGGGCAAACAGTTAACTATTATCAGCAATACTTTTTTGAAAAAAATTATTACCAGCAATACAATTTTGAAGGAAATATACCAGAAACAGATTTTTGATAAAACAAAATATTACCAGCAATAAAACATGTTGTTGGCATTAAATGTGCCATTAAGGTTGATATGCCATAAAAAAAATAAACCAAACCAATCTAAACCAAAGAATACATATTCTATTCATGCGAATCTATCCTAAAAATGTTGTCAGCATTAAATAACCCATTGAGGTTGATATGCCATTAAACAAAATAAACCAAACCAATCTAAACCAAAGAATACATATTCTATTCATACGAATCTATCCTAAAAATGTTGTCAGCATTAAATAACCCATTGAGGTTGATATGCCATTAAACAAAATAAACCAAACCAATCTAAACCAAAGAATACATATTCTATTCATACGAATCTATCCTAAAAATGTTGTCAGCATTAAATAACCCATTGAGGTTGATATGCCATTAAACAAAATAAACCAAACCAATCTAAACCAAAGAATACATATTCTATTCATACAAATCTATCCTAAAAATGTTATCGGCATTAAATAACCCATTGAGGTGTTGATATGCCATAAAACCAAATAGGCCAAACCAAACTTGGTAACCATTACACCACTCTGAAGTGTCCATCAGGTCAAGATCGTATTCTCAAAGAGGCTTCTTGCCTTGAACATTTATTGAGACTCTAGCTCACTTCAGACCTCCAGTGGAACTTGAATATACAATCCATCACTAAGGATGCTGGAAAAATGATTCTGGTACTGATCCAGATAGTACCTGGCTCATCCTGCCCTGCTCTATCATTACAAGAGTCAGATCAGACCAAAAATAGAGTATTGCTGCTATATCTGGGTTGGAGATAAGTGTTTTATGGGTGATGAATTATTTTCCACCCTACAACTCTTATACCCACGGATAAAACACTACTAGTCTTTCGCTACTCTATCACTATTTTCATGGCAGACATTCAGACAAGTTACATTCCTTAGTTCTGCCAAGTTCAGACCTTCACAGCTAGGACCCACCATGTTGTGTACACACAGAGTTGACTCATCCTCTTTCCTATTGTATTCCATTGATAATGAGGAAATTCAACTCAAACAACTTCTTCCCAAGAACTGTTACTTTGCAGAACAGACTCCTGAGAGGATATTTTCTTGATCACTATGATCTTAACCTCTTCTTGTCATGGGTCAACCATTATCTATCCTATATATCCTCATGATATGCACCTCATTGTACACCCCTTTTGCCTTGAGTAGCTCTTGGGCTTTGTATTGTGTGAACAATAGTAAAAGAAATTAATCACAGAGATTTATATATTCTCCAAGGATTTGTGCTTATAACTAAAATAAACATTAATCTCTACAAAAAGGAATTTCTCAAAAGCTCATAAAGTGAAATATGTGGAGAGTGGGGATGTAGAAAAAATATTTTTACCAAGATTTTCTGAAAAAAGTAACCTTTCTAAAATACTTTCATTCACTTGTGAACAAGTTCTGAAAGTTTCATTAAAATCCAACAATTATTTGATTTTTGCAAGAATTTCCAAATCAATGTGTTTTTCACCACAAAATGATGCTTAAATTTCCAATGCTAATTTATGGCCACCTATTGACACAAGAAAAACAAAAAATTAACTAAAATTTCAAAGGTTCTAAAAAGGATGAAAAATATAATTTAATAATTGTAAAGTCCTTTGGTCTTTCCTCTTAATAATAACTTAAAGATTTTGACAAAAAAACTTTGTTTTTATTAAGTTTGGGTCATATTCTCATCATGTATGCTCATTTTTAATGAATCTTTGGAGGTGCCTACGTTTATACAGCATTTTACATTTATTTAGACAAAGCTTGACCAGAGATTATTGAAGAACAGATGGAATTGGTAAGTCTCTGTAAATCTTTCTATTTTTGTTCTTTATTGCTTCCTCATCAAAGAAACTATTTCTACTGTCTATATTTTGTCTATGATTCACTGATGGCCCATATTTTCATGTGTTTAATGAGAAATACAAAGCAAGAGGTGAATGGTGATGCAAATGATGTAGGGTGTTGTGAGTGAGGATAGGTGAAGCCGTGGGAGGGGGGAGTGAAAGCTTCAACTGAAAATAGAATCTGACTGAACTGGAAGAGAAGAATCGGTTACTGATTTTTATCATTAACCAAAAAACTATGTTCTTCTTTTAGCTCCCTTTTTTCTTAATAATGTGTCCTACCTGGATTATTGTTGAAAAGATATGTTTGGAAAATTAAACATTCCAGATAATTGCATGCCCTGGATATGATGATAAACTACATCCAGCAGCAAGGCCTATGATGAGGAGGTTTTGAGGAGTGTGGAACCACCCCTTAATTGCTGGTGTTCCCAGATCCACCCTGACCCTGGGTGGTAGCACCTGTCAGGGTCCCAGCTATGGGCAAATAGTTGACACTCAAACTGGGGTCAAAACACTATGAAAGTGTAAAAATAGGTTTTAGTATCAGCAATACATTTTTGAAAAAAAAAAAACAATTACCAGCAATATATTTTTGAAGAAAAAAAATAACTATCAATACATTTTTGAACAAAAATATTACTAGCAATAAAAATCTTGTCAGGATTAAATAATCCATTGAGGTTGATATGTCATAAAACAAAGCAAACCAAACCAAGCTTGTGGAAATATGAAATAAAACCAATAAATAAAATAATAATAAAGAATAAAAAAGTAAAAAAAATAAATTGTACTTATTTATCAGTAGACAAATGGAAGCTTTAAGGGGAAATATAGGCTTTGGCATTTATTACTTAGAAAGAGAATCGGTCATTTTAAACCTAGTATTCAATTCATATATTAATTAATGGACACATGGCACAGTGGTTAGTTAGATCCAGTGACAGGACCCAAAGAGTGCGAGTTTGTAGTGGACGTTTATATATACCACGCCCACAAATCACTCAACAGTCATTGGACAGAAAATAAACACTACTTTCTTTAAAGACAATTTATGCATCGCACGAGCCATATAAAATTTTCTCATGTTTTACCTTACCAAACTTGTTATAGAAAAAAATCAGCAATTGGTCGATTTTTTGACCAATCACATAAATTGACATTTCTTTCAATATTTTCCCGCTCTCGTCCCTGGAGCCTATGTTATGTGTATATATAGCAGAAATCAAAGAAAGAACATTAGTAGACTATTAAATTTCAGAGCTTTAACCACGTACGTGTATTCTCAATCTTCTACTCAAACACACACACAGACATAAATTACATACACACAACACTGTGAACTGTCTGTTTCAAAAGCCAAGTAAACTATTCAAGACTTTATAATCCTCTTGCACAACATTCTCACTTTCAAACTCATATATCAAATATTCTTGAACTCTAAACAAATTTAAACAAGGAAAGTTCTTACAACACACATTTGTATTCCCACACAATACAAGGGGAACTACTTTTTACATCTTAAAATTTATTGTCACTAACACAATTGTATATTTACTTGTTTTCAATACATGTTTTTCTTGTTGACATTCAATGATCTCTTGACATTCTTTTTCGTGTTTCTTTACAAATTAAATGTGGTGTGCTAATTTCAAAACGCAATCTTCATCAAAAACCTTCTGATACATTTCTTACCAAACCTCATTAGCGCCCCACAAGTTCAATACCTGGTTAAAGCAGTTGAGAACTTGGAGAGAGGAATTAACAGGAGATAACTGACAATTGATATCCATTAAACATGGCATGTGGAACTAGAACAGTCTATTTTTGGTATATCGGGTCCGTACCGATCCTTCAGAGTCTGTCTATATTTCTGAGATGAGGTATTATGTACAGTATTTACATTAGTCGGACTATTGTCCTCATCTTTGTCGCCATATTTGTCACAACGTTTCGGCCATTGTACGCTCTTGCCTTTTTCAGGTGGTTGGAATTTCGAGCATAAGCTAAGCCACAAAAATCTCCTGAGTCGACCAAGCATAGAAATAAATACAATATGGGAACCAGTAATAAGGAGTGCCAGAGAAAAGCAATGATAACAAAGTTGCAATATGAGCTCTGGTAAAAACATGGATGATAACAGCAAAAAAAAAAAAATTGTAATATGAGCACTGGTAAAAATTGTGTGCTGAAAATATTAGGTTTATAATACCCAGAAATTCATACCCAGATGTCCTCAAGGACACATGGCACAGTGGATAAAGGCGTTGGTTAGATCCAGTGACAGACCCAAAGAGTGTGAGTTCAATACCCGGTTAAGGCAGTGGAGAACTTTCAGAGATAACTGATAACTGACATCCATCAAACATGGCACGTGGAACTAGAACAGTCTACCCCAGTGATCGAAATAAAGGGTTCAGTTCGAAATTCCAACCACCTGAAGAAGGCCGGAGCGTACAACGGCTGAAAAACGTTGTGACAAATATGGCAACAAAGATGAGGACAATAGTCCGACTAATGTAAATACTGTAATGTTTTTCTTTTTCTCATATTCCTTTACATTCAGTAATCATTTGCATCTTAGTGGCTTTATTGCCTTTTTGGAGTTGAAATCATTAAAAAAACGTCTGGTAAAGGTATAAATAAATAAAACTGTAATTTTGAATGAAAATAATTTAAACAGAATAAAAACAAATTAATAACAATAGTCTGAATATAAATAATAGGACAATCGTCCGAATATAAATAGTGTAAATAACAAATTAATAGTTTTAAGTAGTAAAATTACTATAAAAAGAACAAGAGAGACATTTATTTATTTTTTTTAATCATTTCACCCCAAGCAAGGCATTGAAGCCTCTAAGACACAAGGGGGTTACTGAGTGTGAGAGAATATGAGAGAAAGAATAAAAAATAAGTATTAAGAAGACAGAATTATATCTTATATGATTATTGTAGATTTTATAAGTAGATAAATATACTTTACACTTAAAGATTACATGGAATCTAACTTCCAATATTTGGGCAAATCACAATGTCCTCTTTGAGAGTTACTGTCTTTTATAAAATCTGAAATAAACATTATTGCTGGAAATTGCTAATTTCTTATAACACCTGAAATAAACACTATTACTTGGAAATTACAAATGTCATTTTATAAAATCTGAAATAAACATTATTACTTTGAAATTACTAACATGTTGGAACATCTAAAACAAACACTATTACTTGGAAATTACAAATGTCATTTATAAAATCTGAAATAAACACTATTACTTTGAAATTACTAACGTGTTGGAACAGCTAAAATAAACACTATTACTTTGAAATTACAAATGTCTTTGATAATATCTGAAATAAACATTATTACTTTGAAATTACTAACAAGTTGGAACATCTAAAATAAACACTATTACTTGGAAATTACAAATGTCTTTTATAATATCTGAAATAAACATTATTACTTTGAAATTACTAACGTGTTAAAACATCTAAAATAAACACTATTACTTTGAAATTACAAATATCTTTTATAAAATCTGAAATAAACATTATTACTTTGAAATTACTAATGTGTTGGAACATCTAAAATAAACACTATTACTTGGAAATTACAAATGTCTTTTATAAAATCTGAAATAAACACTATTACTTTGAAATTACTAATTAACAAAAATCTCTTTTCAAAAACAGCTAGGATGAAAATGGCTAACTTTGACATCATGCATAAAAATCTTTTGGCTACAATACATAAACCAAAACAATAAATTGCAACAAAATAAAGAAACCAGACTTTAAAAAATAATAATTTCTACAGCCTCTAAAATTTTATAAATAATGAATTGTTTTTGCTGCTATTAAAAACCTCTTTTTCTTCTTTTCATTCCTCTTAAAAAAATGGTTTTCCAACTTGGGCAATATCACCCATCAGTGGGTGATTTCAACTGTTGTGTGGGCAATGAGCAACTGAACAGAAAATTGTGAACGATTGGAAATTTTGATGGGCGATATAGGAATTTGAGTATTAAAAATGTATTTCAACATATACTACCCACAAAAATATTCAAAGGAGATATCAAAAGAAGCTGTATAAACAAAAAAGAACCAAATAGGAGTCTAAGTAAGAATAACTGGGTCACATTCTTAGATAAGATATAAATATCCCCCCACCCAAACAAGGACTATTTTGATATTTTATATTGTTTTGAGAATGGTCATTAACATTCAAATTGTTCTTCAGATGAAATAACATTTTTTTCAGTTATAAATCAGATAAGGAGAGACGAAGAACAACTTTGCTAGTAAAATTAAGAAGAGACCTCAGCATAAGTTTTATTTAATATAAAATTGTTTTTACTTTTTTTTTTATCACATTGGCCATATCAAATTTATCAAGGCAAGAAAAATGTCTGTCAAAACATAATTTACCCACCACTATATGCTTTTCAAAATTTACTATACAGGGAGGTGGTGGAAAATATTTCCATGTGAAAATGGGTGATGGCACAAAAAAAGGTTGGGAATTCCTGTTTTAAATAGTATGAAATTTATCACTTGTTACTTACAAGCCTGGTTTCTCACCTTATATGAACAGACTGAGATAGATATTTATAGACTGAGATAGATATTTATAGACTGAGATATTTATAGACTGAAATAGATATTTATAGACTGAGATAGATAGATAGATAGATATTTATAAACTGAGATAGATATTTATAGACTGAGATATTTATAGACTGAGATAGATATTTATAGACTGAGATATTTATAGACAGAGATAGATATTTATAGACTGAGATATTTATAGACTGAGATATTTATAGACTAAGATAGATATTTATAGACTGAGATATTTATAGACTGAGATAGATATTTATAGACTGAGATATTTATAGACTGAGATAGATATTTATAGACCGAGATATTTATAGACTGAGATAGATATTTATAGACTGAGATAGATATTTATAGACTGAGATAGATATTTATAGATTGAGATATTGATAGACTGACATAGATATTTATAGACTGAGATAGATACATATTAATAGACTGAAATAGATATTTATAGACTGAGATAGATATTAATAGATTGAGATATTTATAGACTGAGATAGATATTTATAAACTGAGATAGAGATTAATAGATTGAGATATTTATAGACTGAGATATATAAAAATAGACTGAGATATTTATAGATTGAGATATTTATAGACTGAGATAGATAGATATTTATAAACTGAGATAGATATTTATAGACTCAGATAGATTGATATTTATAGACTCAGATATTTATCGACTGAGACAGATATTAATAGACTGAGATATTTATAGACTGAGATAGATATTTATAGACTGAGATAGATAGATATTTATAAACTGAGATAGATTTTAATGGACTGAGATAGATAGATATTTATAAACTGAGATATTTATAGACTCAGATAGATTGATATTTATAGACTCAGATATTTATTGACTGAGACAAATATTAACAGACTGAGATATTTATAGACTGAGATAGATATTAACAGACAGAGAAAGATTAATAGATATGAATAGACTAAAATAGATAGATATGAACAGACTGTGATAGATATTTATAGATTCAGAAAGATTGATAGATATAAACAGACTGAGATCATTATGAACAGACTGAAATGGATAGATATTAATAGCCTAAGATATATGTTTATAGAATGAGACAGATATTTATAGACTAAGATAGACTGATATTTATAGACTGAGATAGATATTTATAGATAGATAGATATTAATAGACTGAAATAGATATTAATAGACTGAGATAGATATTTATAGAGTGAGATTGATGTATATTTATAGACTGAGATAGATATTAATAGACTGAGATATAGACTGAGATAAATAGATATTTATAGACTTAGAGATATTTATAGACAAAGATTGATAGATATGAATAGACTGAAACAGATAGATATTAATATAGATATTTACAGATTGAGAAACATTGATAAATATGAACAGACTGAAATAGATATTTATAGACTGAAAAAGATTCGTAATTATGAATAGACTGAGATATAGACATGAATAGACTGAGATAGATAGATATTTATAGCTTGAGAAAGCTTGATAGATATAATCATACTGAGACAGATATGAACAGAATGAGATAGATCAATATGAACAGACTGAAATAGATATTTATAGACTGAAAAAGATTCGTAATTATGAATAGACTGAGATATAGACATGAATAGACTGAGATAGATAGATATTTATAGCTTGAGAAAGCTTGATAGATATAATCATACTGAGACAGATATGAACAGAATGAGATAGATCAGTATGAACAGATTTAGACAGATACAATGGACTAGCCATAATATAGGTGATTTTGAAATGTACTCCAACTAAATGTGATATGAACCTTTATCTTCTAACAATGTATGGCATGTTGGAAAAATCACTGTGATCACTGGTGACAATAATGCAATTATTTTAAAAATGTTTCTTAGAAAATTTTGGTAAAAAATTTCTTTTTACATCTGTTACCCTCCACTTATTTAATTTTATGAAATTTGGAAAAATTCATTTTTGTAAAGCTTAATGCTTATATTAGTTTTAAGCACAAGTCCTTGGAGAATTTAAATCATCATTTTTTTTTTGTAAAGCAGGAGACCCAGTTAGAGAAAATCTGTTTAGAATTATAAAATAATTTTAAAATTTATTTTTAATCTGGCAGCATTTCTTATTACACTAAATGTTAAACAAAAATAATATTTAAAGTAGATACCTTCACTGATTCGCTAAAAACTGAGCATACCATGATGAAAAAATACACAAATCTTTATGTTATTATTAATAGGAAAGAACAAAGGATTTTTTAGTATTAAATTATATTTTTTCATCCTTTTTAGACCATTCGAAATTTTGGTTAAAAATCTTGTTGTTCTTGCATCAGCAGGGGAATCAAAAATTATTATGGGAAATTTCAATATCTTTTTTGTGGTAAAAAACACATTGGATTGGAAATTCCTGAAAAAAATCAAATAATCGTTGGATTTTAATTAAACTTTCAGGACTTATTCACAAATTAATTAATTTACTTTATAAAATTTTTTTTTTAGAAAATCTTGGTAAAAACATTTTTTTTACATGTTTATAGAAATTTACTTAAAGGATTTGATTTAATATAAATGGTACAACTTTCAAGGCCAAGCTGACCTGACAGATTAAACTGAAAGTGAGACAAAATGTCCAGACAAAATGTCCAGACAGACTGTCCAGACAGAATGTCCATTTGGAAGATCAGGATGGATGTCTCAAGAAAAAAGAAAGAAAGAAAGAAATGAACCAAAAACAAAGATAAGAAAGAAATGACCCCCCACAAATGCTCCCCAAAGAAAGCAAGAAATGACCCCCAAAAAAGAAAGAAATGATCCCCCCCAAAAGAAAGAAATGATACAAAAAAAAAGAAAGAAAGAAATGACACCCCAAAAAGAAAGAAATGACACCCCAAAAAGAAAGAAATGACACCCCAAAAAGAAAGAAAAAAAATACCCAAAAAAGGAAAGAAAAAATGACCTCAAAAAAAGAAAGAAATGACCCAAAAAAGAAAGAAAAAAATGACCCCAAAGAAGAAAAAAAATGACCCTAAAAAAAGAAAGAAATGACCCAAAAAAGAAAGAAGAAAATGACAAAAAAAGAAAGAAATGACCCAAAAAAGAAAGAAGAAAATGACAAAAAAAAAGAAAGAAATGACCCAAAAAAGAAAGAAGAAAATGACAAAAAAAAAGAAAGAAATGACCCAAAAAAGAAAGAAAAAAAATGATCCAAAAAAAAGAAAGAAAGAAAGAAAGAAATGACCCAAAAAACTAGTGAATATTACTTCTTCAACAAAATTCTCAAAGGAAATTTGGTGACTAACATCCATTTTGACTTCAAAACAATCTTCCACAATAAAAATGTAATTGTTTATGTGAGCTTTACAATTTTGTGTTGTGTCATGAGAAGCAAATATTATTTGGATGTCATTATTTATTAAATAGGGGACCAGAATAAAGGATTAGCTGGCCTGGGGATAAGGAGACAAGAGGAAAGTTGTCCTTCATTTATGAATGAACTAGTGACAGTTGTTCATCTGTGGTGAGACAGGGAGAAATGTAAAAAGAGGATAAATGACTTATATGAGGCATTCCATTTAGTATAAGTTTTACACATAGGTATGTTGTCATGTGAATATAAGCAGAAAGACAATGGCAATATATATATGTATATATAAAAAAATATATATATATATTTGTGTATTTAGCCAACAAATTCTCTTTTAGGCATGTCTGAATAAATTACAGCCATTATGTCTGATAATTTTTAACAAAATCTGTTCATACTCATGAATAACCTTCCATGTATTGATGTTAAAGGATGAGAGAAATGAGCTATAGCTGTTTAAATTTCTTTTATTTTCATTTCCCAACTGTTTTGCATTTAAAAGAATAATGAAAAAATTACAGTAATGAATAACAATGCACAACTTTATTTAAATACTAATATTAATGAACAACATATAGTTTTATATTACTTGCACTCCTGAAGATGATCTTTGAAAAAGATCGAAAGTTCTTGGGAAATTAAAATAAAATAAATTTAAACAGTTATAGCACATTTCTCTCATTCTTTAACATTAATACATCGAAGGTTATTTGTGAGTGTGAACGGATTTTGTTAAAAATTAGCAGACACAATGTCTGTAATTAATTCAATCAGATATATATATATATATATATATATATATATATATATATATATATATATATTTTTAAGCTTATCACCCCAAGCAAGGCTGGAAGCCACTAGAATGCAAGGGGTTACAGAAGGTTTGGAGGAAGAGCAGATAGGAGTGGTAAATGAAATGGACAAAGTCCAACAATTATTTTTAAGACATTTTTATGTTTATACATTCTTTTTATAGATACAAATATTTAAGTAAATGCTCTGTTTTTTTTTTATAATAAACAGTATTAATAACATTTACCAGTCTGAATAATGACAAAGATTTTGATTATAAAACTTATTTTTTATTAAGTTTGGGCATTTTTTCATCATGTATGCTAATTTTTGAGTGAATCTTTGGAAGTACCTATATATCACACTCACTCAAGTCCCATAGACACCCTGAGGAGTGTGGGGGTCATAGCTCTCAGCATGCTAAGAATTGCTGCTGTGTTTTCCTACCAAGCAGAAGGCTTTTACAAGTTGGAGTTGCTAGTCCCATGTCCAACCGGTTTTGAATTTGTTGTAGAGTAGCTGGCACCCGTTCAGCACTCTACCAGATGGCCTGGCTCATAGCCTTAAATAGTCTATGATTAAAGACTTCAACAGTTGATTAATAAGTTGATACTAAGCTGATTAATATTTGGACTGATCTTACTTTGTTTGGCTATACAGAATTTGACCCTCCTCTATTCCTTGTAAGTTGTCTTCTTAATTGTTTTGTAACTTACTGCTGTATTTTTGTTTGATCAAGTGTCAAGACATCGAACTCTCTGCTTTCGGGCAAAGAGGTACACAGATGAGGCTATGCCGAAGTGCAGAGACTCATCTGGAGAGAGAGACAAACTCGACCTCATGTATGCGGGGTCTACGGGGATTTTTTGCCCGAGGCTACAGGCTCGGATTGCCCCACAAAAAATCGGTCTTGTGCTACATCCTACCTTGTGGGGAGGTCTGGTAAATACCAGACTTGCCGTTTTTGTCATTCTGTTGCTAATCTTTTTCTTCTGGTAGATATTTTCATTTCACTGTTGTATTAAGCATTAATTTTTGGACGTGATAGGATATTGAGCAGAAAGTAATAATATCAGAAATAATCAATGAATCATGGATATCATTAAACTTCTAAAAACTCTAAAAGGTTCATGGGCCTCTTTTTTGGTTGTGAATTCATTATCTTTGCTTTATTGAATCTCAATTCATTCTTTCAAAACTTTTGTTTCTTTGTATCACACTATTAAAATTTTTTAACGATTGCTGTTATTTTTGATGGTATGGGAACACTAATTGTAAATAAAATATGTAACCGCATTTAGACAAAATTAGTTTCTGAACGAAATAAACCGTTTAAATAATCAAGACCTATACTCCTACTATTTTTTTAGATTGCAATCTTATTTGTCCAAGTCTTTCATGTGAGGCACTCAGATACCTTTGTCTACTAAGTGATCATCTTGCTTTAACTTGGTCTTGAAATAGGCTCGTTGTTTTGTTGTTAATCTTTTTCTTTCGAGAGATATTTCCATTTCACTTCTATATTAAACACATAAAATTGTTAACATGAAAAGCTATTGAGCAAAACGTGATTTCTATAATATGAGGAATAATCAATGAATCATTAATACCATTGAACATCTAAAAATATAAAAGGTTTATTGGCCTCTATTTTAGTTGTGAATTCATTATCTTTGCTTTATTGAATCTTAATACGTTGTTTCAAGAATTTTGTTTCATTGCATCTCACTATTAAAATTTTGTAGGGGTTAGCTAACACCCTACTGCATTTAGCACAAATGTAATGAAATAAATAACGACAAGAGAATAACAAAGTTCAAGGCAAAATATGTATTAACAATGAATAGATTATATTTATATACAATAACGAGTACAATATTTGTTGAGTGTAGTATTTTAAATTGTTGAAATGTTTTTGTATTTGATGATATGAATGTCAATAATATTTTGGATCAAAAGGTTGTGTGTTGTTATAATGTATACTCAAATAAAGTATATTTCAGTACTTAGGTATTTATGGTGAATTTAAAACAGTTTATTTTTGCAAATAATTTGTGTAAATTTCAAAAGACTTACTGAGAGTTTGAAAGAATTATCTTTCTTTGATCAGATATTTTATATTGAGTTTGGTTACGTATTCAAGTTGTTTGAAATAATATATGTTACAGACTGAAAGCGTGGACTGGCATCGGATAGAAAATTTCCCTCCTCACAAGATTTATTGCGTAAAATACACAATTGTGGCACAAGGCCGAAAAGGGGGAATGGGGTTGAGGCTGGTCGTCACTTACTATCCTATACCTAGTTAATCTGATTCACAACCCATTCATTCGTCACAATTGACACATACACCACAAAAACGCATCCATCGCCAATCAATCCTCCATGTACCATAATACCGCATACTTTCAGGGGGACAAACAAAACGCACCCCATGACATAAAAATTTCATGATTATAAAATACTATACATAAAAATTTGTACATGACATAAAATTTCCCTCCTCACTGAAAAAGAATGATTTAAGTATCACTTAAATAAGAAAAGTTTGTCATGTGATAGGCTCAAAATGACTTGACAGGACTGTCTTTTCATTCAGTTCGGACGTAGACAAAAACACGTCATCTCTTATTTTTCACATTTAATAACCAATCAGAACGCGTCATTTCGTATTTCTGTCGTGAGCCTATTTTAATGGGTTTTGAAAAGAATGTAGGATTTGAATCCTACAATTTTCTAACAAATGCCATCATTTTTGATGGGATGATTACAGTAGTTAATAAAATAGAATAATTCTAAGAATATACTGTATGTAATATATGACGGTGTAGAGGACCGTGTGGGTTTGAGTGTTGTCGAATTGGGAGCACGTGCATTTTATTTCTGGTTAGAAGGTTCAACTACAATAAAATTGCAGACTCAAATTGTCCAACCGAAGATGAAAAGAAAACAAACAAGACCAATATATATATATCAACAAATATATGTATTAAACAACACAATTTTACAATGGACATAGACATTAACATTTGCGTGTGTGTGAACATTTATGTTTGTTCTTTGGTGAATGTTCGTACGTACGTGTATGTGTGTATAATGTTCATGGTGTCTCCCCGCACGTGGGAAACGCTGTCTTTTGAGAGAGCTCACATTGTAGAGGTGTTCGCTGAAATGAAGAAATGAAAAAGATTATTTATTTCTGTATTAACAGAAAATGTGGCACAAGGCCGAAGTGGGGAATGGGGAAAAGGTTGGTCTTCTGTCTTAACTTTTAAACTTAGCTAGCCACAAACGCTGACCCAAATGAAAAAGAGAATAAGGCAAGAAGTTGCCCAGTATTTATGGTGTTGGGAGAGAGACCCCCTGGTGAACAATTAAGGAATTAAGGAGGAGCTAACTCTGACAATGGTGGAGCGAGACGGAAATAAACACCAAGACAAATGGTTTCTGAGTTGGAGGATCTGCGCATCCTTCCGGTTAACAAATTAATCCTTTGAAAATAAATATTTAACATTTTCCAACCAATGATACTTGGGACTAATATTATATAAAAATTATAAAATGCATATTTCTGCGTTTAGCCACAGATAAATGAAACCAGAGACCACCAAACTGCAGATAAGAGAAGACTATTATATATAGAATTCTAAGCTTTCATTCAATTTTGAAAAGAGTCCATGGTGCTTATAAGATTACAAAGTCTCAATCACGATTCTTCTGCATTGTGTAAAGAATGTAAGCGAACGTGCTTTTGACAAATCTGTCATGGCAGAGATGTCACGGAGCAGTGCCATGTTTTAGTGCTAGGTCCTATTCTTTCTTTCATCTGTCGTGTCTCTTCAGAGCATAGGCGATCATAGCCCTCCACCTATTCCTGTCCCTTGTAGCTCTTAATAAGTTTTGTCTTCTTGTTATTTCTCCCTAACCCTATTCTGCCATTCATTTATTCAAGCCCATCATGTATTTTACGTGCTGATTTCCTCTGTCCCTCTTTTCCTTAATCTGAATATGTCCTGAAAGTTTCATTAAAATCCGACAATTATTTGAATGTTGCAAGAATTTCCAAATTAATGTGTTTTACTCGGAAAAAGAGCAAAACAAAACAAACCTTTTTTCTCTAGTCCGCCGCTGTCGTAAAAAATAAAAACAAGATATTTAACCAAAATTTTGAACGTGCTAGAAAGGAGTAAAAACCTTCAAAAAATAATTAAAAATACTTTGGTCTTTTCTCTTAATAATAGCATAAACATTTTGATGACAAAACTTTGTTTTTATTGCGTTTAGGGCCTTTTTTCATCATACTGTGCTGTTTTTATGCGACCTAGTGGAGGTACCTATGTAAAAGGTTCATTGGCCTCTATTTTAGTTGTGAATTCATTATCTTCACCTTATTGAATCTGAATAAATTATTTCAAGAATTTTGTTTCATTGGATCAGATTTTCCAAGCCCTCCGTCCTCATTACATGCCCCAGAAATTTCAACTGCCTCTTCCTGATGTTAAGTGTGAGTTTCTTTTTTGTTTCCATGCTCTCCAAAACCTTGTTGTTGCTCACATTTTCAGTACATCCTCAGCATCTTTCTGTAGAACCACATTTCTGTTGTTTCAAGTCTCTTCCTCATCTTTGAGGAGAGTGTCCAGCATTTGTTGCCATACAGGAAGACAGATAACATGTAATAATTCAGTACACTTTCTTTGTTTGAAACGAAACTTTTCTGTCTCTCAATACTCTGCTTGGCTTTTAGAATGCAGCCTTAGCCATCCCAGTATGTCTTGAGATCTCAGTGTCGCACTTTCTGTACTCTGTTAGAACACTTTCCACACATTTAAATTTCTGTGGTCCTATTATGGAACCTAAATGGAAAAGACCATATTACACACATCAATTTTGTTCAAGTTCTCAATGCCGGAAGATAAACTTTGTTTTATATGAATTTAGGAGACGCCCTTTAAAATTTCTGTCTGAATTTCTGGAATAAAGAGTTATCATTATTTATATGCGGGCAAAGATGAGGACAATGGCCCGAATATAAATAATGTAAATAACCCTATAAAACATACATCTATAACTTTTTTTACTTAGCATGTCCCTTATCATAGCTCTACGCAAGGGCTGGTGCATACTATCCCGAGATCACCGACCCAGAGGGAAACCTGATTGTGGAGCCCCAGGCAGTGCTTTGTGAGCCTTGCTATCTTATCAATATTTTCATTTTTTTACCTACATTTATATACATTACAAATTAAACTGAGTACAACTGACTCTTAAAGGATGAAAAACTTTAGAGTATTTTGACTTTTTGGATTCTTTTTTTTCGTTCAAATCTGTGAATTTGTTTTTCTCATACTAAGTCTCGAAAAAAATCCATGTAAAATTCACTATTTTTGTCCATAATGCTGAATGTATTAAAAAAATAATTCAACTTTTTAACAAGAAAAATCTCAATTCCATGTTAAAAATTGCCACAAAACATTGTTGATTTATTTAAGATGGCATGATCTATTATGACATATTTCTAATTTCTATTTAAATACATTGTATTTATTTTCAATTTTTCTAGTTGAATTGTTCACCAATATTGCATATGATCCATTATTGTACATAATTAAGTTACAATAAAATTTGTATTTCATATGAATACTACCTGTTATAACCGAAGGAAGGTTACGGAATAGAATAGTCACACGAAGGTTGGTAATGAACAATAATACTTAAAACAAGAACAACACATACAAGATTCACCAGCAGTGCGTAGAAGTCAACTGCTAGAAGTGAGTCTAGTGAATTCCACAATGAATCTTCAACTGCAGGATATCCACCAACTGCCCCACGCAGTCAGATATGGCACAAGGCTGAATTTAATGTGGGGTATCCAAGCCTGTAGGCTCGGCCAAAAATTCCCTGTAGACCCTGTATAAAATGGGGTCAGGTAGCTGCTTCCCAAGACAAGACTCTGCTCTTCAACATAGCTTCATCTGGGGATCCTCTCTGCGCAGGGGCAGAGAGTTTGACCAGTGCAGCTGGAGACAAATCTCCAACTACAGACTAACATACAGTATTTACTACTGTATTTATGCGAATAGAGACATACCCATTATGTGGGGGGGGGGGTCCTGTATCATAGATTCGTGGGGGGGCACGAGATCCTTGCACCAGCCCTACTCTCCATACATTACTTTTCTTTATTATCCCTAAATTTTTATGAATTATTGGGGAGGATAATGAAGTGCTTTCTCATTACCTTCTATGCAGTTTTAAGTTTGGAGTAGTCTTTCTCCTAAACTGGCTGCTAGTCAGGGCTAAAGAGCTGAGTATTTGATCATGGCTCTCTACAGATACCATTTTTTTTTATCTGTGTATTGCCAGAAAGATAATGGTGTGATTTCCTGCTATCTTCTCCATGGCTTTTGGAATTACGATGAAAATATTTATAGAAAAGGCAGAGGGAAGCTATATTATGGCTTAAATTCATAAAGTCTAGGTACCAAAGAGGAAAGCTCATCAGAACAATTACCATGAAAATATTTATAGAATAGGCAGAGAGAAGCTATATTATGGCTTAAATTCATAAAGTCTAGGTACCAAAGAGGAAAGCTCATCAGAACAATTAGCATGAAAATATTTATAGAAAAAGGCAGAGGGAATCTATATTATGGCTTAAATTCATAAAGTCTAGGTACCAAAGAGGAAAGCTCATCAGAACAATTAGCATGAAAATATTTATAGAAAAAGGCAGAGGGAATCTATATTATGGCTTAAATTCATAAAGTCTAGGTACCAAAGAGGAAAGCTCATCAGAACAATTAGCATGAAAATATTTATAGAAAAGACAGAAGGAATCTATATTATGGCTTAAATTCATAAAGTCTAGGTACCAAAGAACAATTACCATGAAAATATTTATAGAAAAGGCCGAGGGAAGCTATATTCTGGCAATGGAAAGTGCGAATCTGGTAATAAAGCCACAGGAAAAAAGTCACAGAAAAAATGTCTCAGTTTTGGCTCGGAAAAATCACAGGAAAAAGTCACAATTAATTTATGATGTCTGGAAATAGTCATCTATTTCTGTTGGGTACTCTACTAGTTCATGAGTCCAGTCTGTTTGCAACAGAAATCCATAGTAAATCGATGCAATCTAAACAAAACGTTTTCTAACAAAGCTACAGTCACATATTCAATATATTTCATAGGTGGAGTCCTAGTATCCCATAAAAGCTGACTTTATATGAAGAAAGTCTTAATTTGACATTAAAATTTGAATTAAAAGTTCCTTAAATGTTCAATTTGTTTATGAGTCCGGGATTTTGTTCACATGGGATAAGAGGCATTGATTTTGTCAGCAGAGTTTTGTCTGCCGTGTGCTAACCTTGTCCTGTAACGTTTATTCTTGTGACTTTGTTACCATGACGTTTTTTCTTGTGTCTTTTTTACCTGGATTAGGGAAAGTGACTTAAGATGAATTATTGAAATTGGGTTTGAAAATGATGTATAAAGATAATGTTGTGTCAATCGTCCATGTGGAAAAAGAAATTGATATTGACCGAGCTTAGCCTAGTACAGTATAAGGCCAAATTGGGTTTGAGAATCGAGTGGAAAGATCGTATTGCTTCAAAAGAGCCTGTTTGGGTGTTTTGGAAATCATTATTTCAAATCCTGTCTTTCATCTGAATTCAAACACCAACTGGTGAAACCAAATGGAAAAACAACGATCTCTGTTATCAAGGACACAAATTTAGAGTACTTGGTAGAGATTGAACTCATTACAGTCATAATGGACAATGGGACAAGTTTTCTAATCTTTGCTCCATAGCAGGGCATTTCATCTTCATATGACACAATGCAGAATCCCCAGTGAGGATCGAACTCAGAATAGCGTGTAAGCTCCATGCTGTGTTGTCTTGTATTTTTGTTTTTATCATATTCCCTCGGCTTTATTCTCCTTTCAAGAGTCTTTATTCTTCATCTCATCCTAATTCTTCCCCACCCCATTTTTTTTCTTTTTCTTCTGGAGAAATCTCTTTTCTCTGTAGTAAAACCCACATGTTTTCCACGTCTATTAATCCCTTTCATTTTGTTCTTCAGTCAGGATTGATGTCACACTGACAGGCAAAGAGAAATCCAGATTCCAATAATACCTTTCTTTTCCGTCCTTCCAACTAGGAACCGCCCATTTCTATCATAACTCAGCCCTCATGATACTCACGCTAAAAACAGCCCTTGGGCAAGACGATTTCTACAGGAGAGGCTTTGAATAATGCCAGGGAAAAACAGAAAATTAAAAGAAGTTGAGGAGAAAAGAAAATACAGAAGGAACATCGACATCAAACTTCTAAGTGCTTTAGCAGGGGACACAACAGATCGGAGAACTAGTTATTAAGAACAGAGGCAAAGGTACAAGCTGTAAATGCATGGGGAAACAGCAGAGTTAAGACCTTGAAATAATATGACCATGTGGTCATTTGAGAAATACAAAAGCTATTATATCACTCATGCCTGGCTTCCTTTGTCCTTGCGATGAATTAATGGTCAGTATTAACATTTTCAGCTCTGGTCCATTCCAGTGGCATCCAGCAATTTTGAGAAGGTAGGATAGGTTTTCAAGAACGTCTATACTCCAATATTATTCTTATAATGTACACACAATAAAATTTCTGTTTTTTCTTGTTTTATTTTTTTGCATTATATTATGACAATTAACATTTAACAAGAGCACTGATTCAGGATTTACATTATATTTCAACACCAAAATCAATTCCTAGGCATCTCAGTATAGAAACCGGAACCAATGTATTTATAATTAATGATCATATAATATCAGTAAAGCTCAACTTAATTCTTGACAACTGACAATCTCTTTCTTTCAGATTTGCAATGCATTCCTACAGTAAAATCATTAGCAATGCAATTATATGTATAATGATACATATAATAGCCCTGTTCTATCAATAATGCTGGCATTCATTCCTGACCACTGATAATCCCTTTCTTTCTCATTTGCAATGCATTCCTATAGTAAAATCATTAGCAATGCATTTACATTATACATATAATAGCCCTATTCTATCAGTAATGCTTGCATTCATTCCTGACCACTGACAATTCCTTTCTTACTCATTTGCAATGCATTCCTATAGTAAAATCATTAACAATGCATTTATTTACATTATACATATAGCAGCCCTATTCTGTCTGCAATGCTTGCATTCTTTCCTGACCACTGACAATCCCTTTCTTCCTCATTTACAATGAATTCCTATAGTAAAATCATTATCAATGTATTTACATTATACATATAATAGCCCTATTCTATCAATAATGCTTGCATTCATTCCTGACCACTGACAATCCCTTTCTTCCTCATTTGCAATGCATTCCTATAGTAAAATCATTAACAATGCATTTCCATTATACATATAATAGCCCTATTTTATCAGTAATGCTTGCATTCATTCCTGACCACTGACAATCCCTTTCTTCCTTATTTACAATGCATTCCTATAGTAAAATCATTAACAATGCACTTACATTATACATATAATAGCCCTATTCTATCAGTAATGCTTGCATTCATTCCTGACCACTGACAATCCCTTTCTTCCTTATTTACAATGCATTCCTATAGTAAAATCATTAGCAATGCATTTCCATTATACATACAATAGCCCTGTTCTATCAATAATGCTGGCATTCATTCCTGACCACTGACAATCCCTTTCTTCCTCATTTGCAATGCATTCCTATAGTAAAATCATTAGCAATGCATTTACATTATACATATAATAGCCCTATTCTATCAGTAATGCTTGCATTAATTCCTGACCACTGACAATCCCTTTCTTACTCATTTGCAATGCATTCCTATAGTAAAATCATTAGCAATGCATTTATTTACATTATACATATAGCAGCCCTATTCTGTCTGCAATGCTTGCATTCATTCCTGACCACTGACAATCCCTTTCTTCCTTATTTACAATGCATTCCTATAGTAAAATCATTAGCAATGCATTTACATTATACATATAATAGCCCTATTCTATCAGTAATGCTTGCATTCATTCCTGACAACTGACAAATCATTTTTTTCTTACTTTAATTAAGTTTGAATCTGACTACAAAAAAAAATCTCTCTTTGTAATGGGTTTATTGCACCACATTGACAATAGCTTTCTGACACCTTTACAAACCCACACTTTCAAAAATAATTCCTAGGTCATACTTTTCATTTTGCCCTATACATAGGTATTGTCAACCCTCATGAAAAACTCTCCTCTCCAGCCAATCATCTAACACTTTTCTGATTTCAGATATACATAATGCTGGGACTCTGGTGCTAATGAAAGTGTACCTTTTTCTACAGTCAAGCTTTTATTATTTTATTTCTATTTCATGCAATGAATATTTCATAAAATTTCAGTCTGTCTTGTATTTTGTTTTCATTCTGTATGGTTTTGTAGAAAACATTTTGGGTGTTATACATACCTCCTTTTCAGTTATATTTCTATCCATTGCTTTTTATAGTAAAATCATTTCCAATGCATTTTCATAGTAAAAATCGTTTCCAATGTATTTTCATAGTAAAATCATTTCCAATGTATTTTCATAGTAAAAATCATTGGCCAATGCATTTTCATAGTAAAAATCATTTCCAATGCATTTTCATAATAAAAATCATTGGCCAATGCATTTTCATAGTAAAAATCATTTCCAATGCATTTTCATAATAAAAATCATTGGCCAATGCATTTTCATAGTAAATATCATTAGCCAATGTATTTTCATAGTAAAAATCATTTCTAATGCATTTTCATAGTAAAAATAATTTCCAATGCATTTTCATAATAAAAATAATTTCCAATGCATTTTCATAGTAAAAATCATTGGCCAATGCATTTTTAAGAATAAAATAATTTTCAATTCATTTTCATGGTGAAAATAACTGACAATGTATTGTCATATTAAAATCAAAGTAGGGTCTGTAATCCTGGCATCTTGACTTCAGTCAGTTTCATGAAGTCTTTCTTATAAACATTTTCATGGCAATTGTTCTAATGAGATTTCCTTTTCTGTACCTCATATACATTAATTTAAGCATGCTAATAGACAGGTAACTAAGTCTCATCATTTTACTGTTGAAATATTTTCTATCTGCCTCCCAAATTCTTGCTTCCCTGCCACCTACAATCTTAAATAATTTAAATGCAACATCAGTCATCATTTTCTGTCTTCCTGAATCCAGATCTTTTATTGTCCTTTTTCCTTACTAAAGTCTTCTCATTGCCTTCCACTTGCAGTAAGCTTTTGCACCTTAGTGGCATTATCGACATCTTCTGTCTTTCTGAATGTTGTTCTTTTATTGTCCTTTCTCCTCACTAAAGTCTTCTCATTTTCTTTCACTCTCAGTGACCCCTTGCATCTTAATGGCATTATCACTTTTCTTGGGGTGAAATGATTAAAAAAAAAATTATGAGAATTTTTGCTAATTTGCTTCATAAAACTGTGGATGTTGTCAGAAATTAAAATCTGTAGGACATGCTTATTTCTGTGGCCAAAAATAGACATTATGTTCGACTGCTGCAGAACCAATAACTGTTATATTTAACAGCCCACCACCGACGAGGGATGTATGTGGCACAAGGCCTAGTTTACCGTGGGTTCTCCGAGCCCATAGGCTCAGCCAAAAATATTCCCTTAGAACCTGCATAAACAGGTTCAGGATCTGTCTACCTTCCCGCATGAAACTTTACCCTTTGGTAAAGCCTCGTCTGGGTTGCTCTCTGCTCAAGGCAAAGAGTTTGACAGTTGAACAATCTATTCAACTGTTCTAGAACCAATAACTGTTGGGTTTTTAAAATTCGTCTGCTCCTATATATAGAGATTGGTCACATGATGTTGGGCAGTCTCTCATTGGTTAATAAAAACATGTGGGTTCAGAAAAGGCTGACCACTACCAGAGAAGGGACCAGACATACTCTGAGGTAACATGGAAGAAATTCTCTCTGCCATCAAAGGTACCAGTTACCAAGTGTTTTAAGGATACAAGCAACCTAGCCCTAGTTCACTCCTCAGATGGGTAAGTCCCCCTAACATATTCTCTATATATAGGAAAAGGCATAGTGATTATGTTTTAACCGTTGTGTTTCATGTAAATAAATATCTTAATTGTATTGAAAGTACAGTATTTACATTAGTTGGGCTATTGTCCTCATTGTCGCCATATTTGTCACAACGTTTCGGCCGTTGTACGCTCCGGCCTTCTTCAGGTGGCTGGAATTTCGAACCGAACCCTTTATTTCGATCACTGGGGTAGACTGTTCTAGTTCCACGAGCCATGTTTGATGGATGTCAGTTATCAGTTATCTCCTGGTAATTTTCCCTCTGAAAGTTCTCCACTGCCTGAACTGGGTATTGAACTCACACTCTTTGGGTCTGTCACTGGATCTAACCAACGCCCTCAAGGACACATGGTACAGTGGATAAAGGCGTTGGTTAGATCCAGTGACAGACCCAAAGAGTGTGATTTCAATACCCGGTTAAGGCAGTGGAGAACTTTCAGAGGGAAAATTACCAGGAGATAAGTGATAACTGACATCCATCAAACATGGCTCGTGGAACTAGAACAGTTTACCCCAGTGATCGAAATAAAGGGTTCGGTTCGAAATTCCAACCACCTGAAGAAGGCTGGAGCGTACAACGGCCGAAACGTTGTGACAAATATGGCGACAAAGATGAGGACAATAGTCCAACTAATGTAAATACTGTACATAATACCTCATCTCAGAAATATAGACAGACTCTGTATTGAAAGTATTCTTCTTATTTGTATTGGACCCAAAGTAAGGTGGGGCTAGCCCAATACTCTGATGTGTATAAAAAGAAGCAGCACTCTCCTTTCTTTTTCTATCTCCAGACATTAATCAAAAGGCTCAGCATTTTGCCATCAGTTTGTCATTGTAGAAGGATGTCACATTTACATCCAGGACATATTTCATAGACCTGAGAAAAAGACTCATACAATTGTACATTTCAGGTATGGAAATTTTATACACCAACCCCACTTCTTTCTTATTATCTGTTTGTTATAAATTGTTTTCTATGTAGCTCACACTAAATGCATTGGACTTATTTACTGTTTGTATCTCATCTCGTATGATTTGCATTTCTCTTTCTTTCTCTTCAAATTTGCTTTCTACAACAAAGTTAGCAGACTCACCTGTCCTTAAGCATGCTGGTGTTAATGACAATAAGGTTATAAGGAGATTAAAAGGAGGTGATCTTTCTCAGGGGATTTAAGAAATATTTTAATTTCTCTTTATTAAACTTTGCCTACAACTGCAAGAGAATTATAAAAAGAAAACAAGGCCACATAAAACCTCAATAACTATATATGGGGATCTTGACACAAGTCAGGAAACTCATATCATTCTACTTTTATCTGCATTCTGTAGTTAATTATTGGAATGGTTCATTTTAAGCTTAAATGGACAAACAAGAAGGTCATTATTTCAGTATCTGTTTGTATTTCTGAGATGAGGTATTATGCACACTATTTACATTATTTGGACTATTATCCTCATCTTTGTTGTCATATTTATTACAACATTCCCGCCCTTCAGTATCTGTCTATATTTCTGAGATGAGGTATTATGTACACTATTTACATTATTTGGACTATTGTCCTCATCTTTGTCGCTATATTTATTACAATGTTTCGGCCCTTCAGTATCTGTCTATATTTCTGAGATGAGGTATTATGTACATTATTTAAATTATTCAGACTATTGTCTTCATCTTTGTCACCATATTTATTACAACGTTTCAGCCACAAGGACATATGTCACAGTGGATAAAGGTGTAGGTTAGATCCAGTGACAGGACCCAAAGAGTGTGAGTTCAATACCTGGTTAAGGTGGTTGAAAACTTGTAGAGGGGAATTAACAGGAGATAACTGATAACTGACATTCATTAGAATGGTACATGGAACTAGAACAGTCTACACCAGTGAGCAAAATAAAGGGTCCAGTTCGACATACCAACAAACTGAAGAAGGCCAGAGAGTACAACGGCCAAAATATTGTAGTAAATATGGCAAGAAAGATGAGGTCAATAGTATGAATAATGTAAATAGTGTACAAAATACCTCATCTCAGAAATACAGACAGATACTGAAGGGCTGAAACGTTGTAATAAATATAGCAAGAAAGATGAGGACAATAGTCCAAATAATGTAAATAGTGTACATAATACCTCATCTCAGAAATACAGACAAATACTGAAGGGCGAAAATGTTGTAATAAATATGGCAAGAAAGATGAGGACAATAGTCTGAATAATGTAAATAGTGTACATAATACCTCATCTCAGAAATATAGACAGATACTGAAAGGCCGAGATGTTGTAATAAATATGGCTACAAAGATGAGGACAATAGTCTGAATAATGTAAATAGTGTAAATAATACCTCATCTCAGAAATATAGACAGATACTGAAAGGCCGGAACATTGTAATAAAAATGGCGACAAAGATGAGGACAATAGTCTGAATAATGTAAATAGTGTACATAATACCTCATCTCAGAAATATAGACAGATACTGAAGGGCGGGAATGTTGTAATAAATATGACAACAAAGATGAGGATAATAGTCCAAATAATGTAAATAGTGTGCATAATACCTCATCTCAGAAATATAGACAGATACTGAAAGGCCGAAACATTGTAATAAATATGGCGACAAAGATGAGGACAATAGTCCGAATAATGTAAATAGTGTACATAATACCTCATCTCAGAAATATAGACAGATACTGAAAGGCCGAATCGTTGTAATAAATATGGCTACAAAGATGAGGACAATAGTCCGAATAATGTAAATAGTGTACATAATACCTCATCTCAGAAATATAGACAGATACTGAAAGGCCGAATCGTTGTAATAAATATGGCTACAAAGATGAGGACAACAGTCCGAATAATGTAAATAGTGTCATTATTTCAATAGAAATAACTTCAAGATAAAAACTGTCATCTCAACATTTTATTGTATTGTCCATATTCTTATATTATTTTTAGATCCCAGCCATTTAAGTCTTATGGCCACATCACGTTGAAACACCAGTTCCCAAAGTTAAGCAACTTTGAGCTTGGTCAGTACCTAGATGGGTGACTGTTGGGGAAAAACAGGTGCTGTAAGCATAGATGTGTGGGAGGTGTAATAGATAATTGCACAGTATTGTTACCTGGAGAGCTGATTTCTAATTCCCATTGGGTTTGTTATATTCACTTACATGCAAATACCCTTTATGTATCCACCTTTCCTCCCCCCAGCTATGGGTTAATTAGTAAGACTTCTATAAGTAAATCATTATTATCTCAAAAAAAATATTCTTGCAATCTAAAAAAATATTTCCGGCTTTAAATAACCTGCAATGTGTTAATAAGCTGTACAGAACAAATCAATTAATAAAAAAAACAAGTCTGAAAAGCCATATCACTCTATTTTTATATCTATTCTTTGGTTAATTATTGGAATGATTGATTTCAAGCTCATACGGACAAACAAGAGAGTTATTAATTGAATGGAAATAGCTTCAAGAACAAAACAGACAGCTACGTCTGCATTTCATTGTATTGTCCAGACTCTTGTGTTATTTATGGATCGCAACCATTTAACCAATAGCTTTACACGTTATTTATTTGTTCTGAATTCTATTCTTTTACCAGTCACAAAAATGGAGCCTGTTGTATTTAGAAAGTTTGTCTACTGATGAAGATGAAAGAATTTCAAAAGAGATTTCTCTTTTGCAGGCATTAAAGCATCTTCATTTTATATTCAAAGTCAATGAACAGAATATCTAACAGGTTCACTCATCCCCACCTACATATTACTTATATCCATACACAAAAAATATGCATATATATATATATATATATATATATATATATATATATATATATATATATATACATATACAGTGTAACCTGGATATAAGAGAGTTGTCGGGACCGGAGAAGAAGTATCTTATATCCGGGTTTCTCTTATATCCGGGTTTGGTCTATTTTGTTTAGGTAAGTATGGCTCTAATTTGGGACCAGAGAAAATCTCTCTTATATCTGTGTTTCTCTTATATCCGGGTTTCTTATATCCGGGTTACACTGTATATATATATATATATATGATTGTCATCTACAGACAGACTGTTTTGCTGTATAACAGCTTTTCAGTGTGGCTAGACATCCAGTTGCCATTAGCTAGGATCAAAACCTGACTGAATTGGCGTTAGTCGGAAATCTACCATTAAGCCGTTGGAGCGCGGCAGGGATGAAGGTGAATTTTTAGCGTATTTCTTTTTAGATAAACACACAGTGACCGACAGCACACAATTCGCTTTACCAAAGAGTCTTGCTATATCAGCCTTAATAGTCACTGTTTACACTTCCTTCCCCAGAGAACTCAACCGAAATTAATTTTTCATGAGCCTATATTATTGTCATCAACAGACTGACTGTTTCGCTGTATCACAGCTCGTCAGTCTGACTAGATATATATATATATATATATGTATATATATATGTATATATATATATATATATATATATATATATGTATATATATATATATATATATATATATATATATGTTTATATATATATATTTATATGTATATATATGTTTATATATATATATATATATGTTTATATATATATATTTATATGTATATATATGTTTATATATATATCTATATGTATGTATATATATATGTATATATATGTATATATATATATACATATATATATTTATATATATATGTGTGTATATATATATATATATGTATATATATATGTATATATATATATGTATACATATATATATATATATATATATATATATATATATATATATATATATATACATGTGTATATATATGTGTATATATGTATGTATATATATATATATATATATATATATATATATATATATATATATATGTGTGTGTGTGTGTGTGCAAATATATAGAAAAATAAGAAAGAACATGTTTGGTTAATAATCCAAAGTATTTTTGTTTTTATTTTTTATAAACAGTGCTCAATACATAAGTAGAGCCTAAATTATAATTATTTTTTAAAAACATGATTCCATCGTTACATAAGAGTCATCATGTTTCAAAAACAGGAGCTAAAAACTTCAATTTAATTATAAAAATTAAATTGAATTGAAATTTATGCAGCTTTATATGACGAATGAATTTGCTTATAAAGCTGCGTAATTTTCCAAAAATTTTGCTTGAAGATGAAACAGAGCTTGATACTTTAATTCAATTTAATTTTCATAATTAAATTGAAGTTTTTAGATCCTGTTTTTGAAACATGAGAACTCTTATGTAGCGATGGAATCATGTTTTTAAAAAATAATTATAATTTAGGGTCTACTTATGTATTGAGCACTGTTTATAAAAAATAAAAACAAAAATTCTCTGAGTGTTGACTTCAATGTTCACTTTTATATTTATATTTACAAATGCTCTATCTCTTATGTTGAGCACTTTATCCCATAAATATAGCACACCTTAAAACTGTATTTCTTCATATACATATATACATATATATATATATATATATATATATATATATATATATATATATATATATATATTATGAAATGGACAAAGTCCGACAAAAAAAAAGAATGTTAAACATAAAAATGTCTTTAAATATATATATAATGTATAAAACATTTACGCTTTTTTTAAAAAAAATCACCATCAAAATGAAATTCAGATTTCATCGCAGTTACAATAAGTTTGTCTTTGTAATTTACCCCTGAAGATGATTGAAAGTACTTGGGTAGGAAAAAACTAGGGTGCCTTACTTGATGAATTTCATCTTTACATCAAGAAACTGATTAGAGAACGGGAAAGATCAGTATAAAAATAAATAGACACAACATGTCTATATTATTCAATGAAACATATATATATATATATATATATATGTATATGTATGTATGTATATGTATGTATATATATATGTATGTGTGTGTATATATATATATATATATACATATATATATATGTGTGTGTGTGTGTGTGTGTGTAGAGGGAGAGAGAGAGAGATACATGTTTACTGTTGATTTACACTTTGACAGGTTTTGGTTTTTGTCATGTAGAGTGACATGCCACTCTCCTGACCAGCAGAACAGCTAGTGAGGGAGCTGGTTTAAATGCCAACAACCTGTCCATGTAGCATGTTGAAATGGATTACATGTTAATAGTAGCAAGCCTAAGCCTTGCCTGACATTAAATACAATAATATATATATATGTATATATATATATATATATATATATTTAGTAATTTTAAGGTGTTAATAGATTTTAATTTTAATTGTATTTTTTTATTTTCTGAATAGAAATGAAATCAGATGATGAATAAAATACACTAATTCTTTAGAAATTACAGTTTTGGATACAATAATAAAAGTTATCAGATATTGTCTTTGAGAGATCTGAACAACATATATGGATTTTAATTGAATTTTAATTTTGCTTGACTGTGAAAGTCTTCTGTGGCTGAGTAGTCTAAAAGCATGCCAGACTTAACAGTGATTAATGCAGGTTCTGAATAAGCAAGCATTTTTAAGTGAAACTGATAAAATTCCCAACAACAATAATAAAAATAAGAAGAACAGGGCAAAATAATACAAGAAATGAACAATGCAAAACAAAGCAAATTAAAGCAATTATAAGACAGTAAAAAAACACAAAGAACCAGTGATCATTTGTGAAAGGGATACAGTCAAGTGGTTATAGTGTCCTGACTTCAAAGCAAGAAAGGAAATAAGTATGGGTAAGACCAAGAACTGCTCGTTTTTTATTAACTAAGAAGAAATCCAGCATATCTGCACAAATTGTCTATAAATTTGTGTGCATGTGTGTGTGGGGGGGATTTTTAGCAGACAATCCCACAGACTGGAACCAACAGCACATTCAAAACCTACCAGAAGGCATATATTTTTTTATTAAGACTCTGAAATGCACAGGCTGTCAGAAATAGATTTACATTGTTCAAAAAACAAGGTTATCTACTCGAACATGTTCACTAAATATAACATGTAAAGTAATAAGAAATATTATAACTAGATAAAGACGTTGGCCCAGTGGATAAAGATGTTGGTTAGATCTACTGACAAGACTCAAAGAGTTGTGAGTTGAATACCAGGCCACAGCAGTGGTGAACCAAACTTGGAGAGTTGAGATATCCAGAAGAGGCATGTGGAACTAGAACAATATACCCTGGTGGACGAAAAAAGGGCTCGGTTCGAAATTCCAATCACATGAACAAGGCCAGATGTACACTGGCCGAAACGTTATGAATATGGCAATGAAGATGAGGATAACAGTCCGAATAATGTAAATAATGTAAGTAATCATGATACCTCATGTCAGAGATATAGACAGATATTGAACACAATTATTTATTATTAATTTCTGAACGAAAAATGCGTTTATGAAAGAAACAAATTAAATACCACACTGAAGACGTAACATAAATTTGACAGACATGAATTAAATAAAGAAATTTTTGTTTTGCATACATTTTAAACTATGGTATCCTTGTGGATTTACTAATGAAATGGAATTCTGGCACTCTTCTATAGCAGGAGTACAGGAAAGACATCTTTTGTAGAACAATTATTTATTATTATTTTCTGAAAAATGTTGTGTTTATGAAAGAAAGCCTTTTTAAACAACAGTTACTGAAAACTTAACATATCTTTGACAGACATAAATTGAACTAAGAAATTTTTATTTGGCTTCCATTTTAAACTAAGGTATCCTTGTGGACTGACTAATGAGAATGAAATTCTGAAACTCTTCTGTAGCAGAAGAACAGAAGAGACAATTCTTTTGTATTCCGATGTCATTTAGATATGGTTATAGTTCATTGTATTATACTAATATTAGCCTAGCCAGAGAGGAACAAAGGAAATAATATTGTCTCTTGATAGTGAATAAATGGCTTTATTGATTGCATCTAAATCTCCAATGCCTTGCAGGGAGTGTAAATTTTGTTATTAACGTTTTACAAGCAGGCAATTTTTCACTCCTTTTCAAGAACAGAATCAGATCTTGTGCTGTGGATTCTCAAATGTGATACAAATTCAGAATGCTATTCAAAAGCCAGTTGCAGACATAGGGTTTCTCATCATGATACAACTTTAAAAAATATAGTGAATCTTTTTCTTTAGACCTTTCAAAAAGCTAACATGCACAATCTTAAAGTATGAAAGACTAAAAATAAAAATAAAATTAAGTTCCATTTTCTTTTCCTCTCCCAATTTTCAAAATGGAGTGCAGGCGTTAGAAAAATTAACTTCATTTATCACTTTTCATTGATTAAGAAAATTTGGGTCCAGTTGTAACTCATGAAAAATCACTAAAATTTAATGTTCTATTTACACTATTTACATTGTTTGGACTGTTGTCCTCATCTTTATTGCCATATTCACCTTCAACATCTGTCTCTATTTCTCAGATGAGGTATTCTAACTATTTACACTATTTACATTGTTTGGACTGTTGTCCTCATCTTTATTGCCATATTCACCTTCAACATCTGTCTCTATTTCTCAGATGAGGTATTGTAACTATTTACACTATTTACATTGTTCGGACTGTTGTCCTCATCTTTATTGCCATATTCACCTTCAACATCTGTCTCTATTTCTCAGATGAGGTATTGTAACTATTTACACTATTTACATTGTTCGGACTGTTGTCCTCATCTTTATTGCCATATTCACCCTCAACATCTGTCTCTATTTCTCAGATGAGGTATTGTAACTATTTACACTATTTATATTGTTCGGACTGTTGTCCTCATCTTTATTGCCATATTCACCTTCAACATCTGTCTCTATTTCTCAGATGAGGTATTGTAACTATTTACACTATTTACATTGTTTGGACTGTTGTCCTCATCTTTATTGCCATATTCACCTTAAACATCTGTCTCTATTTCTCAGATGAGGTATTCTAACTATTTACACTATTTGCATTGTTCAGACTTTAGTCCTTATCTTTATTACCATATTCACCTTCAACATCTGTCTCTATTTCTCAGATGAGGTATTCTAACTATTTACACTATTTACATTGTTCAGACTGTTGTCCTCATCTTTATTGCCATATTCATGATGCTTTGGCCTTCTTCAGGATCTGTCTTTATTTCTGAACTATTTACACTATTTACATTATTCAAACTGTTGTCATCTTTATTGTCATATTCATGATATTTTGGCAGTTGTACTCTCCGGCCTTCTTCATGTGATACATGTTGAATAAGGCCTGAAGAAGGCTGGAGCGTACAATGGCTGAAATGTTCTGAATATGGCAATAAAGATGAGGATAACAATCTGAACAATGTAAATAGTATAAATAGTTATAATACCTCATCTCAGAAATATAGATTAATGTTCTATGTTGTTCATTTTTCTTATTTCAATATATTGTTTGAATTAATATCTTCTTGGTAAAGCCAAAAATAAATAATAATAAACTGATTGATCTGAAATTTAGGTAAAAGGATGTACAAGACTGACCGTTTGTGAAAAAAGTTGGAATGATTTTAATTCTCTGAGATCAAATAGCTTTTAAAATTTAGCTCCAAACTAAATCCATTAATTGAAATTCTTGTCAGCTCAAAAAAATGACCACTTGTTTCTTTTTCTTTTGGGCTCCCATATTCTAAAATTATAAACATTCACTTTTGGGGGAGTGTATTCACAAAAAAAAAGAAAAAAAAACTATGTCACATCTACCAAATAAATACTTACTGACTGAAATATTAATGTTATCATGACCATTTGCTCTCTTTCCCAGGAATCATGGCAATTAACATATATGAAAGAAAAAGAAATCTGTTCTGAGTACTGGTTGCTTGGTCGATGAATGCCAAATGTTTCCTTATAGGGAAATGGCTAATATTACCATGACCATGACCATTACAGTCTTTTGCAAGAATCATGGCAATTCACATATTAAAAGGAAAAAGAAGTCCGTTGTGAGTACTAGCTACTTGGTTGATGAATGCCAAATATTTCCTTATAAAGAAATAGCTAATATTACAATTACACTTATATATGAAATAATTACACTTCTATATAAAATAATTAAAATTATGTATGAAATAATTACACTTATGTATGAAATAAGTACACTTATGAAATAATTACACTTATGTATGAAATAATTACACTTATATATGAAATAATTACACTTATGTATGAAATAAGTACACTTATGAAATAATTACACTTATGTATGAAATAATTACACTTATATATGAAATATGTACACTGATGAAATAATTACACGTATGTATGAAATAATTACACTTATATATGAAATAAGTACACTTATGTATGAAATAATTACACTTATGTATGAAATAATTACACTTATGAAATAATTACACTTATGTATGAAATAAGTACACTTATGAAATAATTACACTTATATATGAAATAATTACACTTACATATGAAATAATTACACTTATGTATGAAATAATTACACTTATATATGAAATATGTACACTGATGAAAAAATTACACTTATATATGAAATAAGTACACTTATGAAATAATTACACTTATATATTAAATAATTACACTTACATATGAAATAATTACACTTATGTATGAAATAATTACACTTATATATTAAATAAGTACACTTATGAAATAATTACACTTACATATGAAATAATTACACTTATGTATGAAATAATTACACTTATATATGAAATAATTACACTTATGTATGAAATAATTACACTTACATATGAAATAATTACACTTACATATGAAATAATTACACTTACATATGAAATAATTAGGATATTGAGGCACTTAATCGTATTTAACTTAATAGTATTTTCACTGTATTTCTCTTTATTATGCAAATATTAAGGATTACAAATTCTATTAATTCGAAACATGTAATTCTTTTGGGTTTTATTTTGTTATGTGGGGAGAAAAAGTTTCTGAGATCATTTTTATTAGTGGATTTTTGATAGACGTTTATTTCTAGATTGTTAACAGTGCAGTTTAACATGATATCAAGGAACATTACCGTATTGATTGAATACTGTCACCGTGTTTCAAAAAAGGAATATTGTCAGCATGCAATTAATAAAAGAACTACCTAGAAGCATTGGACAATGCATGAATCTGTAACAGTCAAAGAGAACAGCTCTGAGACCTGCATCGTTTTCCCTCGTTTATCGGATTCCTGCTAAGGTTAAAGTCATTCATGCAGATGCCTTAGCTTAGACTTCCTTCCTCTTCTGTTATCTGCTTCCTTGTAAACTCTATTACTTCTTCCAAGGGATTTGCCGATAATGGTTCTGTCTCCATCCTCTGTGCTATTTGAACTTAAAAGGTACAGGCCTCCTCAGTGAATCATGCAAGTTATATATACTTTTGGTTGAGGTCAGAACGCTTAATGACACATTAAATACCATTAAACATATAAGAGCACACATATACACACATATATACACTCAAAATGTGTGTATGTCTATGTGTTTAATTTTACAGACAAAGATTTGATAAGAATTGATGGATAAGATGATATTCACTGTTTACGATGAGTTGGGATCAAATATAGACCAAATATGGATCGGCATTTGACAGAATGATGAAGAGCAAATGTTTATCAATCTAACATGTTTCACTTTTATTAAAGCTTCATCAGAGAATGAGATATGAGGAAAAAGACAAAAGAAATGATGGCATTTTTTTTTGCCTTCTTGTAGATTAAGAGAGAAGTATAGAAAAAGAAGCTTAGAGAGAAAGAAAGAGATAAGGGTTTTAAAGGAGAACGCAAATGCCTTATTTTAATTTTAATTCTTTTTCTTCTTCTTCTTCCTCTTTTATTTGAGGGTTACCCTTTCGTTGAGAGAAAAGTAGAGAGAGAGATGTAAAGAGAGTGAGAGATGGAAAGAGTGAGAGAGAGATGGAAAGGGAAAGAGAAGTTGAGAGACAGAGAGAGAAAGAAAGAAAGAAAGAAAGAGATAAGGGTTTTAAAGGAGAACGCAAATGCCTTATTTTTATTTTAATTCTTTTTATTTTTATTCTTCCTCTTTTATTTGAGGGTTAGCCTTTCGTTGAGAGAGAAGTAGAGAGAGAGATGTAAAGAGAGTGAGAGATGGAAAGAGTGAGAGAGAGATGGAAAGAGAAAGAGAAGTTGAGAGAGAGAGAAAGAAAGAAAGAAAGAGATAAAGGTTTTAAAGGAGAACACAAATGCCTTATTTTAATTTGAATTCTTTTTGTTTTTCTTTATATTTTTATTGGGACCCACTACAAAGTGTTAATTATTCCTAATACTGTACTATACTTTTAATATGATTATCTCATACCATGAATTATATATATATATATATATATATATATATATATATATATATATATATATATATATATTATTTAGTTTATGAAAAACTAGGTAATCCATATGGGTAGACCCAAGGAGGATAAAATCCAGAGAGCTCAATGTAAACCAGAGCTAATAATTTAACTAAAAATAAAAACAGACCACTTTAAGGTTCCATGTAATAAATTATTTCACCACAGCCTTTTTAGAGGACTGCTGATCCTCAGACTTTACTTCCAAAGGTTGAAACGAAAAACTTTGGAAGTAAAGTCTGATGATCGGCAATCCTCTAAAAAGGCTGTGGTTAAATAATTTATTACATGGAACCTTAAAGTGGTCTGTTTTTATTTTTAGTTAAAATATATATATATATATATATATATATACATATATATATATATATATTATTACTTCAAACTTTATTGTAATGGATACTTGTATTCGAAATAGACACTCCATATTTATTTCAAATACATGTATAATAACATTTGTAGTACCATATATACTTGTCTATAAGCTGACTTCATGTATAGAGAAACCTCTGAATTTTCTGCATGAATTTTAACACCTTCAGAAAAGAATTAGTGTGCATAGTGCAACTGGTCATTGAAAATTACCTGTGTATAATGCGATACCTTATATTTTGTGTAAAAAAACTGATCATAAAAACTTGTGCTATACTTGAATATAGATGATAATTAAAATGTCTGATTAAGAATAAATCTGTTAATTTTTTAGAAATATAAATGTAAACTATAAACATAAAAAGGAAAAAACAACTTTCTTTTAATGAAGCGTTTCGTCCTCTGATGGACTCTATTAAGACAAATAATAAAGTAAATCCATCACCCAACAAAATGCTTTGTTATTTGTTAAAAAAAATTTTTTTTCCCTTTTGTCTTTACTCATATTGTCTTTTTGCAGATATATTTTTATTTATCTAAATATTTACATATGTATATTAATTTATCTTATTTTAATAAATTTTTATTTTGATCTTAACTACACAATATTTTGTAGTATTTTATTTTTACTAATACTTATTGTCTGGAATGAGATTGACAGACTATTTCTGCATATGACATATCTTCTTTGTGCTGTGTCCTGACAGGACGTGGGTGATCAGGTCTCTCCACAACTTCCTATCTCCTGTAGCTCTTAGCAACATTTGTCTCTTTGTCATAGCTCCTAACTATCGTTTTGACTTTTGCCACTAACATTTTGGTGGAAACAAATGAAAAATAAAATCTGATTTATTTTGAAAATTTAATGGAAGCAATGATTGTAAAATATTGAGTCCAAGAAAAGCTATTCTATTGTTTAGGTTTTAGTTTCAGTAAAAGGTGTATTGAGTGGCGGGGTGGGGGAGTGGGTTGTTCTGCTATCATCATTATCATCATTATCATTATAGCCATCGTCACCATTATTATTTTTTATCTGTCAACATGAAATGAATTTATATTAAATTAAAATAAAATAAAAGAATTTATATTAAATTAAAATAATAATTCACAAAAAACAAAAAAAAAACAAAGCTACAAAAATTATTTATAAATATGATTTTTTATAGTAAAATGATTTTTCACTTTCCATTGATTTTTTTTAACATATGAAATTTAAATCGTTTTTTTTTAAATTTTATTTTTAGCTTTGATGAATTCATCACCATCAAACACGACCGTTAATTATTTTCTTAATTATTATTTAATTATGAAAATAAAGTTAAATTTTTTTTTTAATTAAAAAAAAAACAAACAAAGCAAATAGGGATTTATTTTTGTTTAAAAAAGTTATTTTGAGTTTTGAAATCAAATTATATTGCATTCGCAAGTTATAGCTTTAGGGAGTTAAAGGCACATTTCAACGACATTTTTAAAGGTGCCATGTCGGTGACACTCGTTGACAGATAAAAAACCAGTCAACGGTTGACTGTTTTTTTGTCAGTCGGCTTATCTATCATTTCTGAATTTTGTCATGTCTCTTCTCTTTTTCGCAGAATTTTTGTATTCGACTTCTAGACGAATTTCACTGAAGTTGAGTAAAGTTAAAAGTAAATAATAATTTAATTTTTTTAAATTTAGTAAAAATTTATTTAAACTAACCAAAGTCAAATTTCTTTTTTTTCTCAACCACTTTTAAACTATATTTTATTTGGTAAACATACAAAAGGGGTTGAGTCTAAAAAAATATTTGTCCTAAATATGCCACACTGTGAACTTTTTGTTTTTTAGTTATATTTTTTTTATAAATATTTTTAAAATAGGGGTGGGTATTCAAACATTTTTTTATGCAACCTAGAAAGCATATTAAATTTCCTTTCGTGATACATAAATTAAATACCTTTATAGAAAATATTTATTTATTATGAATAAGCCAAACAAAGAGTTATCAAAGATAAAAATATAATCTAAGACTAGGGAGAAAAAATGCTTCTATCCTTTTCCCAATATTCAAAGTGGAGTTTCCCTCCCTTTGAAAATCTAATTTCATCATGCTTGAAATGTTATCGATATTATTCGTTACTTTCCGGCAATAAATGACAGAACAATTTTTTTTAAATCAAATTAAAAGGAGACATATTATTACTCTCAAGACAAAAAAAAAGAGGACAAACAACAAGAAAAAAGGATAAAAAAAATAAACTTATGAGACGAAATTCAAATTTTCCCTCCCGTTTCTTATTTGACCTAGAAACAAGAATACGAGGTCACTTCCGTTTTTGAAAAATGTCTTGACAAGCCGCAATAACAACAACAAAAAACGAAGTTATCGTTTGTCAAGGAACATCAAATTCAAAAACAAAGAATGAATTAAAAAGTTATATTTTTTTTTATATAATGAGTTAACTTAAAATATACTACAGCAATAAAATTAAATCTTGTTTTATAAATTTCAGTATTATGTTTTTTTAAAAAGTGTTTCAAAAATCTGGGAAAGAAAATTTTAAAAAATTATTTGAAATTTATTCAGAAAAAACCTGAAATATTTTTAATGACGTGAAGAAAAATCATAATCTTGTGTTCATTTTCTCAATTTTATTAGCAACCATATTAAGAGAAATTTCATTTTTTTCTTCGAATTAACTTCTTAAATTATGAACCATTTAAAAATTTAAAGTAAAGTTTTATTTAAAATAAACCTTTTTCTTCTTAAAAGCTTACCTAAAAAAGGCTTTGTTTTTTTCCCTTTTAAATAAAATATACGCTTTTAAAATTAAAAAAAATGTATGACATCCTTACCTTGTCTGAAAAATTTAATAGAGACCACAAATATTTGCAATACACTTTTTCTCTCTTTCTAGAAATGACTACCTTTGCAAAAAAAAATTTCAAGATTTTAAGAAGAGTGCTGAGAAATTCAAGTCTCTGTCTAAAAAACAAATTTACATTTTAAAAATTTTAAAGAAAAATTAAAGTCGGAACTCTTATTTTGAACTGAACATCAATCTTTTGTTATATTTTTGTTGTCTCTTTTTTTTAAATAACTAGAGTAGTTATTTTGCACAAATTTGAAGTACGTTATTGCTTTTTAAAAATTAAAAAAAAAATAACGAAATAAAAATTGCTGTGAAGCTTCAAATAAATTTTTTTAATTAAGATTTTTTTCCCTCCTGCTTCTTTTAAATATGAAATTTTTACGTTTTGAATTGAAAATGAACGTACGAAATAAAACTGATATGAACAAACGTCAGATTTTGAGAAATTTTAATCTTTTATTTTGCAAAATATGGTGAAGCGTGTCATCAGGTCATATTGCACACACACGAAGAGATTCTGAAAAGTTCTCAGCCCTACAAACTTTCTATAATCAGTATTTCAATAAGTAAATATCAGAAATTTCTTTGAAGAGTTAAAAAAAAATGGGGAAACGATGAGGATGAATATGTCGTTATTAATCTTTAGCCCTCTGCATTATTAATATTACTTTCCTTTCCACTCCATTCTTTTTCAAGGACTCTCAATTGCTGTATCTTTATAGTTAATTTCCCTCAAAGTTGTTTTCTGTTGCCTTAGCAGGATATGACAACACAGCTATGAAATTCAACCACACTATTACTCATGGATTAGCATCACCTGCAATTGGGGGGGCTGACATCCACCTGGTGCAGAAGAGTTGCCGTTGTAGTATCTGTTTTGTGCTCTGCCCCCCCCCCCCCCCGCTGCTTGGACAGAATTCTCATTTCTGTCTTCTAGCATGATTTTTGACTGGCTATGACTAGCTAAGACAAGCTATGTCTAGTTAAGACCAAAAATTGAGCAGTGGCCAGAGTGGAGACACTCAGGTTCCCCAAATTAAAACAAACTGACCTTAGGTGTTACTATTTTTGTTGGTGTTATGCCCTTTGACTGAATTAAAGGTTTTACTAATGAAATATTTTATTTTAAAAGTTGAACTTGTTGCTCAAGATGTTTACTGTTAGAGAGTTGAACGAATTATAAAGCTGAGAAAATTTGGCCTGATGTCTGCTTGACGTATGGGGAAAAAATAATTCCCCAGTGAAAGCATGCTGGCCATATAGAGAATTTTTTCCTGATAACAATGATTGATTACTTTCTTTGCCTATACAGGTGACAGAAAATGACAATTCACAATGCTCAAATTTAATTATTTCCAGTTCCCCATAAACTGAAATCCAGTTTGTCTCACTTTTGCCAAAATTTCAAAATAATGTCAGCTATAAAAATTTTAGATAAATGTTGCAGAAAGAAAAATAAACTTGCTTGTCACTAATCTTAGGCGTCATGGTATTTCCCTTGTATATCACTAAATTTTTCATAAAGATATTTTTATGAGTGGTCGACATAATTTTTCTATCTATATTTCTGAGATGAGGTATTATGTACACTATTTACATTATTCGGACTATTGTTCTCATCTTTGTCGCCATATTTATTACAACATTTCAGCCTTCTTCAGGTGGTTGGAATGTTGAACTGAACCCTTTATTTCGCTCACTGGGGTAGACTGTTCTAGTTCCATGTGCCATGTTTAATTTAGTTATCAGTTATCTCCTGTTAATTCCCCTCTCCAAGTTCTCCACTGCCTTATTGAACTCACACTCTTTGGGTCCTGTCACTGGATCTAACTAACACCTTTATTCACTGTGCCATCTGCCCTTGAGAACATCTGTGTATGAATTTCTGGGTATTATAAACCTAATGTCTTCAGCAACCATTTTTTACCAGTGCTCATATTACAATTTTTGCTGTTATCATTGTATGTTTTTACCAGAGCTCATATTGCAATTTTTGTTGTTATTATCGCTTTTCTCTGGCACTCCAGACAGGGTCCAAAGAGTGTGAGTAAAATTCCCGGTTAAGGCAGTGGAGAACTTGGAGAGGGGAATTAACAGGAGATAACTGATAACTGACATCCATTAAACATGGCACGTGGAACTAGAACAGTCTACCCTAGTGAGCGAAATAAAGGGTTCAGTTCGACATTCCAACCACCTGAAGAAGGCTGGTGCGTACAATGGCCGAAACGTTGTAATAAATATGGTGACAAATATGAGGACAATAGTCCGAATAATGTATACTATTTAGTATAACCTTTCTACATAAACAAAATGTTCCTTGGTTCTGTGTCCAGAATAATTAATCACCTCTTTCTTTGGGGTTTGGAGTCCTAGTTTTGTTCAGTCTTATTGAATTCTGTCTGGTTAAGTCTTTCCACTTCATGTCAGCAGAGAATGTTAGCTTGAGAAGACACAATGAGTCACTCTTCTGGAGGTCAACAGCAGCCATGATGATGGAAGGCAGGGAGGTGTGTCTCATATGATTAACCAAGAGCATTTTTTTTTAGAGGCATTCAAATTAGCAAGTCATTTGTTATCCCAGTTAACAACAGACTGTAGGTCATTTTTGACATCCGCTACCAATTTGACCATATCAAACTGATTACACTTACTATCGAGACAGGACTAATGGTTGCATCATCAGCATAGATATCAAGTTGACAGCTGATGTTAATGAAAATTAGGAACAAAGTAGGTCCAAGGATAGAGCCCTGGTGGACATCTGCTTTAGTACAAAACGATCTAGAAGAGTGGCCATTCAAGATAACATTCATTTCCTGATTTGATAAGAAAGATTGAATCAGTTCAAAAATTCATCTGGTAACTATTCCACTTCTGAAAACGAACAGTATGCCAAACCCTGTCGAATGCTTTCAAGATGCCCAAAACAACAGTCCAAGCTTCATCATTCTTATCTAAAGCTCAATACACTATTTTCGTAATAATTGTTAATATATCAGCAGTTGACCTAGAGAAATGAAAGCCATATTACTTGTCTGAAAGAAGGCCCCGTGATAAACTGGGGGGGGGGGCTATATCCTAAACAGCAAACAAGAGATGGTCTTCTATTCCTGCTTAATAAACATCGACGGAGTGCGGGCTGGACAAAAACTGAGCCTATCTATTCCTGATCACAGTACAGGAGGCTGGGTGATTTTATTGAGACACCAACTCCAGGAAGGTTTCCAAATAAGGCTGTAGACCCCATCCAGACCAAGAAGGGATTACTGAACGAATAATATCACTCAGGGAGAATTGAGAATAAGGATTGGAGCAAGGGTGGTGTGTCCTTTATGGTCACACCTTGTACTACTTAGATAGCAGACTGATTCAATTAGTTAGGGAGCTAAATAGACATTTCAAATCAAATGGATCAATCAGTTCAGGAACAAGCTTCTGAGTTGCCAATAACTAGTTTAAAAAGAATAATAATATTTCTCTTTTTCTTTTTTTCCCACTCAGTAACCCCTTGCATTTTAGTAGCTTGATGAATTTAAGCTTATTCTCTTCTAGCCTCTTCCTTTCCAGTCAACTGTGATGTTTAACAATTTTAAATCCAATGTCAATCATTATCTTCTGTCTTCTTGATTTCTATTCTTTTATTGTTTTCTCTCCTTAATTATATTTTCTTTTTATCATATTCTCTCACACTCAGTAACCGCTTGTGTCTTAGTGGCCAATCTTGTGAAATGATTGAAATAAAAAAATAAAAAATTTATATTTAGTAAGGTTACTTTCTATGACTGACTCTCATGAGAATTCTCTCACTCACTCACTCTCTCTCTCTTACTCACTCTCACTCTCTCTCTTGAGAATTATCTTACGATCATCTAAGACACACTGTCTATAGGTTTCTGTATATTGTCCTGTGACTCTTGCTCAAACTTTTCATTGAACAAGGAAGTTGTAGAGTGAGTGGCCATGGTTAAATGTAAAATGAATAGCAGAACTGCCCAACAAACAGAATTAACAAAGTTTGCAATAAACAAGAAGAAGAAAAAGAACAGGATAAAAAAATAATATAAAGCAAGCAAACAATATCTGCAAGGCAAGACAACAGTAATAAGGCAAAAATAATATAAAGGAAGCAAACAATATCTGCAAGGCAAGACAACAGTAATAAGGCAAAAATAATATAAAGGAAGCAAACAATATCTGCAAGGCAAGACAACAGTAATAAGGCAAAAATAATATAAAGGAAGCAAACAATATATACAAGGCAAGACAACAGTAATAAGGCAAAAATAATATAAAGGTAGCAAACAATATATACAAGGCAAATTAATAGTAATAAAACAGAGCAACATTAATATGACAAAAAGCTCACAAACTAAGAATTTGGCTTGATTTACAAAAGTGAGTTTGAACAAACATTCTGACTTCAAGACAAGACAGAGTGGAACTGAGTCAGATGAAATTAAAAACTGTCCTAATTTTATTGGCTCGGAAGAAATCCCAGCATGCATTTTTGTGCTTCTGCCTATAAATTGGGGAGGGGAAAATTGTTTTGAAGTTATTCTCTATTCGATCCATTCTTTAGTTTTGTTTTTGGTTTCATTCCTTCCCCCATCATTCCATACATCATGAAAATTTTTATAAATTTTTGTAAAAAAGCAAAATAAACAAAAAAAGATATTTTGAACATTTATTGAATTTTTATGTATTTTGTAGGTCCCTGGTGTTATGAAATAAAATAAGACATATCGCAGCTAATTTGCAGGCAAATAAATTAACATACTCAAGAGCGAGAGTCGGATGTAAACGGGACAAGGCCCTGTCACAAAATGACCATTATCGTCGTTTACGCATAGGTCTGACGCACGAGTTCCGGTCGAAAAATAAAATAATATTTCAAAGTGTTTCTATTTTTCAACCAATAAAAATGCTTCCCTCCTAATTATACTTGCATCGTTTTTCGAGCCCGTTAAGCCATAAAAAATGCCATAAAAAGGGTCACATGGGGAAGTACAAGGCAGTCAACGGGAGGCCGGGGAAGAGATCTGTCACAGTCAGTCTGGGCAGTCAGCAGCAATCAGCAGCAGTCAGCAGGAGGAACGCCATGCCAACCAGTGGGAACTACTATGAGAGATCAACCCGGATCGGCAGCCGGCTTATGAACTATACCACAAGGTAGCTGTCCAAAACCACACGTTCCTATTGAAATAAATCACGTAAATCTATTTCTGCTGTTGTCGTATTTCTGTCTTGCAACCATACGCTTGTCTATAACACTGGTGTATATGTGGTATTGTGGTAGATGTTGGATTGGGAGGAGATGGATAAGTTCTTGTGGTGAATGAGCATATTGTATTGAATGAATGGGTCATGATTGTGATTAAGTAGAACTAGGATAATCAGTGAAAACTAGCCTTTTCCCTAATTCCCCTTCAGCCTTGTGCCACAATTTTGTATTTAAAACAAAATAAATATACATTCCTTATTAGATTAGAACCAACAGACGTGATTCCAAATAGATAATCAAACAGATAATCAATTGGTACTTCAATCACATGAATTTAAGCATACTAATAAATTGATTAGTATGTTTCAAAATTATACTGTTGAATGTTAGATGAAACCATAAGTTCTATTATAATAATTTCTTTCTCAGACTGCTTGACTTTGAAACTCTCCCCTTGTTTATTGATTCCCTGTCACCCACAATCTTCAAAAGTTTAAATGCAACGTCAATTGCCTTCTTCTGTCTTTCTGAACCCTGTTCCTTTGTTATCCTTATTAATTTTTTCTTGTTCTTTTTCACTCCCAGTAACCTCTCGTGTCTTAGTGGTTTTATTACCTTGCTTGAAGTGAAATAATTAAAAATAAACAAAAATATAGTCATCTTACTTACTTATTTTTATTACTATTTGTTGTAACCTAGCGAAGGTTATTAAATAGAATAATCAAATGAATGTTGGTAATGCACGATAATACTTAGGACAAGAACAACGCATAAATAATTTGCCTGCAGCCTGTAGAAGAAGTGAATTCCGCAATGAATATCCAACTACAGATGAACATACAATATTTACTACTGTATTTATGTGAATGGGGACATACCCATTATCGTCCGTAGGTATGCTACAACACTAGAGTGAGAGGGCAACATGCACTCTCTCTCTCTTTCTCTCTCTCTTCTTTCCCTCCCCCTTATTCTCTTTTTCTTTCAAGTCCTGTACAACTGTAGAGTATAGTGGTGTGAGGCTCAGGAGAAAATGAACAGTTGATTTACCCATGCCAAGAAGATTAATGAAGGATGATAATGACAAGGAAACATATGGTTAATTTTAACAAAACAAGATAAAGGATTTATTCATGAATTTACATGCTTGAAGTAGTGGTAGTAGCAGTAGAATTCTTAAAGTTCATAGATTTAATGTATTGTCATGAAGAGGAAATGTTCATACAACAGATTAAAATGATCTGTCACAGAATAATATTCAAAAATATTTAAGACAAAGGTAAGTGAGTTTGTTGCTCACTGAAGGAATACATGGTTTGCATAGATTCAAAAATAGATGAAGAGAGTTTGAAATACTTAGCTTTCTTGGATTAAGGAGAGAAAATTCTTTGAAGTGTTGCATGCTGGTTATATATAATTGTTATATAGGAATAAAGTGTTGCTGCCGACACTTGAGTTTGAACCTAGATCACCAGTGAGCAAACACAGGTGATCCCATTATTGAATTAAGTAGACCATGTAACCATAGAGGAAACGCATAAGTAGGAAGTCGCATGACATCTAAATGATCTCCATTTCTAGTTTATCTTCTACTACTATACAGATCACCATTTCTACTCTATACTCTATTACTATATGGACCGCTATTCTCTACTCTATTCACTATACTATTTCCCTATTCAGTGGTTACTTTCGAGCGAGTATTATTGAGCAAGTACTATTAGTGCAAGAGCTATTGGAAGGTGTCTGACACCAGTATTGTTCAACAGCGTACTATAGTGGTATCTGCAATTACAAAGTCTCTACTACAACAAGAATTGCGAAAGTAGCAACGAGTGTTCATTGACATCACAAAACTAATAATAATATAATTATGGAGTAATGTTACACTGGCAAGTACTTCAGCTGCTGGTCATGAGGAACTGAAACGAAATCTTTCACATGACTTTAGACAATCTTCTCTGATTACATTTATTTTTCTCCTCATTATATATCAAAAAGAATTTGATGTATGGTCACTACTTTCTTTCCTACTTCTTGGCTAACTGGGTCATTTCTGTGATGGCAAGGTTTTCATTGGTTCAGAAAGAATTTCACATAGGCTTGCAAATTTCTTTTCTCCTTTTTCTCAGCTCATTGGTTAATTTCTGTAAAAGGCAAAAATCTCACATAGACATGCAAATTTCTTTCCTTTCTCTTCAGTCCTCTGAATTTGAAGGGAATGGGTGAAGGGAGTTATTATTTCACACTCAATACAGGAGCTTGGGGCCATAGACTCAACATGATAGGTATTGTTATTGTGGCTTCCATCCCAAGTAAGTAGCTAGCCCCCTACTCAGCAGTATCAGAAACTTGGCATTCTTTCACTTTCCTTCAGACCTGCAAAATTCTCCATTTGACATGTTTTCTTCTTGTCTATGATTACCAGATCCAGTCTTCTGACCTTCATTTAAGGCCCCAGAGGATTTTGAACATTTCATTTTGTAGGTCAAATCCTGGTCCATATATCGGGTAGGGATACAGAAGGCACTTACCCCCCCCCTTTGGTGAAGAAAAGTGACATGGGTCACATGTCAGACCACTTAGTGATATGACTCCATACAGTGAAAATAGCTGCAATCAAATTCAGTTTGTTTTATAATAGCCAAACTGAAAGGTTACTTTCTTTAGCCCCAGCCTCCATGTCCCAGGCAGAGACTAAATCTGCTTCCCCAGCAGCTTACAAGTCCATGGTGCCATTTCCCTTTTACAGAATAAAACTCCAACTTGCAGTCCTCAATTTGGGAAAACCCAAGATTCACTGTTTCCCATTTGTGGAATATGTCTTCACCTGGAATATAGATGAAGCCATGTTTAGTACTCCAGATTCAAGTTTGAATCTGGAGTACTAAACATGGCTTCTCCAGACACAGGAATATCTCCATATTATATATAAAACCCTTTGTTTTTGTTTCTCCTTAGACTCTGCTTTGCTGTGTAGATATATGTACTATATTATTCTTGACGTGGGATATATAGTTTTGTGTATGTCTTAATCATATAAAATTCTCTCTGAGAATAAAGCATGTTTGTCATTTTTTTCCTTTCAGTCATTCCATTCCATCTGTGAAATACAGTGTTATTATATCACGAATATAATAATGCCTATAATGGGGGAAATTAAAATGGGAGAATAAATCTTTCTATCATAGCCCTCTCCTATTACAATTGATCCATATAGTCAAAATGCAGCCATTTGCAAAATGGATCCCTTTGTCTACCCAATCATATATATTCTTCTCTTCTTTCTAACTTAATTTGTTATACTATTTTTTTTATCATTTCACCCTGTAACAGGGCAGTGACTCTGTTTAAACATTTAAATGCATGAAATTATGGGATGGTGATTTGGTGAAACTACTAACTGGATGATAATTGTCGAAATTCTCAGGAAAGTGGGTTGATTAGTTGAGAAGAAAATTAAAAACAAAATGCATTAAAAATTGTGTTTTAAAATAATAAATGAAATCAAGAACAGTTCCAAGGAGAATCAAACCCAAATTTAACTAGACGGAATTCAATAAGATTGAACAAAATCAGGACTCCAAACCCTCAAAGAAAGAGATGATTAATGCTTCATCTGAATTGCTTGTGTCCTGAGAAACTAGAAACTAAATGTTGTTCACCATACTTTATTGATAGTGAAAACAAGTAGTTACTGAAAATAATGATCTAAATTATTATATTGAATCCATTGTTTGGTCAGCATCTAAGAAATTTGTTACACTGTGTTGTGTTGGACAGTTTTTCTCTCCAGAATCTATCCTACATGACTATAAGTCTACCATTTGTCTAGGCTTAGAATATTTATCCCATATATGGTCCAAAGCTCCTCCTGCTATTTATCTAAAGCTCCTTGATATAATCCAAAGAAGAATGTGCAATATTATTGGTCCTGATCTGGCAGCTTGGCTTCAGTCAGACCTACCGCCGTAAAGTTGCTTACCTGTGACTTTTCTATAAATACTTTCATGGTAATTTTTCGGATGGGATCTTTGCTATGGTACCAAGACTTTATGAATTTAAGCGGTATATACTAGATTGGCAGCAAGGTCTCATCAATTTACAGATGGCTTGTTCCAATCATAAGTTCTATGCTAACAGTTTTTTTATTTTTGCCTGTGGAATTCTCTTCTAGGTCCATGCATTCACGTTAATTTTGATGGATTGTCAATCGTTATCTACTGTCATTCTGATTACTCTTCTATTTCTCTCACTCCTTAGTAATGTTTCTGCTTTCTAATTCTTTTACACCCAGTAAGCCTTTGTATCTTAGTGGCTCTATTGCCTTGCTTGGTGTAAATTTGATAAGAAAAACTTCCATGCTTTCTTTTCTCACCCTTTTCACTTGTGGAACTCTCTTCCACCTTCTTGCTTTCTTGCTTTCCAGTCAACTTTGACCTTTCAAAACTTGAATACAATGTCAATCATCACTTTTTGTCTTTTTTAACTCCTATTCTTATATTGTTCTCTCTCCTTAATAGGGTTTTTTCTCCCTCTCATATTCTCTCACACTCAGTAACGCCTTGCATCTTAGAGGTTTTTTTCCTTATTTGGGGTGAAATGATAGTTTCATGGGCCACAGAAAAAGTTTGGGTTCAAAGTGGGCCATGAGCCTAAAAAGGTTGGGAACCACTGCTCTGTGGCACCTAGACTTTATGAATCTAAGTGCAGTTCTAGATTGATGACATGGCTTCATCATTTTACACTTGAATTGGCTAGATGTAACCATAAGTTCTATTCTAACAGTTTCTTTTCTCACACTTCTCACTTGTGGAACTCTTTTCCACCTTCTTGCATTCCAGTCAACTTTGAGGTTTCAAAACTTGATTGCAATGTTATCAATGATTATCCTTTGATGTTTTACGTTTCCTATATTCTCTCAAGCTTCTTGCATCTTTGTGGCTTTATTGCCTTGTTTGAGATGAAATGAGTAAAAAAAAACTCAAAATGCCTGAAACTGGAGTTAAGCTAAAGAATTTTATTCCCTTACTGGAATCAAATCCTGAATATTTTATGTCTTTTATTTAAATCCTTAATTACATTTGAGAATGATCACCATGAATTTGGGTGCAGATGTTGGAATAAAAACATTTATGGAATCTTACATTTGAGCTTATACTGATACGTAACACACACATCTCTGTGATATATAAATATTTATATATTTCTTATTATTATCGACATTATTTTTAGTGGGTACACATGTTTGAATAGGTAACTTGCTTTTTTTAACCAGTGAAATTAATATCAACTTGCGTAGAGATCAAAGTTTTATTAAAGAAAACGTGCTTCCTGTCTAGTTCTGTCAGTACTTTGTATTTTTTTGTAAATTTTTATTGTTTAATTTTTGTTTAACCACAGCAATGACGGTCAGATGTAATAGAAAGCACAATTGTTTACGTGACCGATTTTTTACATTTGGAACTAAAATTCGAATCCAATAAAAAAAATTCACACTTAAACAAAGAAATTTTGCAACCAGTCCCCAAAAATGTGTCCCACTTAATGAAAATCCCACTTAAGTGGAGATATGAAAAGATGCTTAATACAATGAGACGTAGGGGAATAATAAATTGTCCTATTTAATGAAAATCCCACTTAAGTGGAGATATGAAAAGATGCTTAATACAATGAGACGTAGGGGAATAATAAATTGTCCTATTTAATGAAAATCCCACTTAAGTGGAGATATGAAAAGATGCTTAATACAATAAGACGTAGGGGAATAATAAATTGTCCTATTTAATGAAAATCCAACTTAAGTGGAGATATGAAAAGATGCTTAATACAATGAGATGTAGGGGAATAATAAATTGTCCTATTTAATGAAAATCCCACTTAAGTGGAGATATGAAAAGATGCTTAATACAATGAGACGTAGGGGAATAATAAATTGTCCTATTTAATGAAAATCCCACTTAAGTGGAGATATGAAAAGATGCTTAATACAATGAGACGTAGGGGAATAATAAATTGTCCCATTTAATGAAAATCCCACTTAAGTGGAGATATGAAAAGATGCTTAATACAATGAGACGTAGGGGAATAATAAATTGTCCCATTTAATGAAAATCCCACTTAAGTGGAGATATGAAAAGATGCTTAATACAATGAGATGTAGGGGAATAATAAATTGTCCTATTTAATGAAAGTCTCACTTAAGTGGGGATATGAAAAGAGATTCTGCACACACCCCTACACCGTGTAAAATTCAGGTAACATCTGAGACAAAAAAATATAATGCAAATCGAAATATGTTTTTTTGAATTCGTCATTTTATCTCATTAACTTTACTAATTTACTTTTTTTATGAATGATTCATTGTAATATAAATTAAACTGCATCGCATATTTGATATATATATATATATATATATATATATTTATATATATGTATAGATATTTATTTAGTGTATAGGGGCAGCAAATAAATATCATACGGGCCATCTTCAGAATGGTTATATAGACATTTAAACAAGGATATTCACCATCAAAGATGATATTCTGTTATGTGAGTTGAAATCTTAGACCGAGAAACACTATAATAAAAAAATATCTGAATATTGGACAATTTTTGTCTTTATTTTCTCCTCAAATTAAAGCAAATATACAGTTTAGAATGGCTCATGATCAAACATAATAGACATTCGTTGTCTGTTATATTTAACAATATATGTTTTAATAATACATTATACACTATATATATATATATATATATATATATATATATATATATATATATATATATATATATATATATGTGTGTGTGTGTGTGTATGTGTGTTTCTGGGAAATTTCTATTTCCACCACAGTCAAAAACACGCACGCACACACACACACACACACACACACACACACACACACACACACACACAACTTTGTTTTCTATCTTTATGCTTCACATCCTCTGGATGACGTCACCAGAGTCGGTTGATGGTGCTTAAAAAGGGAGTTAGGATTTTTGTGATTACTTTAGCTGATTTGTAGGGTGCACTATGGATGTGGTTGTGGGTGGGGGTATATTGGCTGGCAAACAGATACTGAATAATAGAAGAAAACAACAAACAAAAGAAAGGCTTAGGTAAAAAAAAAAAAATATTGCCAAATTTATTTTCATTAAACAAAGTACATCAGCAAAAATAAGGTAAAAACTATCTCTGCATGTTGACTGGAGCAATGGGCCAGCTGTTGACTGGAACAGATAATATACTTTGATCATAATCATTTGAGCCGCAGAGTCAAAGAGATTATTTATTTCTGTGTATAACAGAAAATGTGGCACACGGCCGAAGTCGGGAATGGGAAATAGGTCGGTCTTCTGTCTTAACTTCTAAACTTAGCTAGCCATAAACGCTGACCCAATCATATTAACAATATTTCTTGTACCAAAACAACACATTCTTACTTACCTTTCTTACCACACCCACCATAATACCTCAATGACTCTGTGGAATAACACAGTATTTCCACCTACATTTTACGCGCACGCGAGTTTTTCCATCCCTTCCTTTCACTTTCAGCTAGTAATAGCAGTAAACGGTTGTTCTGTAGCTGACGTGAGGGAGGCAGCTGCTGCTGATGTTGTTACCAGCCTAACAGAATTTGAAATTTTTTTTGTCCGCGCTTTTTCTCTGACATAATGGACAAACTGGTTTTTCGAAGTTAGTTGCTGCCAGGTCACTGAACCGGATAGTTGACTCATTTATTCCTCGTCTGTTAACCCATATATCAGACAGGGATATCTTAGCAGCAAATTATGCTTAGTCCCTTATGGCTCGTCGTGCGTAACCTCTTCAAGTCGATGCAACTAACGGCAAATAATTCTTCGCCCCTTTTGGCTCGTCGTGTGTAATCTCATCAAGTCGATGCAACTTTCAGCAATCAAGTCCTCAACCTGAAGCCAACATCTTGTTTGCACTTTCCTCTGTTTTCTATCAGGAAAACTTCAAGCTTATTGCACGTTCGTCACAACACCTTTTTTGACGACTAATTCCTCGACCTAAGGCTAACATCTTGTTTGAACTGTCTTCTGTTTTCTATCAGGAAAACGTAGCGCTTACGACACTGTCATCACATCACCTTTTTTGATGACTTATTTGTCATCCTGATGCGAACATCTTGTTCGAGCCTGCCTTCGTCCATGACCAGGGAACTTTGAAACCTTCAACAATGAAGAATGAGAACTTCTCATATTCTTTGAACTCTAACCATTATGAACCAGTACCTTAAAAATATGACATTACACACACATTACAAAACTCTCGCAGTGAGTATTTTTCTTTGTTGTGTATGCATAATATTCCATCTAAATTGACTGTTCGGGAACCTTTCTGCGTGGAGAAACCTTTTCATTAATTGCAAAGATCCAGTAACTTTACTGAATGTTTCCACTGTCGATACAAATTACTTTGTTAAAAATAAAATTTTATATTTGTTCTTTTACCAGACTTACTTTCGTCGTTCCTCCTCTCTGCTTATTTTTCACATTTTATGCACGAGTTAAACGACCCTTTCTATTTCCTCACTGAGGAAATTGTGATAATTTACAGTGAAAGAACACGTTTTATATTTTCTCTCTTTTTTTACTTTGTTAGTGGATTCGGTAGTTGTGTGTAGTGTCTGGCACAAGGCCACCTTTTCGTAGGCCAGCTCTGCGTTGCTATTGGGTCCGCAACAACTCTGTGAAAATACTAACTAGACCCCATATGTACAATTTTTCGTCTGTGGGGGGAGGGGAATAAAATAAAAATTTTAAATTTTAAAAAAGTAACCCCAATGAGTAATTACAATATAAAACAAATAAATATTTACAAGAAACTAAACAAATCTTGTTAGTAATAAAACCCCCGCAATCACTAAATGTGGCAGAAACATCCGTTAACTAGACGAAAATTATGTGGGACTATAAAAAAAATGAAAAACATTCATTCATCCCAAGCACTCATTCAGACACAATAACAGATACGAAAAATCACACCCGAAATAAAAAACGCCCCGCATCCACCAGAGAACTGACGTCACTGACCACCTAAAGAGGGAGCAGAGTCAAAGAGACGCATTTCAAGCTTTGAGGTATTTCTATATCCTGAATCTGTTTTACAACAATTGCTGGTTAAGCTTTTTCTTCTGGTTGCTTTTTTTAAATGTGGAAGTGCTGACAGGATATGACAATCATCCCCCTAAATGTGGGGCGGTTCTTCCTTTTCATATCTTTTTGATGTTTTGTAGTATTATTGAACGGCCTCAATTCAATCCGTACATTTTTTACTTTACAAATGTGCTAGCAAACAACACAAAACTGAGAAAAGACAAAGGCAATATTTTGGTCAACAATTTTCAATATACTGTAAAAAGAATTACAATGGCATAGATTTTGGTTGAAATCTTGTAGTCTGTTCTTTAACTTTAAACTCAAAATATGTGTGTGTTTAACTGGTGCATGTGAGTTTACCCAAAAAGTTAAATTTTGTAGTATTTTTTATCTGGACTCCAGAGAAAGATTTCAGTTTGTGAAATAAAGTTCAGTCTTAATGAAAAAAATGTTCTTAAATAAGAAGGTGTTGTAGACTTGTTGAGTACCGAAGAAAATCTCTCTATTAGAAGTTGAATAAGTTTCCGTTGCTCGTAGTTGAAAGAATGAATAGATGTTGTAGATGTGCGTACGTATATGTGAGCATGTGTGTTTGTATATATATACATGTTTCCTAGTGTTTGTCCTTAAGGGACAAACGTTATCTCTCTAATGTTACATCTTGTGTGTGAGAGAAGGCAAAAGAGAAAAAGTTGAAAATGTCACTTGGTATTTATAATGTTGTATGTTATGTGATAGGCTCAAAACACGTAGACAGATTTTTGGCGGTAAATTAATTTTAACTGTGTGGATGTTGTGGAAAACATGATATTAGCATTAATTGACCAATCAGAAGTCAGAGAAATATCAAGGCTCTGTGATCCACTTTTTATTGCACAAAATTGGACATGTTATTTTCAGCTATTGGAAATGATGTAGGATTAAAATTCTATAGTTTTATTCCAAGTAATATTTAAAATTGCTGATCTAGAATGAATACATTTTGGTACTGCCAAAATTTGAGCAAAAAACACTTAAAAGCACATTTAAAATAATTTAAATGTTTCCCTTTTAGTAAAATTTTGGTTCTATTTGAAAGATAATAGCCTGATTATAAAAAAAATAATTTTACGTATTTCAATAATGTTTTAAGATATTTTTTAATATTTTTATGGTCATATTTTTTATTTTTTATTGAAAAATGAGGACAGCTGAGAAAATTTGAGACACTAAATATTTCTTAAAAATTAAATGTCTATCCTAGATAATTAGTTTCAAAGAAAATTAGTATACTTGAGGGTTAATTAACAGAATTTTTGAAAAATATTACTGTATGCTTATAATATAGGGAAAAACACCTTTGAACATAGCAAAGTATATTCCACCTGTCAACAAGTTCATAGATCAGACAATATCAGTTTCCACCTTCCAACCTCAACCTCCACATTTATAAAAAAAAGAAATGCCGCAGATTTAATTAAATATGGAAGCCCAAATGTATGAAAATAATAAAAATGGTCTTGTTTATGTTTAAAAATTATTATTTTTAACTTTTTAACCCATAAGAAAGGAATATATTTTTATTCTATAAATAAATTAATGTAAATAATTAAAGCCACTTTAGATCATTTCACTCAAAACAAGGCAATAAGGCCAATAAGACACAAGGTGTTATTGAGACTGAAAGAATGTGAAAAAAATCATTCAGTGAGACAAAAGATGACAACTGATATTGCATAGAAATATATATATATATGATAGAAATTGTAAGGAGGATTTGATAATTATAATTAAGTAATTCATTGAGTCTGAAAGAAACCTCAACAGAATGCAGAAAGCACTGGATGGCCGTTTCGTCCTATATTTGGGACTCATCAGCAGTGCGCATCCACTACCGAGAATTGAAACCAGTGGATCTCTTTGTCACCGAGGACCATTGGAGCAGTTGGTATGGTGTTTGCTTGACAACCTAACTGTCAGGGTTTCAATTCTTGGTAGTGGATGTGCACTGCTGATGAGTCCCAAATATAGGACGAAACGGCCGTTCAGTGCTTTCTGTTGAGGTTTCTTTCAGACTCAATGAATTACTTAATTATATTTATAATTTTATATATATATATAATTTTTCTTTAATTTTTAATCATTTCACTCAAAGCAAGGCAATAAAGCAACTAAGACACAAGGGGTTACTGAGATTGAAAGAATGTGAAAAAAAATCATTTTTAAGGGGTGAGGACAATAAAAGAACAAAATTCAAGTAGACAGAAAATGACAATTGTCGTTGCATTTCAATTTTTGAAAATCAAAGTTGACTGCAAAGCAAGAAACCAGACAAGAGTTCCACAAGCAAGAAGTGTGAGGGAAGAAACTGTTAGCATAGAACCTATGGTTGCAACTATCAATTTCAACTGTAAATTTTAGATCTAGCTGCCAATCTAGTAATGTGCTTAAATTTGTAAAGTCAAGCTACTAAAAAACATTTAAAAATAGTTATAGAAAAAGCACAGGGAAGCTGCATCATTTTGGTGGTGGGAAAGTGATTGAAGCTGAGATGCCAGGTCAGGACCGATAACTTTGCTGATTCTTCTTTGGATTTTACCAAGAATCTCTAAATGCATAGCAGAAGCACCAGACCAGATGTGACAGCAATATTCAATGCCTGGATGAATGGTAGACTTATAGTAATCTTCTAAGTGTAGCTTAGATATGGCACAAGGCTGAAAGTATGGAGCACCCAGTAAGAATGAATGGTAGACTTATAGTAATCTTCTAAGTGTAGCTTAGATATGGCACAAGGCTGAAAGTATGGAGCACCCAGTAAGAATGAATGGTAGACTTATAAAGGTATTTCATTTAAATCAGATAATTTCCTGTCATCCTTTTTTTGAATATTGCTGCCACATCTGGTCTGGTGCTTCTGCTACACATTTAGAGATTCTTGATAAAATCCCAAAAAGAATCTGCAATGTTGTTGGTCTTGACCAGTCATTTTTCCTACTGCCATAATGTAGCTTTCCTGTGCCTTTTTATAAATAATTGTTCTGATGAACATTCATTGAGGTTTCATTTTTTAATGCTATTTTCATTCTTCCCTACCCTTAGACAAATTTTACACATTGGAACTAGTTAACACTACATAGAGACTTTGAGGTATTATGGTGACTGTAGTAAGAATGGTAAGTAAGAATGTGTTGTTTTGGTGTAAGGAATACTGTGGTATGTTTGGGCCAGTAATCATGGCTGGCTAAGTTTAAGATAAGACAGATTGAAGATTAGCCTAATCCTTTCCTCCCTTTTTGACCATGTGCCACATTTTTGTATTATTCAAAATAAATATTACTTTCCTCTGAAGTACCTAGACTTTATGAATGTAATCACAGTATTAGATTGGTGGCAAGGTCTTATCATGTTGTAGATGAAATGGCTTGATGTAACCATAAGTTCTATGTTAACAGTTTCTTCTCTCGCACTTCTTGCTTGTGGAACTCTCTTCTGGCTTCTTGTTTTCCAGTTCAAATATTAAAATACAATGTCAATTGTTATCTTCTGCCTTCTTAATTCCAGTTCTTTTATTGTCTTTTCTCCTTAATAGTAGTTTTTCTCATATTCTCTACTACTCCATAACCCTTTGCATCCTAGTGGTTTTATTGTCTTGATTGGGGTGAAACGATTAAAAAAAACTTTTAAAAATAGGGGGTAATATTTTTTTTTTTTTTGAAAAGACATATCTATTTTGGTATTAGAGATATATCAGTAATATTGTATTACTGAAGAAAATGTTACATAATATATATATATATATATATATATATATATATATGACACATTGGAGAAAAGTTTTGTGATATGTTTCATCCAATGAAATCCTAACAGATGAAATGCATAACAAAACATTTTTACAATAAATCATACTATTTTATCAAATATGGGTCGCAGTTCAATTTATATTACATGAATTATTCATACAAAAAGCAGATTAGTAAAGTTAATAGGTCTGTTTTTGCTAGTATATGACATCTGTTCATATGAACAGATGAAAGTACTAGCAAAAAAAGACCTTATACCACCTGAATTTATTAAAAACAGGGATCATAACATTCATCGAGAGATTCGTAGGTTAATGTAATCTTAATAAATTTGTTTGCGAAGATGTTTTTCGCCATTTACATCATTAACTTTACTAATCTGCTTTTTGTATGAATGATTCATGTAATATATATATATATATATATATATATATATATATATATATATATATATATATATATATATATATTTAAATACAGTTTTGCTTCATTCTAAAATTGTAATTGAACTTTTATTTTGTACTGACTGTATAAAATTCTTGAGTGATAATCTTTACATCTGAATATCTATCATAACCCCCAAAATGATTTAATCCAGCTTTGTCCGTGGCCACCTGTTTGGGAACTTGTACCTAAGGGAGCCTATGGACACCATGATTGCAAACTTTTTCATGGGTTCCGCTGTACCCTGGTCGGGAAACATCTGACACCGCTCTCTCCACTCGCCTACATTTTAATTTTATGGTGTTGGCAACTCAAACAGACAGATTTTTTTTTTTTAATTGCGTAAATGAATATAAAATAAATTTTTTAAATTTATATTAATGTTTAATTTAAAAAAAAATGTGAATATAAATCCTTGAATAATGTTTTGCGTGCATTAGCCAAGTACTATTATAATATTGTGCCCGATTGAGCTTCCATAGATTGTGAAGGCGGTCATTGGACCGATGTCGAAGTACAGTGCATTATGTAAATAGTCCATAAAAATTAAAGTCACATGTTAAACTCGCCGAGAAGACTGTATTCAAAATTGTTGAAGATTACGAACAATGAATAATTTATTTCTCCTGGCTACTTTATTTGTCTTTGGGGTGGCCGAACCCCACGTGTACCTGGTGGACGACATTAAGGGTACTGGTCGGCAATTTGATGGAATTGGTGGCCTCAGTGGAGGAGGGGTAAGAACACAAAATAACATATACTTCCTTTTTTTAAAACAGTTTTTTTTAATCAACTAACGGTAGTTTTATATTGATAAAGTATGTACTTGAAATCAATCATTATTATTAATTTTAAAAGCCGAAAGAAACAATACTAAATTATTAATTTCGCATTTTTCGTTTCTAAATTGACCGATAACATTACTTTTTTTTATTTAATAAATTAAAAATAAGTTGTTATGAAAAGTTTCAATAATGGACAGTAGAAGCCCGAAAAATCTATAATTCTTGTTTATTTTATTTTATTACTCAAGTCAAGTTAGTAACCCTATTTTAATTTAAAAATAAATTAAAAAGAAGAAAAGTAACTTTTTAAATTAAAAAAAAAACATGAATTCAAAACTCTTTCTAGTTTTATAATCTTTTATGAAAAATTTGTTCAGTTGTAGAAAGATCCTGTTATAAGAAGTTAAGTAGATGTATCTCTTAAATACTTTTTTTCCACTTTAGGTGAGGGTCTGTGTTAAAAGAAAACAAAAAGAAAAGCCCTCATTAATCTCTCTTCTTAGTCTTTTTACAATACGTGTCACCTGAAGATGACTGGAGTTCAGGCCGGTGGAAAAAGCAAAGAACGTGTTGTTAAATTAATTGTATTTAGTATTTATTTTTGGTAAAAATCTAAAATTATTGCCTATCCATTTTTTTCAGTTTGTGAAATTTATTTATTTATTTTAGTTTTTAGAAGAGAAAAAAAGATTTTTTTTTTTTTAATGATTCAAATTCAATTTTTACTTATTTTTTAAAGTTCTTTTCAAAAACAAAATGAAAACAAAAAACAACATTTTTAATAATAAAAGATTTTTGATCTAAATTAAATTTCAATTCAACCTTTTTGTCAGGTGTTTAGTCTTTAAAAGAGTGTAAGTAAAAAGATATTTTAAATTAATTACACTAAAAATTATAGTTGATTTTTTTTTAACAACTTTTAAAAGCAGGAAAAGATAAAACAAAAATTCAAATTTTTTTTGTTAATGAATTTTTAAAATATTGAAAGAAAAAAAAATTAAAATATTTCAATAATTTTATTTTTTTGTTGAGAAAACTTTTAGCAATTTTCTTTGGGTTCATTAAATGAAAAATAAAAGATAATTGAACCATTTATTAATTTTTAAATTTTTAATTATGGTTTTAAAGAGTCATTTAATTATCATAAGTTTTTTTGTTTTTTTTGTTTATTTTTAAAATTTATTCAACTTCTTCAGAGATTTTATTTATTTTTGGTTTAGTTTCCGCCGTGAACATTCCTCTTTTGTTGTTGGAAAAGAAATATTTTTGAAGCATTTATTTTTATGATGAATTTTATATTTTCTCTAAAAATTCTATTTGAAAAAGAAAACTGAAAAAGTCTTTAAAGTGGGATTTTGATTTTTAAAAGAAATGACAGGACCTCGATTTTGTGTCCAGAATTTTAATTTATAATTATTATTAAAATAAAAAAATAAAAATCTGAAACTCCTGTATCTTTTATTTTATAAAATCCATTATTGTTAGCTAAAAATAATTATAAAACTGCTTACAAAATAATTATATCTGCTTTGTTTATGACACAATAACGTAAACAAAAATAAATCGTATGACCAAACGCAAACAAAACTTTAATTTTTCTGTGTAAAATACTATAAAAAGAAAGGTTTTAATTACATTTTATTATTTTACTTATTTTTTTCATACTTTAGAAAAAATTATTCTTCGCTGTCATATTTTCTTAAGGAGAAACTTATGAAAAAAACACGCCAGGTGAATAAACAAAAATCGGTCCGAGTCGCCATTTAAAGTCGCTTCTAAAACTACGGAACACCAATTTGCTAAAATTTATTATTGTTAATGTTTTTTTTTGTTTTTTTTTAAGTGTGTGCAGTGGGTTTTAATTTATTTTTAACAACGTGGATTCTTTAACTGCAAAAAAAAAAAAAAAATCTACCGCTCCTTGTTTACTTTCGACATTTCTAGTTTTCGTAAAATTATTGATAATTTTTAAATAATCAATTTGAAATCAAAATTATTGAATTTTATTGTTTTCCTAAAAGTTTTTTAGCACACGCTACAAGTCACCCAGTGAGGATTGAAGTCACTACTAACGATCGATAAATCCCTCTTGCTGACATTTATACCCAAAAATTAGCATTTAGTTTTCTTGATTTTTTTCTGATATACTCTTGAGTTAGTTTTTATTCATTGGCCAAGATATTTCTACCTGAATTTCAGGAAGGAGGAGTTATCATTATTTACAACTGGACTCCTGTTCTCATCTTATCACAATATTTGGAGGCTTACGGTCATACCAGGTTCAATCACCGAAGTTAAGCAACATTTAACCTAGATGGGTGACCGTTAGGGAATACAGTGTAACCCGGATATAAGAGAAACCTGGATATAAGATACTTCTTCTCCGGTCCCGACAACTCTCTTATATCCGGGTTACACTGTACTATATGCTGTAAGCTTGGATGTGCAGCTGGTGTAATAGTTAAAGGCTTGGAATGAGAAATTAGAGAGTTCAGTTTGAATTCCAATCAGGTTTTTATATATTCACTTACGCACAAATACCCTTGGGAAAGTTATGAAAGACTTGTAGCAGAAAATCATTATCATCCCCCCCCCAATTCTTACAATCAAAAAATGTTTCAGATTTAAATAACCTCAAAAAGGGTGATAAACTGTAAAAAAAAAAAAATCAGTCAATAAAAACAACATTTTGGCTTTTATGCCCTCTGACATTTTTCAGATGTCTGTCGATTTGGATAAGCTTTGGGGATTTTTGAACAGAGACCTTTATTCACACTACTGGAGAAGATTGATCTTGTTTAAATGTCTGTATCTAGGGATATCTCATCTTATTCCTTTTTTATACTGCTCAGCTATTTCTTGCCTTCTTTCCACAGAGTCTTAGTCTGTTCTACCTCGTACTAAAGTTTTTTCATTCTCTTTCATTTCTAGTAACCTCTGGCATCTTAGTGGCTTATCGCCCTGCTTGGGGTGAATTGATTAAAAAAACCTTATTGAAGGCAAGAGAGACAGAGAGGGAAACATAGAATAATGTGCCTAACAATCTTGTGTAATTGGAAGAATATGAACTGAGAAGGGTGGTAAAGGGACAAATATTGCTTAGTGCTACAAAGGATAGGAAGTTGTGGAGAACCATGATCAACTATGTCCTGAAGGAACATTGCACATAAAAGAAAATTCAAAATCTTGTTTTTTTTTTGTATCTGGCTTTCAATTTTGACCTCTGACCCAAGTATCTATATCTCAACCATAAAGCATACACACCATATGTTTTGTATTTTTATCTGTGTGAACAGTAGAGAGGTTTATCTCTTGTTCTCTGTTTAGGATTGGGTTTCAGCTTCCTTACAAACAAAGTCTACTTCAAGTTTATACTTCTAACATCTCCAACTGAATTCTGAAAGTTTATTTACTATTTATTTATTTATTTTTTCTCCTCAATAGAAGTCAATATGTGTCAAAAGAGAAAGTCACTTACTGAGAAAAAGTATCTGTACAATATTCTGAAGACAAAATAACCAAAATAGAAACAAGTCAGTCGCAGCTGCATATCTCGGATATGCTAATATTGTTTGTGTTGTAACATACCTATGGATGATAATCGGTATATCCCCATTCATACAGTAGTAAATACTGTATGTTGGTTTGCAGTTTGAGATTCATTGTGGAATTCACTTGACTCACTTCTAGTAGTTGACTACTTCTACACGCCACTGGCAAATCTTATATGTGTTGTTCATGTCCTAAGTATTATCGTTCATTACCAACCTTCATTTGATTATTCTATTCAGTAACCTTCCCTAGGTTACAACAGTTTGTTCTCTCCAACTGTCAACCAATGGAAAAATTGTTCTGTTGATAAAAGTGGTTGGTGTTCTCAAATTGGGAAGTAGTTTTTTTTTTCTATCTATGTCCGTCGGCTTGCAAGTGACTGTTGCCTTGTCTTTTGGATTTCTAACCATTTACATGGATTGGGGTTTTTGACATTGGATCTGCAATTCATGATTTCGACATTTCTTTCTACCCCCCCCCCCGGATCTTTGTGTTTGGACTTGCGATTTGTTCATTTCATTTTGTAATTGAGCTGGGATATCAATTTTTGAACAAGCTATTTCTGCAATGTGGCAGATGGCAAATTTGATATAAAATTGATTTCTGAAATTGATGGCAGTGGGTCAATAGTAGAATGGGTCCAGAAAGTTGAACTGGCATGCGGTCTCTGTGATTTGAAGCAGCTTGTGACCATCATTCCCCTTCGACTGACTGGAGGGGTATTTGGAGTGTATCAGCAACTGACCAAGGAAGAGAGAGCAGATGCAGCATTAATTAAGGACATGCTATACAATGCTTTTGCTGCAGACACATTGTCTACATACAAACAGTTCAATCCTGTTCGGAGGAATGCCTGACCCCGCGCAATGGCGTGTGTATTTGTCCGTGGACTCCCTGTCTTTGTATGATGACATATTTGGTCAGTCTCCAGGATGGACTTGCTGCTGCTCGAGGAGTTACTGGTCCAGGCACAAGCACCTATGAAGGAAGAGTTGGAAGAAAAGGAACTGGTGGAAGTAGCTGCAAGGCTTACCCAAAGTAAATATGTTCTCAACTGTAGGCCCTTCTATGAGAATTAAGTGCTACAGATGTAATGGCCCAAACCACCTGGTGAGGGACTGCCTCCAGAAGGTGCAAGCAACTTGAGCTACCACTGCCATAAATGCCAGGAGCCACTAGATCCCCTGAGAAATGAGTCATGGGATGATATGTCAGCACCATCCTCGCCCCCCCCCTCTAGGATGTAAATGCAGTGTGACCAGTTGTGATGCCTCTCCTACCTGAGCATGAGACACTTCCTGTAATTGACATATGCATTGATGGCATATGTACCGCCCTCATGGATACAGGTTGTTTGCGTTCACTCAGTAACATATCCAATTGTCATCCATAGAAAAAAACAAGAGCTGGACTACTGATGGCTGATGAAAAGGTCCTCAGAAGTCGAGGAATCACAAGCATGGATGTCCACATAGTCAATAGTGACCCTATTGCTATAAATATTCTGATTGTGGAGAGCAAATTGTTAGGGTTCGAGCTGCTCTTTGGGACAGATGTCATTGAGAGATTGGGCAGTGTTCACATTACAAAAATGGGTGAAGTCAGGTTTGTTAATCTCCATATTTGTGCAACCGTGACTGTAAATCAGCTTGACTTTACTGTGGAAATCAACCAAAGGACCTGGACAACATTATGGAAGTGGTCAGATGGACACCCACTGGAATATCTAAAAAAAAAAAAAAAGGTATCTGAGTACCCTGTGTCTAAGCAGGCAGAATATCAGCGTGCACAGGCATGGATAGATACATTATCCTGAAAAAGAACTTGCTCCTCCCATGGGGTCTGATCCCATTAATAGTGGTGGTTCAAAAGAATAAAGGAAAGGCTTGCCTGGTGCTAGGTTACCACAAATTAAATGAGCATGTTGATGCATACAGTGCTCATGCAGAGTTTTGTGCTGAAAAATTGAGAGAATGGCAAAGAAAAGGACATAATGTTTCTGTGCTTGATTTTCACAAGGCATACCGACAAATACATGTGCATCAATTGCAGAGGCCAGTTTAAATCATCATTTATAAGGGGCAGAGCTACTGCCTGACAAGAATGGGATTTGGGCTCAGTGTGGCACTGGCTATTATGAAGGGCATTGTGGATACTGTGCTGGCAAAAGATGAGTCCATTCTCCAGGCCACTTCAGCCTATATTGATGACATCTATGTCAATGAAGATATGACAACTGCAACATGTGTAAGACAACATCTTGCTGATTTTGGATTGACATGCAAAGACCCAGAATGATTGGAGGACAATACCCGAATGCTTGGCTTGCAAGTTTGGGGGAGCAGAACACCTTGTACTTGAAGTGTTGGAGTAAAGTACCGAAAGGACCTGAAGTTTTGGCTTGACGAAAAATATTTTCACAATGCAGAAAAGTAGTAAGACACTTTCTCCTTTTGTGACTAGCTTCATATTGCAACCATCCTTCATCAAACATAGAGTGACTGAAGTTACATCTAGCTGGGACAACAGAGTAACAGATGCCCCCCCTCAACAATATGATTATGGAGTACGCCAGGATGATCCTATGCGAGGTAAGTGGTGTGTCAACAGATGAGTTTGAAATGTGGGTTGATGTGAGCTCCACTGCAACTGGAGGGCCCCTCCAGTTAAATGGGGACATAGTGGAGGCATGACACATGGAACTAGAATAATCTACCCCAGTGGATGAAATAAAGGGTTCAATTCAAAATTCCAATCAAATGAAGAGTGTCAGAGCGTACAATGGCCAAAATGTAGTGAATATGAAAATGAAGATGAAGACAACAGTCTGAACAATGTAAATAGTGTATATAATAGGACATCTATTGAAAAACTGATATGAGTAAGTTAATGATAATAGTGAAATTAGGGTAGTTTTGGAACCAATTGTGATGAATGGGTGTTTCCTCAGGGATGTCCATGCCTTGAGTGACTATTGGGACTTCAACTTGACCCAGACCTCAAGTCGAACTCGTATGTATGAACCATCACTAAAGATGCTGGAAAAATGGTCAGGTCCCTGTACAACTCCACTAAGTTCCTGACTCCTCCTGCTATTCTCTACCTTTTACAAGAACCAGATCAGGCAGAAAATGGAGTACTGCTGCTATATATAGACAGGGGCTGCACAGTCTTTACTTTCCAGTTTTGATAGACTCCAAAAGCATCTCCACGTCCTTGTGGGTGATGAATTATTTCCCACCCAACAACCCGTTTCTCACAGATGAGATATCACAAGTCTCTCACTGCTCTATCGCTATTTCCATATTCTTTAGTTGCACCAGTCCTAACCTTCACGGCTAAAACCCACCATAACATGCACATTGTATCAAACGCTGCCCCAATCCCTTTGAATTCTAGTGGTGAGATGTAAGTTCTATTCAAACAGCTTCTTCCCATGAATCTCTGCTTTTTGGAACTGCCTCCCAAGATGATGCTTCCTTGATCACAACACTTGAAACTTGTTCATGTCTAGAGTTAACCATTATCTTTCCCACATATTCGTATAAGCTGTGCCTCTTATTCTGTAACCCTCTACCTCGAGCATGCTTTGTCTCTGTATACGGGGGGAACAACATTGTTAAAGAAAACAAAAAAGTTTGGCACAAGACTACTATAATGGAGCATTTATAGAAAAACAATGATATAAGCAAGTTGACATAATATTGGAATTAGGGTAGTTTGGCACAAGGCTATTTTGATGGAGCATCTATCAAAAAATAATGATATAAGCAATTTAATAATCATTATCTTCTGTCTCCCTGAATCCTGCTCCTTTATTGTCTTCTCTCCTAAATAATGATTTTTCTCACATTCTTTCACTCTCAGTAACCCCTTGTGCCTTAGTGGCTTTATTGCCTTGCTTTGAATGAAATGATTAAAAAATTAAAGGAATAATTATATTTCTGTGCAATATCAGTTGTCATCTTTTGTCTCCCTGAATCCAGTTCCTTTATTGTCTTCTCCCAGAAATAATGATTTTTCTCAGATTCTTTTATTGTTAGTAACCTTTTTTGGCTTTATTGCCTCGCTTAGGGTGAAAGGATTTTAAAAAGAAAACAGTTTGTACAAAATGACAGACACTTGAAGAGAAATAAAAATAAGGTTCTCAAGTGTTTAAAAGGTCTTTTCCACTTTGTGGTATTAGTAGAACATTAACCAAGAACCGAAACATTAACCTGAAAACTCAAGTCATGTTCTTAAATCACCTTATCAGATCAAGACATTCATATGAATGTCATGCATGGCACAGAACCTGGTCAGAAATCTCTAAACTCTCAGCTGTATACACCCACTTTCTAAGATCAATGATTAAAAATGGCTTTGAGTGATGGTTGATGTTATTATTACAATTAAAGATGATAATAGATGCTAGACTTTGATCCTAGGCCAATGGCCAGGAAGTGAAGAAAAGCATAACTTGAGTAGTACTGGGTACTTGGTCAATAAATGCAAAATGTTTCCTTATAAGGAAATGGCTCATTAGAGATGAGAACAGATACTACACTTTGATCCCAGCCCAATTGTCTTGAAGTGAAGTAAAGCCTTACTTGAGTAGCACTGGCTGCTCGGTCAATGAATGCTGAATGTTTCCTTATAAGGAAAAGGCTAATATTACCATTATCATTAGAGATGAGGAGAACAGATACTACACTTTGATCCCAGCCAAATTGTCTGGAAGTGAAGAAAAGCCTTACTTCAGTAGCACTGGCTGCTCGGTCAATGAATACTGAATATTTCTTTATACGGAAAAGGCTAATATTACCAGTACCATTTTGTATTTATTAATTAAATTTTCAGCAGGACATCCTCGTTACTCACATACACACACACGCACAAAGGAAATTCTTTGAAGAAATTTAATGAAATTAGCAGATTCTCAGCATTGATTATATCACATGAGAAAATAATTCTCCAAGGGATCATCTGCCTGATTAATTACTGAGTTATTTAGCATCAAGTATCAAGTGATTAATCACTAGTATTACTGTTACTACTAATTAACTTCTTAACAACTGTGGATGATTGTGCTAATGCGTATCATTCTAAATTCTCTTTGTTTCATGCTGACAGCTCAGGTTTCTCTTGCGGCATAATTGGAAACAGTTTTTGCAAGCTTGCTTAGACTCTAAGCTGCTCAGTAGTAACTAAATGGTTACGAGCGTCATCCCATATACTCAGCTAGTGAAGCTTATTGACCTTACTTTCAGATAATGTTTTGTTTGCTTTCTGTATTTGTTCAAAATTTGCAAAATTCATCCAAGTTGACCTAATGAACAAGAAATGAAAATAAAAATTACAAAATGATTTTAATAATAATTAGAATAGTTTCTAACACAATGTTACAAGTCATCATGACTGAGGGTTTAAAAGTACTGACCTTGTTCAAAACTGTTGATCATGTCAGATTATGTGCTCTCTCCCAGGAACCGTATTGTCCTGGGTAAGACATTAAACTACGTCTGCGTCCAGGGTAAGACGATAAACTACATCCAGCAGCAAGGCCTCTGATCAGGAGGTTTGAGTAGTGTTGAACCACCTCTTAATTGCTGGTGTTCCCAGATCCACCCTGACCCAGGGTAGTAGTACCTGTTAGGGTCGCAACTATGGGCAAATAGTTAACTAATAACAGCAATACATTTTTGAAAAAATTATTACCAGCAATACAATTTTGAAGGAAAAATTTTACCAAAAACAGATTTTTGATAAAACAAAATATTACCAGCAATAAAAAATGTTGTCAGCATTAAATAACCCATTGAGTTTGGTATGCTGTAAAACAAAATGAACCAAACCAAACCAGGAACTGTAACTGATGTCTACTTAGCATAGTTGCAGTATAGACCATAGGTTAGCTCTGTGGGTACTCTATTTATCTTATTTGGACTATTGTCCTCATCTTTGATGCCTCTATCCACTGTGCTATGTGTCCTTCAGAAATATAGACAGATACTGAAGGGCCGAAATGTTGTAATAGATATGGCAACAAAGATGAGGACCATAGTCCGAATAATGTGAATAGTGTACATAATACATCATCTCAGAAATATAGACAGATAATGAAGGGCCGGAACGTTGTAATAAATATGGCAACAAAGAGAGGGCAATAGTCCAAATAATGTAAATAGTGTACATAATACCTCATCTCAGAAATATAGACAGCTCTGTGGTGGTTAAAGAAAAACAAATGTACCTGAGCTGCTGTCAGTAACAGGGATTATCTAGCCACACTAGATCTGCATACTTGGATATGAGCAAATCTGCAAAAGATGACCAGATTATCTACTTAGGGATTAGCACTTTTGCCTAGAATCAGAGTAGTATCTATGTGCTCTACCTCAGATCAAAATGTCACTCTCTTGGTTGGATTATTTACATATGGATTAGCACTCTGCCTAGGATTGGTGTAGTATCTGTGTTCTCCACCTTGGATCAAAATGTCACTCTCCTGGTTCGATTGTTTATATATGGGAGAGTAATTCTATTTAGGATCAGTATAGTATCTATGTGCTCTACCTTGGATCAAAATCTCACTCGCTTGATTGGATTATTTACATATAGATTAGCACTTTAGGATTGTTATAGTATCTGTGTTCTCTGCCTCAGATCAAAATGTCACTCTCCTGGTTGGATTGTTTATATATGGGGAAAGTATTTTTATCTAGGATCAGTATAGTATCTGTGTTTTCTGTCTAGGATTAAAATGTCACTCACTCACTTGGATTATTTACATATGGATTAGCACTTTTGTTTAGGATCAGTGTAGTATCTGTGTGCTCTGTGTATAATCAAAATGTCACTCCCCTCTTTGGAGTTAGTCCAACGTCTATAATACAGTTTCTGACAAGTTTGATTCTCCTTTGATATTCAGTAGAAGTTAGATGATTACACTGAACTTAACCAAATAGATTAAAATTTAGTTTTAAAACATTTTTAACATTTAATCTTTGTAAACATTCTCTGTCTTAGAAGAATGTGGAAATGTCTGAACAATCAAGATAACGATTTATTTCAGTTTTTACTTCTTTTATATCAGGTCAATCTATGAGTGCTCCTGTTACCATATAACCCAGTACTACCTTCCACAGAGTCGTGCAGTTAGCAACTAAACTGGTTCCTCCACCAGGCTTTTTTTTTTTTTTTTTTTTTTTTTTTTTGATGAGGAAGATGGCTAAACACCCAGCGGGATTAAAAACAAAACCTGTCAAAGGGTGGATGAACCATTTTGTAGAGGTCAATGGCCATCAAACACAATGAGGTAGACTGGGTTCCAAAACCATGGATGTATCCAGTGTTGTGCTGACACAACATCACTGGTCCTGGGCATGACGATAAACTGCATCCGCGTCCTGGGTAAGACAATAAACTACGTCCAACAGCAAGGCCTCTGATAATACGTTTTTGAAAAAATAATGTTGCCAGAATTACGTTTTTGAAAATTACAAGCTATACATTTTTGAGAAAAAAAAAATATTAACAGAAATGGATTTTTGACAATACAAAAATATTATCAGGAAAAAAAAAAGTTGTCTGCATTAAATGACACATGGAGGTTGATATGCCGTAAAACAAAACAAACAAACAAACAACATCACTGGGCGGAGTTTTTCCTTGACTGAAGTCAATGGCCATGGTGGTGGGTTTTGCTGATAGAATCAATGGCCAAATGTTTTTGACCAAGGCGAGCTTTCAAGTTATAAGATAAGATATTTGTTGTGGTCTGACCTGGAGAGAGATGCTCTCCACTAGTTCTGCTTGCTTAAGACATACTACATGTCTGGCTTTTAACCCAGATATGGTCAGGTTCTCAGCTGTGCAGTGACCCTATGACCACACCTGGTCATGGGCAGGGCTGGTGTGTCTTATTTCAAATTTTTTTTTTTTTTTGCACTGTTGTGGCCTCTGCCATTTTTTTTGTTTTTTGTTTCAGCACTGTTTTATGGCCATCCATCATTTTTAAAAAATTATTTTTAAACTGACATAACATTGTCGGTCATCAACTAATAATATATCCTGTATCTACATGACTGGTGCTCTGCATACTAAGCAGGAACCCCTGATGAGATTGGAGCCTTAAAAGGGCTAGTTTCAGTGGCATTTTTTTCCTTTTTGTACTTTACTTTTTTTCTATTGATGTTTATTTGTCAATCAACTACTGTAATAATTAACAGGACCCATGCTTACTACCCCGATCCTCTCAACCATGTGGGGGCCCCATGTCTACTGGGGAGAAGGGGGCAGAAGTGCTAATTTCAGTAGTACTTATTTTTTAAAATTCTAATTTTCTTTCTGAACAGTTCTTTTAAATCAATTAAGAAGGTAATATATCTTGATAAAATCATTTTTTATTCCGAGAACATCCACTCAGGAGGATCTCTGATTTTTTTCTTTCTTTTTTAGTTATAGTAATACTAACCAGAAGTCCATGGCTAGTAATTAAATAAAATTTCTAGTCCCTATTTTTTTACATTTCTAGAAAGATAAAATTGAGAAAATGATCGCTTAAAAAAAAATAAAAATGAATGAATATTTCAACACAAAAAATTTTCCCAAAATTTGAAATACTGTTTTTAAAACAAATTTTTAAGACAATCTCATTTGTGTTGTGCTGGAATCTTTGGAAAACGTTTTTTTCCAGCGGAGATGTGTCAGTGATTAATCTTTATGGAAGTGTAAAAATTTGTGACTTATTTTTTCGAGTAAAATTTAGTCATGAAAATATTGGTGGTTATTAAAAAAAGAATAACATTTTCTCAGATTATTTTTTTAAATAAAAAAACCTATTCATTATAAAAGTAAATAATTAATAAATATGTACTGAAATTTTCATTTAAATTGGATAATTCCTTGATTTTTTGGTAATTTAAAAAAAGCGCCACCCCCCAATTTTCCTTTGAGGTTTTGCGTCCCCCAGGTTGGGAGACGTTTGAAATCGACATGTAGTAGGGAGGGGGTCCCCATATCAAAGTTTTTGGGGTTGGAGGAAGCCCTAGCACCAGCCCTGCTCATGGGACATGTTTATGATATTCTCAGTGGGTCAGAAGATTACAAACATTTGGTTAATATTTGGGAGCATGACTCTTAAATTGTTTAACTTGCGTCAAACATTTTGGAAAGCTTTACATAAATTTCTCTTATAAAGCTGATGGAATTGTGGGCAATTTCTCCTGACAGAACTGTTGTCCTTGAATCAAGTTTGTAGGCCTTAAGAACTAGATATCTCTAGACATGGTCAGTCGAATGAGAACAATCTACCCCTTTAGAAGAAATAAAGCGTTTAGTTCAAAATTCCCTAAAGGTTACCCAGACTCACAAGCACCTGATGAAAGCCAAAGGAAACTATAGTTGAAATGTTGTGATAATAACAATAAAGATGAGGACAATAGTTCACATCTAAATAATTCAAATTTTCCCTGCCTGTTACACTCACGCCTTGTCCCTTATTTCTCCAGCCCCAAAAAGATGGTAACATTTGAGTAGAATAGTTTGTGTAGTTTTGAATTTTTCTGTCTGAAACAAAATTTAATTTGGAAAAGCAAAGAGTTAAGATTTCATCTTAAATTATAATTCCTCAAAACTGAATTGGTATTCATGCTCTTTGATTCCAGTTCAACAAAATGGTTTGATAGAGAAAAAACATTTGCAAATGTGTGTCAGGCTCTCTTGAAAATGCAAAGAATTGATACTTTAGGATTTCTCTTATTTCACTCTTGATTTTTCTGTGCATACTCTCCCCTGCCTGACTTTTCTTGTTCTACTCCTTTCCTTATCTTTTCCTGTTCTCCCTGCTTGTCTTTTTTCTGTACTCTTCCTCCCCTCGTCTTTTTTTGTTCTCCTCCTTTCCCCATCTTTTCCTGTTCTCCCCTGCCGTCTTTTCCTGTTCTTTTCCTCCCCCATCTTTTCCTGTACTCTTCTTTCCCTCGTCTTTTCTTGTTCTCCTCCTTTCCCCATCTTTTTCTGTCCTCCCCACCTGTCTTTTTCCTGCCCTTTTCTCCCCTCCTGTCTTTTCCTGTTCTCTTCCTACCCTGTCTTTTCATGTTCTTTTCCTTCCCCTACTCTTCTCTTCTATCTTTTCCTGTTCTCCTCCTCCTCCCCTGGCTTTTCCTGTTCTATCTACTCTCTGTCTTTTCATCCCCCCTGTCTTTTTCTGTTCAAATCTCTTACCCCTGTCCTTACCTGTTCTTTTGTCTTCTCTTCCCCTTCTCCCGTTCTCTTCTCCCGTTCTTCTTCTCCCCTTCCAGTTTCCTCTTCTACTCCTTCTCCTGTTTCTGCTTCTTCCCATCACCCTCTCTCTCTATTCTTTTTCCTTTTGTTTTCTTAGCCTTCCTTTTTTCTTTTCTTGTCACTCACAACTCTCTTTTTCCTCTCATGTCACTCCTCTTCCCTGTCTTTTTTTTTGTCTGTTTTTCTTTCTTTTCCATTTTTTCTTTCTTCCTCCTCTTTTTTCTTCTCTTCTTTCTTCTTCAGTATTGTTCCATGTTCTATTTTGGTTCATTTTTGTTGCACTTTATAAAGAAATAAAGTTTCTCTTATGGAAATTAAAAATTGTACATTGACAAATAAGCACAGACACCATTTTTCGCTTTTTTTCTTTTTAATAATAACTGACAAATATAAAGGAAAAACATTTAACAAAAAAACCCACAAAAAAACAATGAAATTATCAAAGTGAGAAAACCTGAAAGTTTTCTTATCTGTTCCAGAAGTCACTTAAATTACAAAAAAATCCTTCTGGAGGAAATACTTTTGCTATAAATTGTATGAAAAGATTAAAAAATACTTTGTTTATATTTAGAAATTGTTTTAAGTTTTCCATTTCTAGAATTTTTGAGTGATTGTAAATATTTATAAAGATTTTTTTGCACTGTTTAACCTTTCTGTCTACAAAAATAGGGTGTGTCAAAAGGACTGTTGTTCCCTTGATGCCACAATACACTTTTGATTCCCTCACTAATGTTTATTAATGAGATTATAAAAATATGTGAATCAAGTAGCATGCCATATTTATTATTTGCCATTTTACAAGTAGCCATGAAAACAATTCTTTTTGTTCAATCTAATAAGTAAATAGTGTTTAACATCTTTGTTGTCAGTTCTCAAGAATAAAGAAAATGTATAAATCCACTTACATGTGTTTAGGTTTTATTAAAATTCTAATTGTCACTTTTTAAAACAAACATTGTTGAAGGAGTCAAAAGTGTATATAATAATAGTGGTGTCAAGGGAATAACCATCCTTTTGACACAGCATTTTTATGCAATCATGAAGGTTAAACAATGCCGACATAGAATGCACTGAAAAAGGATTGATAGAGAAAATTAAATTGAAAAGAAAACCTATATAATATTTACTAACACAATAACTTATGAAGAATATGATTTATTTAAATGAATTATTGTCAAACATGATTAATTTTTGATGGGTACTTTTTTTTTCATTTTATATGTATCACTTTTTATTGCATTTATCAATGTTAGTCTGAATAATTTGTGGAATAATGTTAATGACTCCAAATAGGCCAAAGAATGCATTGGACAAACCATAGTGATAAAACCAACAAGGATGAGGATATTAGTCTGAACAATTTGGGGGATGATTACAATGGGTCTTGTTAGAAATTCAGACAATGAGAAAGACCAAATAATGCATTGGACAAACCATAATGATAAAACCAACAAGGATGAGGATATTAGTCTGTACAATTTGGGGGATGATAATAATGACTCTTCAATGAGGAAGGCCAAACAATACATCAACTTGAACTGTCACGTTTATATTAATGTACAGTGTGCGATGGATAAATTGTCATCTAAATGACACAAAAATGAAAATAACACTGACATCTCATTTTAATGTATATATTTACCAAAATCACACAAAAATACCTTGAAATAGTAAAGAGTAAATTTTATCAATAAAATCGCCATTGGCTTCAACCATGGCCTCCAGACAACTTTGGAATCTTCTGCATCTCTTCTGGATGGTCTCCTTGTTTAAGTTAGTGAATGTTGCCATAATCCTTGCCTTCAGTTCATCTTTGGTATTACAAGGAGTTTTGTTGGTCTCTCACTCAACTGTGCCCCACATATAATAATCAAGGGGGTTCCAGTCTGGGGAGTTAGGCAGCGATATGGTCACAGAAATTATATGACAGACATGACTGACTTCTACTGTTTGTGTGGCATCGTGTAGAGTCCTGTTGTCAGATATAGGGTCTTCCGGCCGCCACCCTCTTGACCCAGGGAAGCACTACCTCCTCAAGGCACTTGATGTAGGCCTCCATGTTGAGTCTGAGGTCCAGTGGGAAGATGAATTCAGACATGACATCAACATTACTAGTGATCACTCCAAACACCTCATAATCACCATTAGACTCATCCAACTCTTTCCAAATCCTCTGCATTATCTTCAGATTGACATCCAAACACTCTGAAATTTTCATATTGGAGCTTCCAGCGTGAATGCCAAGCAGAACAGCATGCCAAATTTCTGGTGGAGTAAATTTCATAATGGTGCTCTTTTTATCACAGATGGTGCCCAACTGACCCAACTATACTGTGCAGTCAACAAAATCAAAAACAAACAATGCACATATGCAAAATTAAAAATATAAAATGGTGACAATTTATCCATCGCACCCTGTACATCTATAATAAAGAAGAATTGAAATTTAAAAATAAATGCTTTATTGAGCTAAGTATATAAATTGCACAAACTGTACTTTTAAATAAAGATAATGATTATTTGAAAAGACATATTTTCTCTATTTTTAGTTTAATGTAATGTAAACAATAGGTCTGAGATTTTCCTGATCTCAGCAGATGTTGTAAACGATGTCTGTGTTCGTTTGCATAAAGAAAATAGACAAGGAAGAAATAGACATCATTTTCCAAGATCAATTTTTCCTTTTGCCTTTCCTTGGAACAAATTCTTCATATGCCTGACCGTTTTTAAGCACATTTCAAGGAAATAATTATTTGGTACTGACCTGGTATCCCTGTGTCAATCAGCTTCCCTCTACCGTAACATATCTTCACTGGGTCTTTTCTATAAATAATTTCATGGTAATTATTCTGATAAACTTTTGTCTATGATACGTAGACTTTATGAATTTATTGGAAGCAAAGTCTCATTATTTTACAGTTGAAATGGCTAGATGTGAATGGCCCACCACCATAACATAGCTTCACTGGGCCTTGTCTATAAATACTTTCATATTAATTGTTCTAATGGGCTTTCCTCTTTGGTACCTAGACTTTATGAATTTAAGCCATAATATAGCTTCCCTCTGCCTTTTCTATAAATATTTTCATGTTAATTGTTCTGACAAGCTTTCCTCTTTGGTACCTAGACTTTATGAATTTAAGACATAATATAGCTTCCCTCTGCCTTTTCTATAAATATTTTCATGCTAATTGTTCTGACGAGCTTTCCTCTTTGGTACCTAGACTTTATGAATTTAAGCCATAATATAGCTTCCCTCTGCCTTTTCTATAAATATTTTCATGCTAATTGTTCTGATGAGCTTTCCTCTTTGGTTCCTAGACTTTATGAATTTAAGCCATAATATAGCTTCCCTCTGCCTTTTCTATAAATATTTTCATGGTAATTGTTCTGATGAGCTTTCCTCTTTGGTACCTAGACTTTATGAATTTAAGCCATAATATAGCTTCCCTCTGCCTTTTCTATAAATATTTTCATGCTAATTGTTCTAATGGGCTTTCCTCTTTGGTACCTAGACTTTATGAATTTAAGCCATAATATAGCTTCCCTCTGCCTTTTCTATAAATATTTTCATGTTAATTGTTCTGACAAGCTTTCCTCTTTGGTACCTAGACTTTATGAATTTAAGCCATAATATAGCTTCCCTCTGCCTTTTCTATAAATATTTTCATATTAATTGTTCTAATGGGCTTTCCTCTTTGGTACCTAGACTTTATGAATTTAAGCCATAATATAGCTTCCCTCTGCCTTTTCTATAAATATTTTCATGTTAATTGTTCTGACAAGCTTTCCTCTTTGGTACCTAGACTTTATGAATTTAAGCCATAATATAGCTTCCCTCTGCCTTTTCTATAAATATTTTCATGGTAATTGTTCTGACGAGCTTTCCTCTTTGGTACCTAGACTTTATGAATTTAAGCCATAATATAGCTTCCCTCTGCCTTTTCTATAAATATTTTCATGCTAATTGTTCTGATGAGTTTTCCTCTTTGGTTCCTAGACTTTATGAATTTAAGCCATAATATAGCTTCCCTCTGCCTTTTCTATAAATATTTTCATGCTAATTGTTCTGATGAGCTTTCCTCTTTGGTACCTAGACTTTATGAATTTAAGCCATAATATAGCTTCCCTCTGCCTTTTCTATAAATATTTTCATGCTAATTGTTCTGATGAGCTTTCCTCTTTGGTACCTAGACTTTATGAATTTAAGCCATAATATAGCTTCCCTCTGCCTTTTCTATAAATATTTTCATGCTAATTGTTCTGATGAGCTTTCCTCTTTGGTACCTAGACTTTATGAATTTAAGCCATAATATAGCTTCCCTCTGCCTTTTCTATAAATATTTTCATGCTAATTGTTCTGATGAGCTTTCCTCTTTGGTACCTAGACTTTATGAATTTAAGCCATAATATAGCTTCCCTCTGCCTTTTCTATAAATATTTTCATGCTAATTGTTCTGATGAGTTTTCCTCTTTGGTTCCTAGACTTTATGAATTTAAGCCATAATATAGCTTCCCTCTGCCTTTTCTATAAATATTTTCATGGTAATTGTTCTGATGAGCTTTCCTCTTTGGTACCTAGACTTTATGAATTTAAGCCATAATATAGCTTCCCTCTGCCTTTTCTATAAATATTTTCATGCTAATTGTTCTGATGAGCTTTCCTCTTTGGTACCTAGACTTTATGAATTTAAGCCATAATATAGCTTCCCTCTGCCTTTTCTATAAATATTTTCATGCTAATTGTTCTGATGAGCTTTCCTCTTTGGTACCTAGACTTTATGAATTTAAGCCATAATATAGCTTCCCTCTGCCTTTTCTATAAATATTTTCATGCTAATTGTTCTGATGAGCTTTCCTCTTTGGTACCTAGACTTTATGAATTTAAGCCATAATATAGCTTCCCTCTGCCTTTTCTATAAATATTTTCATGCTAATTGTTCTGATGAGCTTTCCTCTTTGGTACCTAGACTTTATGAATTTAAGCCATAATATAGCTTCCCTCTGCCTTTTCTATAAATATTTTCATGCTAATTGTTCTGATGAGCTTTCCTCTTTGGTACCTAGACTTTATGAATTTAAGCCATAATATAGCTTCCCTCTGCCTTTTCTATAAATATTTTCATGCTAATTGTTCTGATGAGCTTTCCTCTTTGGTACCTAGACTTTATGAATTTAAGCCATAATATAGCTTCCATCTGCCTTTTCTATAAATATTTTCATGCTAATTGTTCTGATGAGCTTTCCTCTTTGGTACCTAGACTTTATGAATTTAAGCCATAATATAGCTTCCCTCTGCCTTTTCTATAAATATTTTCATGCTAATTGTTCTGATGAGCTTTCCTCTTTGGTACCTAGACTTTATGAATTTAAGCCATAATATAGCTTCCCTCTGCCTTTTCTATAAATATTTTCATGCTAATTGTTCTGATGAGCTTTCCTCTTTGGTACCTAGACTTTATGAATTTAAGCCATAATATAGCTTCCCTCTGCCTTTTCTATAAATATTTTCATGCTAATTGTTCTGATGAGCTTTCCTCTTTGGTACCTAGACTTTATGAATTTAAGCCATAATATAGCTTCCCTCTGCCTTTTCTATAAATATTTTCATGCTAATTGTTCTGATGAGCTTTCCTCTTTGGTACCTAGACTTTTTGAATTTAAGCCATAATATAGCTTCCATCTGCCTTTTCTATAAATATTTTCATGGCAATTGTTCGGATGAGCTTTCCTCTTTGGTACCTAGACTTTATGAATTTAAGCCATAATATAGCTTCCCTCTGCCTTTTTCTATAAATATTTTCATGCTAATTGTTCTGATGAGCTTTCCTCTTTGGTACCTAGACTTTATGAATTTAAACACAATACTAGATTGGCAGCAAGGTCTCATTGTTTTATAGTTGAAATGGCAACATCTAATCGTTCTATGCTAAGTTTCTTTTCTTTCACTTTTAACTTTTGGAACTCTCACCTGGCTTCTTGCTTCCCACTCAGCTTTGATGTTCAAAAATTTAAATGCAATCTCAATCATCATCTACTGTCTTCTTGATCCCCCTTCTTTTATTGTTCTCATCCTTAATTTCTTTTTCTTAAACTTTCACACTCTGTAACTTCTTGTGTCTGAGTGGCTTTATTACCTTGCTTTAGGTGAAATGATTAACAAAAGATGAGCGTATTGAAATATGAAGTTTAGTTTCACCTGGCACAGGGCTTGTGATTAAAATCATTATTTTTTTTTTTTTTGACTGGTTGTATGCTTAAAATTTTTTTAATTAAAAAATTATTGTATTTATTCTAAAAGCAACTAATTCCTGAAAATGAAGGATTATTACTTCTCAATAATAGTGACTATGACCCCCCCCCCACCAAATGATAGTTGAAGGACTTAAATGTAAATATTTCTATTATTAATAGAAGTAGATAGCTTTGCCTATCACATGGTTCATATTCCTGCCAGGTCTTTTGAACAGGAGTAGATGTTTATCCCTTGTTTCCGGTTTAGCACTGAGTTTCCAGCTCCTTCTAAAGTCTACTTCAACACTATAATTCTAATGGCTCTGTCTAAACTCTGAAATATTATTTACTATTTAGTTTCCTCAATAGGAGTAGATAGGGTCGCCTATAGTCCAGATCACACTCCTCCCTGATACTTTTGAACAGGAGTAGAGGTTTATCCCTTGTTTCTGGTTCCTTCTAAAGTCTTTTTCCCTCCTAGTAGCCCCTTACACTTTGGTAGTATTATTGCCTTACTTGAAGTGAATTGATTAACATAATTATCTCTAAATGGGAAAAACATCTAGTTGTAAAAACTAATTTTGTTTTAAGAAATAAAGCAAGAAAATAATATTTTTTCTGTTAATTTTTATTAAAAAATCCGAATGAAACATAAACAAACATTTCAGTTTTATGTCTTTCTGTTTATCATAAGCTAAATTGAAATGTTCAACTGCCCCCTGTAAATCTCCATTCAAGGCTCTCCTGCTCAGAAATACAACCCTAAGGAAAGTAATCACCCAATGGTGGAGTAGTGGGTGCAGGACATGAAAACGACAGTTTAAAGATTAAAAGTATCGAAACAAATATCTATTTTTGTTATAAATGCATGGTTGCATGAGAGAACGAAGGAACAACAAAGTACTGTCGATGGGGTGGAAAGAACAGAAAACCAGAATTGTTAAATTAAAATTCTTTGTATTGCCGATTATAGAGGATCAAGACAATATCTTTTTGTGGACGAGGGAAGTGACCTGGAGGAAGGGGGGAGTCAGTAGGACATGCAGTTGATGTGTGTGTGTTGGGTTGGTTGACTGAAGTCACTGGTGAGTTCTAAGGCTCACTGCCTGCCTACACTGCGACTGACCTTGAGTGTTGCCAGCGACGTTCTTTTAAGTAGTCGAGGTGTATACATGCTTTTACTTTATTCATTATTGGCACCTTTTAAAATGTATTTTATATTGAGGGGTGGTGATTGCGGGCCTGATATCATTCTTGGTGCCCCTGTACAGACAACTATTATTTTAATTTTTTTTTTGCTTTATTAGCATTCACATCTGGCTGACAGTTGATGTGGAGTGAATCAGAAAGTTAAAGCATTTTTTTAACATTTTAATGTTTTTTTGTAGCCAGTTTCTTCTGGTTTGTAATAAAGTTCCTTAATCCATTTCCTTCAAATAACAGAGTAGTGCCATCCAAACAATCAAACAAATGTCTCCTGATCCCTACTGCAGTTGCATTTTTCTCTGTCACTTTTTTCAGCTCTTTTTATGGAATGAGTGACAGTTCACATTGGCATGATAGAAGAGATTCCTTGCGAAGGTCTATCTAAAGCAGAGATCTATTTTTTTTAACCTTTAGCATGTTGGAGGCGAAAATTGTCGCTGTAGAATTCTCTCCCTTTTGCTATAAATAAACATTTGTCAAATGTTATTTCCAGAAATGACAGTTGAGAACTTTATTTATAGCAACCTTCTCAAGGCGACAGAATGTGCCTACAGCATGCAAAGGGAGAGAATTCTACAATGACAATTTTTGCCTCCAGTGTGCTAAAGGTTAAATATAAGGCTCATGAAGCTGCCATTTTCTTTTTGGGAATATTTTACATGTGAGACACGTCTGAGTCTGTTTTCATCCAGAAGGTAAGCCATTTTCACTAGTGTTACATAAATGCTGCTAGCAAACAGTATATAAAAATTAGGTTTTTATATGTGCTTCGTCATGGATTTTCATAATTCTTTTTATGTTTTCTAGTTATTAGTATGTTTGTATTTTTACTATCTTTCATACTTGTTCTGACATTCATTTACACAACATGGTACCATAGATTACTCACTGTTCCTCCTGCCCTGTGTGTCTTGTATCAAATCTCTCCCAGCCTTCCTTCCTCATTAAGTGTTCTTGAAATTTCAGCAGTCTCTTTCTGATTCTAAGTATAAGTGTCTTTTTCTTTTTCTTTTTTTTTCCATTTTCTTTAAAACTTCCTCATTGTTTGCATGTCCCGTCCATGGAATTCTCAGCATCCTGCTGTAGAACTATATTTCTATTGCCTCCAGTTCTCTTCATCTGTGAGGAAATGGTCCAACATTTACTGCCATATAGGAGGATTGATATTACATAGCAGTTTCACACTCTTCTTTGTTTCTAACAAAGTTTTTCTCTTACTTAATACTTTGTTTAGCTTTTGGAAGGCATCTTTTGCTATTCCCATGTACTTTCAGATTTCTGTATAACATTTTTTAGTAAAAACTTCCCAGGTTGTTAAATCTCTATATTGGGTTGATTCTAATGTCTCCAATTTGTAGCTTCCATGTTGGGCTGCCCCTTTTGCTCATGGCCATATATTCTGTCTTCTCACAATTGATAGTTAGTCCTTTCTTCTTGCTATCCGTCTTTCAGAAGATGGCGATTGCCATTGTGTTTAAATTTTTGAAGGTTGTAGGTCTGTGACCAAAGTGAGACACCAAGTTGCAGGAAGTCAACAGTGGTTTGACATGGGGAGGGATGGCTTCCACAAGGTCCACTTGCCCAAGAAAGGATATGCATGAATGAAAACCTTTCTGACTTTCAACAGAGATGTCTGGAGGAAACTGGTCATTTGCTCAGCTGTGCAAAGACCCTAAAACCATAGCCAGTCACATTTAGGATGCTCCATTATAATGACATAATGTTGACATTCCACATTACTTCAAACAACAGGTTAGGAAGGAAACACCTGTCAATACTGGAAAGAGCAATAACAGATTCTGGACCTGAGAAATCTGTTTTCCTGAAAAGCCATTTTAAGAGAAAGATTTTATAAATTTCAACTGACAGTAGTACTGGCTGCTTGGTAAATGAATACCAAATGTTTCTTTATAAGGAAACAGCTAATATTACCATTACCATTAAACAGGCTTGTATCTTGAACATTCTTTTCTATTCAACTTAATTTTCCTATATCTTAATACTTTGCTTAGCTTTTAGAATAGATCTTTCACTATTCTAAACCACTATCATTTTTTTGAGCCACATTTTGCATCTTATGTTATAACGTTTTCCAGATAGTTAAATTTCTGTACTTGCTTAATTCAGACATCTCCAATTTGTATCTCCCATGTCGGGCTGCCCCTTTTGCTGACAATCATACGTTCATATATACAGGCTTTATTGAAACGCTCTACAATCATATATACAGGCTTTATTGAAACGCTCTACAATCATATATACAGGCTTTATTGAAACGCTCTACAATCATATATACAGGCTTTATTGAAACACTCTACAATCATATATACAGGCTTTATTGAAACACTCTACATTCATATATACAGGCTTTATTGAAACACTCTACATTCATATATACAGGCTTTATTGAAACACCCTACATTCATATATACAGGCTTTATTGAAACACCCCACATTCATATATACAGGCTTTATTGAAACACCCCACATTCATATATACAGTCTTTATTGAAACACCCCACATTCATATATACAGTCTTTATTGAAACACCCCACATTCATATATACAGGCTTTATTGAAACACCCCACATTCATATATACAGGCTTTATTGAAACACCCCACATTCATATATACAGGCTTTATTGAAACACCCCACATTCATATATACCTGCTTTATTGAAACACCCCACATTCATATATACCTGCTTTATTGAAACACCCCACATTCATATATACAGGCTTTATTGAAACACCCCACATTCATATATACAGGCTTTATTGAAACACCCTACATTCATATATACAGGCTTTATTGAAACACTCTACTGTTGTCATGACGAAGACATTGCAAGTGTAATCTACTTATCTACCTAGCACTGATGACATTAAGAGATACAAACAAAAAATATATAAAAACACTGTCAGGACTATCTTCCCAAAACTGTTCCCCCAAAAGAAACAACTTCAGTCACCCCCCCCCCCCAAATTTTAAACTGTTCTGTGATGAAGATGCTGTTATATGGATAGAAAATGAATTCAGTAAATTTATAAAGATAGAATAGTGTGTAAGACAAGGATGGGTCTTCTTACCGGACTTATTCAACGTATACAGTGAAGTGATTTTGAGAGAATTAGAATTCCTACCAGGATTCATTATTGGTGGCTACAATCTTAACAACATAAGATATACAGATCACACCATGCTGATAGCAGACATGAGAAAGGAAACTACAGGAACTCCTATAGAAGGTAGTGAAGGAAAGCAAGAAGAAAGGACTAAATATCAATTGCAAGAAGATAGAATGCATGGTCGCCAGTGACATAAACAGCCCAACATGTAAATTACAAATTGGAGAAACCAAAATCGAATAAGTACAAAAATTTAAATATTTTCAAAGTGTTTTAACAGAGGATGGAAAGACACATTGGGACAGTGTAAGATGCCTTCCAAAAAGTAAGCAAAGAATTAAGAAAGAGGAAAATTTCATTAGAAACAAAGAAAAGAGTACTGAACTGTTATGTAATATTGGTTCTCTCATATGGCAGGTGAAGTTGTGTTCTTTTTTCAATAAAATAAAAGTGCATTTTAAATTTTCATAAAAATGTTTTTAAATCTTTATCGGAAAAATCTCCAATTATTTGCCTGAATTTTAATTAAGAAATTTGTATCATTCCAGCATTATTACCAAAAATCTAACAAGTTGTCTCAAATTGATGTTCTATCATTACCAACACTTTGGTATGATGTTAAGCTTAAGCCCTGCACTTGGTATATTATGTAGGTAAATCATGTCTATTCCTCTCACTCTTTCTCACTCATTTACTTCTCCTTCTTTCTCACTCATTTACTTCTCCTTCTTTCTCACTCATTTACTTCTCCTTCTTTCTCACTCATTTACTTCTCCTTCTTTCTCACTCATTTACTTCTCCTTCTTTCTCACTCATTTACTTCTCCTTCTTTCTCACTCATTTACTTCTCACTCTTTCTCACTCATTTACTTCTCACTCTTTCTCACTCATTTACTTCTCACTCTTTCACTTCTCACTCTTTCTCACTCATTTACTTCTCACTCTTTCTCACTCATTTACTTCTCACTCTTTCTCACTCATTTACTTCTCCTTCTTTCTCACTCATTTACTTCTCCTTCTTTCTCACTCATTTACTTCTCCTTCTTTCTCACTCATTTACTTCTCCTTCTTTCTCACTCATTTACTTCTCCTTCTTTCTCACTCATTTACTTCTCCTTCTTTCTCACTCATTTACTTCTCCTTCTTTCTCACTCATTTACTTCTCCTTCTTTCTCACTCATTTACTTCTCCTTCTTTCTCACTCATTTACTTCTCCTTCTTTCTCACTCATTTACTTCTCCTTCTTTCTCACTCATTTACTTCTCCTTCTTTCTCACTCATTTACTTCTCCTTCTTTCTCACTCATTTACTTCTCCTTCTTTCTCACTCATTTACTTCTCCTTCTTTCTCACTCATTTACTTCTCCTTCTTTCTCACTCATTTACTTCTCCTTCTTTCTCACTCATTTACTTCTCCTTCTTTCTCACTCATTTACTTCTCCTTCTTTCTCACTCATTTACTTCTCCTTCTTTCTCACTCATTTACTTCTCCTTCTTTCTCACTCATTTACTTCTCCTTCTTTCTCACTCATTTACTTCTCCTTCTTTCTCACTCATTTACTTCTCCTTCTTTCTCACTCATTTACTTCTCCTTCTTTCTCACTCATTTACTTCTCCTTCTTTCTCACTCATTTACTTCTCCTTCTTTCTCACTCATTTACTTCTCCTTCTTTCTCACTCATTTACTTCTCCTTCTTTCTCACTCATTTACTTCTCCTTCTTTCTCACTCATTTACTTCTCCTTCTTTCTCACTCATTTACTTCTCCTTCTTTCTCACTCATTTACTTCTCCTTCTTTCTCACTCATTTACTTCTCCTTCTTTCTCACTCATTTACTTCTCCTTCTTTCTCACTCATTTACTTCTCCTTCTTTCTCACTCATTTACTTCTCCTTCTTTCTCACTCATTTACTTCTCCTTCTTTCTCACTCATTTACTTCTCCTTCTTTCTCACTCATTTACTTCTCCTTCTTTCTCACTCATTTACTTCTCCTTCTTTCTCACTCATTTACTTCTCCTTCTTTCTCACTCATTTACTTCTCCTTCTTTCTCACTCATTTACTTCTCCTTCTTTCTCACTCATTTACTTCTCCTTCTTTCTCACTCATTTACTTCTCCTTCTTTCTCACTCATTTACTTCTCCTTCTTTCTCACTCATTTACTTCTCCTTCTTTCTCACTCATTTACTTCTCCTTCTTTCTCACTCATTTACTTCTCCTTCTTTCTCACTCATTTACTTCTCCTTCTTTCTCACTCATTTACTTCTCCTTCTTTCTCACTCATTTACTTCTCCTTCTTTCTCACTCATTTACTTCTCCTTCTTTCTCACTCATTTACTTCTCCTTCTTTCTCACTCATTTACTTCTCCTTCTTTCTCACTCATTTACTTCTCCTTCTTTCTCACTCATTTACTTCTCCTTCTTTCTCACTCATTTACTTCTCCTTCTTTCTCACTCATTTACTTCTCCTTCTTTCTCACTCATTTACTTCTCCTTCTTTCTCACTCATTTACTTCTCCTTCTTTCTCACTCATTTACTTCTCCTTCTTTCTCACTCATTTACTTCTCCTTCTTTCTCACTCATTTACTTCTCCTTCTTTCTCACTCATTTACTTCTCCTTCTTTCTCACTCATTTACTTCTCCTTCTTTCTCACTCATTTACTTCTCCTTCTTTCTCACTCATTTACTTCTCCTTCTTTCTCACTCATTTACTTCTCCTTCTTTCTCACTCATTTACTTCTCCTTCTTTCTCACTCATTTACTTCTCCTTCTTTCTCACTCATTTACTTCTCCTTCTTTCTCACTCATTTACTTCTCCTTCTTTCTCACTCATTTACTTCTCCTTCTTTCTCACTCATTTACTTCTCCTTCTTTCTCACTCATTTACTTCTCCTTCTTTCTCACTCATTTACTTCTCCTTCTTTCTCACTCTCTCTTCTCACTCTCTCTCACTCTCTTCTCACTCTCTCTCACTCTCTTCTCACTCTCTCTCACTCTCTCTTCTCACTCTCTCTCACTCCTCTCACTCTTCTCACTCTCTCTCACTCTTCTCACTCTCTCTCACTCCTCTCACTCTTCTCACTCTCTCTCACTCTTCTCACTCTCTCTCACTCCTCTCACTCTTCTCACTCTCTCTCACTCTCTCTCACTCTCTCTCTCTTCACACTCTCTCTCTCTTCTCACTCTCTTACTTCTCTCTCTCTCTTACTTCACACTCTCTCTCACTCTTTCTCTCTCTTCTCACTCTTTCTCTCTCTTCTCACTCTTTCTCTCTCTTCTCACTCTTTCTCTCTCTTCTCACTCTTTCTCTCTCTCTTACTTTTCTCTTTCTCTCACCCTCTCTCTTACTTTTCTCTTTCTCTCACCCTCTCTCTTACTTTTCTCTTTCTCTCACCCTCTCTCTTACTTTTCTCTTTCTCTCACCCTCTCTCTTACTTCTGTCTTTTATTTCTCTTTCCTTCTTTCTTGCTGTCTCTCCTTTTCCACTCTTGCCTTTGTTTTTCCTCTCTCTTCCCTACTTTGTTTTTTTCTCCCTCTCTCTCTTTTTCTCTTTCTCTACCTCACTTTTTTCTCCTCCTCCCCACTCTATCTGGCTTTCTTTTTCCTCTCTTTCTCTTCCTTTCTCTCTTTCCTGCTTGCTTAAATACAAAATCGATGGAATAAGATCAATCATTTTTAATAAATTAAAAATTGTTTGACTAATTAGTTTGGTCATTTGAAGGAAAACAAAAAAAAAAGAATCATAAAAGAAACTGATAACTTAACAGGGATGAACTCAGGCTTGTGAGTAGGGTGGGGTCAACTAGAATAATTTATAGGGGACACAGTTGGTGATCAATGTCTTGGTGTTTCAGGGCTTTCTACATGTGTAAACGTTTCTCAATAGCATTTGACTCATAACATTAGAATTGACATCTCAGAAAGCTGAAATGTGGTCATAATAACAAAGATGAGGATATTAGTCTGACTGTAAATAATGGAAATAATGATAATTCCTCATCCCAGAAAGCCGAAACATTGTGATAATAACAACAAAGATAAGGATATTAGTCTGATTGTAAATAATGTAAATAATGATAATTCCTCATCCCAGAAAGCCAAAATGTTGTGATAATACCAACAAAGATGACAAAAATTTGTCTGACTGTAAATAATCTAAATAATGCTGACTTCACATCCTCAAAATTCTAAGAGAAAAGATGGAAAAGAAAGTAATAAATTATCTAAAAATTACACAAGAGTTATTAATATTCCAAATATTGTTTAGACGATTCTGATCTTTGCAGATTTACTTTTAATACAATATTTCAGCCTCTATCCCTTCTTCATCAGATATCACTTGCAGAGAGGATACCTACGTAGATATATGAAGAATTGGATATAAAGTAGTCCTAACTCTAACACTTTGATTCTAGTTAAAACCAGCCGTTTGTTGACTATTTCTATTTTCATTTGTGTCAACTGCATATATGTTTATTATTCTGACTAGCATAAATTAAATATATGTCTATGATTTTGACTTCAGTATAAATCGGGCGTACACCTACAATTTTGACTTCAGCATAAAATGGGTGTGTGCTGACCTCTCTGAGTCTAGTGTAAACCAGGCATACACTGGTCTCTACAAGTCTTACACAAATCGGACGTATTCTGGTCTCCATGAGTCTTATGTAAACTGAGCGTTCTTCTAACCTTGTGAACTAGGTGTGCTCCAGCCACCCCAAGCATTGTGTAAACCGGGCATGTCTCCGATTGTTGCATAAACCAGGTGTTCTTTGTCCTCGCTGAGCCTTGCGTAAACTGGGTGTTCTCCGTCCTCTCCGAGGCCTGCGTGATCCCTGTGTTCTCCGTCCTCTTCGAGGCCTGCGTGATCCCTGCGTCCTCCGTCCTCTCCGAGGCCTGCGTGAACCCTCCGTCCTCTCCGAGGCCTGCGTGAACCCTGCGTCCTCCGTCCTCTCCGAGGCCTGCGTGAACCCTGCGTCCTCCGTCCTCTCCGAGGCCTGTGTGATCCCGGCGTCCTCCGTCCTCTCCGAGGCCTGCATGATCCCGGCGTTTTCCGTCCTCTCCAAACCCTGTGTAAACTGGGCATGCACCATACTCTCTAAGCCCTTTGTAAACCAGGAATGCTCTGGCCTTTACGACCTTAGCATAAACCAGATGTACTCCAGAGCCTCACTTTATGTCTAGCACCCGTCTAACATAAACCAAGTATGTGCCAGCCTCACTGAATTTAGCTGGTTATCAGCTGATTAATTGGTACATCTGTACTCATGAAACTAATTTTTTTAATAATGACCTACTAAATTAGCTTTGTGTCAGACTAAGTCGATTAAGTAACTGTATTTATACACCTATTACATCACATATATATATTATAGTTCTTCAGTAAAAAATACTTATTTAAAACAGATTCTTTTAATGTTCAAATTTTTGTTAATATCTCTTTGACCTTGTGCCAACCTAACTAATACTTAGTAAACAAACCCTCTCTCTCACATGGTAACACTTCTTTATTCATTTAAATTTAGTCATTCATTTGATAAATATATTTATCTATTTGTAGATGTATATTCTTTCCTTTTAGTGCAAGCAAAAGCAGTTCTAACCTACCACCCAATTCTTACCCACACAGCCTTGAGAGACATGTTTAGTCTACCTCTCTGCTAAACACGTTTCCTTCCGATTAGTCAGCTCACTCCCTCTCCCTCTCTCCGTGTTCAATAATAGAACTAAATAGAACGTCTGTACTTAGAACGATCTGTCCTGGTTTGATGGAAACAAATGCAAGACGTCTGCACCAAGGTGCATGCAAGCAACCACACTGCTGCTGTCGTGCAATGCTTGCAGTTTTCTCTGCATTTCATTGCCAGTAAAGGTTGAGTTTCATTTTCTACATAGGCACTACACTGTTTTATATCTAAGTGTTGACAATCGAGGTTGTTTTGATTTGATGATAAAATAAAAATTAAAAAATAACAAATTATGTCCTTTCATTAATGTTTGACTTGTATTTCTTTCATCTTGAAAATACATGTTAAAAATGAATAATAATTGCCAAGGCTTCATCTAAGAAATTCAGACAACTTAAGACTATTACTACTTGGTGGAAAAGCAAGAGAAATAAGATGAAAGAAATACTAGTGAAAAATGAATAATAATTGCCACGGCTTCATCTAAGAAATTCAGACAACTTAAGACTATTACTACTTGGTGGAAAAGCAAGAGAAATAAGATGAAAGAAATACTAGTCAAAAATTAATAATAATTGGTAAGGCTTCATCTAAGAAATTCAGATAAATTAAGACTATTACTACTTGGTGGAAAAGCAAGAGAAATAATAAATTTATAAATTAAACTTTATCATAGGTTTGGCTTTTATAGGGAAGACAGTATATATTGGGTTTGGTAATCTTCACAGATTCAGGCTAGGTGTTTTGGAGCATTTTGTTATCATTGTTTCTTATAATTAATCTTTTATTTTCTAATTTATAAATTAAACTTCATCACAATTCTGTATGCCAAAGATTGTTTATTTTTAAATGAAATGGTGAAAGATCTTGACTTAATAATGAGAGAAAATATTGGATACATCAATTGATAATTTGTGGAATACTTTGACGGTTAAAGTTCGTAAGCGGAATCCACAAAATATCAAGCAATTAGAGGAATTATGCAAGGAAGAATGGAGTAAAGTAACGGTGGATCAGTGTGAAAAACTTGTGGCCAACTATAGAAAGCGACTGGAAGCAGTGAAACAAAACAGAGGCTACGCAACAAAATATTAAATTGATGTATCCAATACTTTTGCATAGGGTAATTTTGAACTTTGATAATAAAAATGGATTCAACCATGAGTTTTTAATTTTCCTTCCACATACAACTAAAACAACTTTACGAGATATTACTTACCAAATATCAGGCAAAATGGTGAACACAAACTAGAGTTATAACAGAAAATAACATGTATCCAATATTTATGTGTGTCACTG